>CM056945.1:9459613-10059613 GCA_029856935.1 Cyclocarya paliurus | reverse complement strand
AGTCCGAACTGGTACTGGTGGGGATTGTTCCTAAAGCGGTAGCTCTAGCCTCCCTCTTGGGATGTAAGGTATCTTCTTTACCTCTAAAGCATCTTGGCTTACATTTGGGTGCTCCATTTAAATCAGAGCAGATTTGGAATGTATTGATTGAAAAAGTGGAACGCAAACTGACATCTTGGAAGATGTTTTATTTGTCTAAAGGTGGTAGGCTCACCTTGATTAAAACTACTATTTCCAACTTACCTACCTATTTTTTGTCCTTGCTCTCGCTACAACAAAGGTTCCCAACCATATTGAGAAGCTACAACGCGACTTTTTTTGGAGTGGTTTGGGAGTTGAGTTCAAGCTCCATTTAGTTAATTGGTCAATGGTTTGTACTCCAATTTCTTGTGGTTGTAAGGGTATCAACACAAAAGTGGAGCCTTGTGGAAGATTGTTACACATGCACAAGTTGGGGAGGCATGGGGTGGCCCACATGGGGTGGGTATATGGAAATACATTAGGAAGGGTTAGGAGTTCTTTTGGAGACATAAATATATTGTAGTGGGTGACGACTCTCATGTTAGATTGTGATATGATAATTGGTGTGGTGAACGAAGTCTCTAAGACACTTTCCTTGCCATATTTGGGCTTGCACGAGTGAAGGATGCAGCGATAACGGATCACTTGATTTTTTCTATTGGCTCCCTTTAATGGAATGTTGATTTCATCAAGGCAGCTCAAGACTGGGAGTTAGAGGTGATCACAGAGTTCTATGCAGCACTGTATTTCGTACATATGACGGAGGGTACCATGGATAAGATGATTTAGAGCTCTTTCACGAAAGGTAAATTCACTGCCAGATCACTATACAAAGTTTTAACAAGCCCATGCATGCACACATTTCCATGGAAAAGCATTTGGCAAACGAAACTCCTTCTTAAGCTGCATTTTTCGTTTGGACAACAGCATTAGGCAAGATTCTCACCATAGATAACTTAAAGAAACATCGGATAATGGTGTTGGACTGGTATTGCATGTGTAAGAAAGGTGGTGAATCAGTAGATCATCTGTTTCTACACTGTGAGGTGGCGGGGACTTTGTGGGATTATTTTTTTAACAGGACTTGGCGTATTGTGGTTCATGTCTTTTAGATTGGTGGATTTTCTAGCTAGTGGAGAGGTCATCGAGGTCCTTATTTGCATGTGTTGATGTATATGGTGGGAACAAAATGATAGAAATTTCGAAAACTGCGAGAAGACAATGGAGGAGTTGGAAGTCTTTTTCTTTAAAATATTGTTCTCATGGCCGTGGGGGTCATTGTTTGTAACAAACTAATGTCCATGACATTTTACTATTAGTTGTAAACTCTAGTTAGGTATTTCTCATGTATACTCTCTGTGTATTTGGGCTTTGCCTACTTTTATGATTAAAATACCTTGATTATAATCGATAAAAAAAATCTTTATGAATACATTTCTTATTTGGTTATACATTATATTATATAATGAAACTACCAAGTCCTATAAACTAACTATTACACATTATAAAATATATACTATAATTAATCACTTAAGTACTTAATTAACTAACATATAATTATGAACTATATTCAATATGTCGGTATAAATAACTAGGCATAAGCAATTGGGGTCATACTACATATTTAATTATAAAGGTAACTATGCTTATGTTATTAAATTTAATATGTCTAGAAGCATATATATATGTGTGTGTATAAGAATACTAATATATATAAAAAAATAATATATATTCAATGATTTATGGACAAGCTCTAATCGAGTTAAGATAATAAGCTGAGTTGGGCATGAACGAATATGCCTTAAACGAGCCTTAATCGAGTCGAGTTGAGTTTAATTATGTGTAAAAACTACTATATAGATAGATGAGAGTTGCTACTGGGCTGCCTCATTTTTACCGCTCGTTCTTACCGCTTCATCTGGTCATGCCACATGTTAAAAGTGATTAAAAATAAAAAGAACAAAAATCTAGAGAAATAGAAACCTCGTCCCCTACCTACCAAGCTAACACTCCGTCCAAACAAATACACTCCTACAGCCAATGCACTCCGACAATCGGCTTTCTTGTTTGGGTTTTGCTCTTAGGCTCCTGCCGCCTGATCTTATACTTGATTTTGGGTTCTCCATTTTGTTGGTATTTTTTAATAAATATTAGTTGTAACGTTTGTTTATATATTCATGTCTAGTACTAATGGTGTTTTTTGAAATTCTTTTAAGCCATTAAGGTTAGGAGTTACCTTGGATTTATTGTTGACCAGATTGAGTGTCTTTTAAACTTGATCAGTTTTTTTGAAAAAGAATTTATGGTTGATAACGCGTGTTGGTCAACGTGTAACCATGCTCGTAATTTCTTGCTTTGCTTTCAGCAGACTCTTTCAAACTCCAGACGGTTTTTAGCTTTAATTGATTTTTTTAATATGTATTAAGATTGGCTTCTCAATTATTTTGTTGCCGTTGTCTTTTTATTCTTGTAAGTGAACGTTTCGCGTCTGGTGTTGATTCCTCATAGCTGGAATATAGTCTTCGGAAACTCTTTGTGTGAGTGTATTTTTCAAACAAATAGTAAAACCCGATTTTATGGCCTCTTCTACGTTTCTATCACTAATTACCCATAATTCCTTGCAGCTTTATTGAGGTTTTCATTACTTGTCAATTAGTTCTTGTATTTGAAAACGATCACCTAGTGGGGTTAACATGTATGGCTGTTTTTAAGAGTCTGACCGACTTATTATTGTTTTGCGTACAATATAGAAGAGTTTGATAAAGAAAAAAAATAAAAGAAGTGAGTATATATTTTTGAGAGATTTTCCAGGTAATAGAGATGTGTTCTTTGAGTATTGGAGCGTTGGGCACAAACATTTGTACAAAGAATGTTTGAGCTATACGAAAATTAGTTAGATTGTTGTATCCTAGAAGAGACAAGTCAAGAATAATTTTGCTGTACCGGTTCATTTGAAAAACTTCGTATACTACAAATGACTTGAATCTCCTTAAATAGAGCGAGATCATTGTCATGCCTCAATCCAAATTGGTTTGTCTTAATTTTAATTTCATTGTAATTTTTTATTTTATTCTTGTGTATTTCACAAACACATTTTACTACGTCAATGCCTCCCAGCCTCAGAAAAGAGATTGGGCTCTCTCATGTCAGTCATCAACTTTGCTACATCTGAAATTGGAGCTTTGCTAATGGTCCCAATATGTTTGATGGCTCAACCTGTGAAGCCTGATGTTAAATTTATAAGCTTGCGGAAATTTTCAAGGGTGGCTTGTAATCTAGATCTGGGTTTTATTGGGTTTCCACCAGCTGCCTTTTTTGTGTTGAGAGGCATCTTTGATTCTTTGGGGGTTACGGTAGTCATGTGTTGGTGATTTCTGGAATTTCTCTCAACGTTTATATCTTGTTCACGTGGGTTTGGTTCAAATGTCTGGTTTCGGTAGGCTCGGGGACGAAGGCTTCCCTTTGATCTCTAACTTTTTTTTTTTTTTAATCACATAACCCGCCGCGTGTCATGACCACATTAAGCGGTAAGAGGATCGGTAAGAATGAGAGGGCTGATTAGCTTTTTCCTAGATACATATATATTGACAGATTGAGCCTTGTGGGGGGCCAAATAGTACTATTTTTGTAATAAAAACAAAAGAGGGTTCTTTTTTGTGTACCATTCATCTAGAATCAATGAAGATAAAGTTAAAAGTGCAAAAAATGGTGGTCAAGAAATGAATTTTGTGGTTCTCTTTGACCTTCCAGATCGAATTAATCAAGTAAAATCTAGGTTTATTTTAGTTGAAATTAGAGATGGCCGGAGTATGCATGCATGGTTTCTGTTATTGACCCGGCCGTAAACCAGCTAGCTATTACTATATATCAAACCTACCTAAAAATATCCATTACACCTAAAAATAGCCAGTAGCAGTTACCATATTTGCCCTATATTTGGAAGTTTCAACTCTTGTTGATTTTCTCCTCCCAAGGGTTTAATTATCATTTCGCGCATAAAACAATAGAAAATATAAGCAAGCTTCCTAATCGAATATGGCAATTTACGAAGAAGAAGTCGCTGAAAAATATGAGAAGGTCGGCAATATAGTTATCATGGGAATCTCCCTCATTGTTGTTGCTGTGGTCTTCATTGGTGTTGTTGCAGATGTAAGCAAGCCAATCGTTTGATCAATTACGCAGCCTTAACTTGCTAATTCATTACCTTCCATGAGTTTTTTCTTTTTCCTGGACATGATGTAGTACTGAACACTTTTTGTCTTTTTGAAATATGTAACATAATAATATTTCAACAATGATGCATGGGTTGGGATGACTGTTATATGATGTAGTTATTGTTAATATTTGAAATGTCATGTAATTCATGAGTATTTAGAATTATTTCAGTTTGTTTTTGATCGTTACAAATCATGTGCTTGAAAGAGATGGCGGTGAGTTAGGCGATCGATGATCGGGTTGCTCTCCGTCCATTTAGGGCGGGCAATATCCCTAATCGTACTGTTGGAATAACATACAATTAACTTGGATAAAAGTAGATTTATCATATGATATGAATTATAAATACGGTAAAACATATATATAATCTTCATATGCTTATGATTAGCTTAAATTCTACTTTGGCTAATTAAGTCACTTAATATGTACTTCACATAGGGTTACTTTTTTTTCTTCCAAAATAATAAAATATAATTTTTTATTGTACCCCACATTCGAGAGAGAGAGAGAGAGAGAGAGAGAGAGAGAGAGAGAATTTATAAAAGCTTTTTCCTATAGCTCAAAGAGGCATTTTAGTTCATATCTATCTTAGCTAATTAGCAATGAGCTAGTTGATCTGATGTGGGTCAAAATAAGTGACTTTTTGCTAAATTTCTATTAGTTATGTATTTTGCCTAATCAAGCTGTTTGTTGGGTTTGCACAAGTTTACAATATCCTCATCATGCTTGCAAGCTCAAAAATTCATCTATGACTTGAAATAAGCAAAGATTTCGAAATTATAAAAATAGGTGAATCAATTTATACTTAATTCATTGGGATAAGCTCCTTTAAAATAAATATATAGTGATAATTTCATTTTACATCCTTGTATTATGAAAAAAAATATCAGCTATTTTGTGGCATGAGTTCTTAAATTATGAGAAAAATTCAATGTATATTCTAACTTAACATTAGGTTTCAATGTACATATCCCATTAAAATATAATCATTAAGAATATCTCCCAAGGCTTTTTTTTTTTTTTTAATTCATATAAAGGATCAGATAATATTAACTAAGGGTGTACATTAAAATCTCTTTATAGTTTATGGTATGCATTGTAATAACTTTTTTACTGTTTAAGAGACACATAGCAATTCGGGTGTAGACTGTAACTTCCTCTTATTAAATTGTTAAACGGGCACAAGTAATTAAAATCTCAACTCAAAATGGAATTTGTTGTACTCCTAGGTAGACTATCCGTTATATACTGTGACAATATACGTTCCATGTCCTTTGAGTTTGAGGTTTGGGAGCTGAAGAGGAGAGATGAGAGTTTATAAGAAAACTCAAAATCCCACATCTTTTTATATGTTTTTTTGCTAAATCTCCAAAAACAAAATTTTAGTATTTTTTTAGAAGTGCTAGATTTTACAAAAAATCTTACAAATATAAATTCACAAATTAATATAATTTAATATAATATATCAGATATATTTTACAATAAAAAATTTTACTATTTGATATACCATATCACATAAAGTTAATTTATAAATTTATTTTTATGGAATCTCTGTATAGATAGCATATTTTTTTTTCTCTAAAATATATATTCAATACAACTTTATCAAACACTTTTTATCCTTAATAATATATATATATATTTTTTGTGGAGTGACTTTTGTAATTTAAATTCAAAAATTCTATATATAGTCACTTTTGTATACTCATTGTGCATTTCAATAATATGATTGACCGCGTCATCTTTTTTAATATAAAATAACTATTTTGACAAATCAAATTAGTGGAATGTACAAGAAGTAAGTAAAAATGACTGAATGTAGAAAAATTTTAAAAGTGACTGTATGTAGTAAAACTTAATTATTATTTTGTTAAGAAGATGGAGTGCTAAGGCCTCGTTTGTTTTTACAGATGAGATGAGATGAGATAAATTGAGATTAAAATTAAAAAGTTAAATAAAATATTATTAGAATATATTATCTTAATATTATTTTTATTTTTAGATTTAAAAAAATTGAATTTTTTATTTTATTTTATATAAAAATTTTTAAAAAATTAGAATAATTAGATAGGATGAGATGTTAACTAGGCCTAAATCGGTTAGACAAACGAAGCGACCGAAATCATCCAATTTAAAATTTAAAATTAGCCGTTTTCCATCATCGAATATGATTTTTTAAAAAAAAAATATATAAAACAAAGAACGCCATTCTTTGTAGCCGTTAAATGTATCTGTTAGTCACAGTCTGTAGCCATTTATTACAAGAGCTTCGCTCCTACCCTCTTCTTCTCTTCTCTCTCCCTATCAATACTATCAGGGGAAATCTCTCACTTTGTTCTCTCTGGCCTCTCCTCACGCTCGCAATGAAGCCCCCACCTCTTTACATTTCTTCTTCTTCTTCTTCTCTCTCTCTCTCTCTCTCTCTCTCTCCTGCGTTATTTGCCATAGCCCAACTCTTCGCCTTTGGCTCCCAAGCGCCAGTGTACCACCACTCACAGAGGATCCAGCCCGCTGCTGGCCACTGTCACACCACAACATCCCCTGTTTCATTGCAACTCAGCCGCTTCCCATCTCATCTGGCGGTTACTCTCGTTGGTCAAAACCACAAAGGTATAACCGGCACTTGGTTTTCTACATATTCATGTGTTCTAGATAGCTATTTGTCTTGATTTTGGGAATATATGAACTTTGGGTTGAAATTGTTGATTTGTGTGGCTGTTGTAATCGGTGGTTGGGAAAATTCTGGCTGTTTAATTGGAGTGTGGGATTTCCGTAAATTGAGGGCTTAGGCTTTCGACATTAGGCTTGTCTCAGATTTGCTATCATATATTCTTAAATTATTTATTCATGAACTTCAATGTTTCCTATAAAATAAAACTGAAAATAGTGACTTGAACCTAGTCACAACAATGATCCGTATTTCTTTTTTTCGTTAATATATAGATTTACAGTGTCTATTTTATATAACGTAACGTTCACAATGGAGTTCTTTTTAGTTTATACCCTACTAAAATGTAAGTTTTGTAACTAGGTAGTTTTTACCCCAATTCAATGGTCCTTTTTAATTTTATTATTTTTTAGACGTTAATATTTTTTTCTCATTTTCTCATTTATAAATTTTCGAATCTATAAAAAAATTATCACTGAAAAATTTCCTGGATTTTGGTCTCGTGATTTGGTTTTTGGAATAATTGATTTTCGATTGACGATTCTTTTTGCGGAACAACATGACTTTATAATCTGTTTATGGTTGAATCGGATTTGTTGTCTGGTTAACATTGAAAAGCAGAAGTTGTGAATATATAGGTTTGAGCGATTGGATTCTTTCGGTTTGACAGTGATAGTAAGAAAATGAGGTTAGGATAAATAATAATGGGCAGTGTTTTGACTCTTGAAATATTTTGTTGTTGATTTAGTGGCTGAAAATTGGTTGAGATTAAATGGGCTGTAGCTATTGGATTTGGGGTAAATATTATGCTCGGATGTTTTATCTTCCTCAAAATTTTCATCTCATTTCATCTCATCATTACAATCTTTTCAAATTCCTATATAAAATATAATAAACAATTCAACTTTTTCAAATCCCAATACAACTTTTTCAAATTCTAATTTAACTTTTTCAAATCTTAAAACTAAAAAATAATATTTTAAACTTTAAAACAAAACACAAAATTCTCATCTTACCTCCCAAACATATCCTAATGGGTCTTCATGTAACAACCTCGTGTAAATATCAATATATATATGCATGCATATGTATGTTGTTTATCTCTGCGAACTTTGGTAATGTCACCAAATATATAATATTGAATTTTATCTGGAGTTTAGTTGTGAATAAGAAAAGATGCTCCCCATGTGAGAACTTCAAAATTTTGTACTGCCACCTGATATAGAGTATTGATTTTTGTTTGAAGTTCATTTGTCAATGAGAAATAAGATCTTTCTGTTTAAGACATAACATAAGATATCGTCTTCATGATGTTTTTGCTCATATTCATAAAGACAAGCACTTAACTTTGTTGCTTATCTTTTTTCTATTTAGGTATTGTTTATTTTTCCAGTTTCAGAATAGTCTCATATAGAAGGGATTTATATGGAAACTTCGGCCAAAGACTTGCACATTCAGACTTAATTTTGACAAGCAAGATTACATATAGTATGATCAAAGATGCACCTTTTTAGTATGATCAAAGATTACACCTTTTATAGTATGATCAAGATTACATATATTGGTTAAACACATTCTGTACCTTTTAGTTTTAATCCATTGTTTCCCTTTTGATATTTACTACTTATTGGCTATTGATATGCATTAGCTTTTGTTGGTTAGGCAAATGCGAGTATGAGAGTCTGGTGAGTAAATTCTACTCCATGACCTGTAATATAATTTGTTTTTTAGTAGAATTGATGTGGGCTTATATTTAACATAATTTATTTTATAAGTAAAAATATTATATATATATATCAAAAGGAGTAACTAAGTGCACTGATGTATACAAGAGAACACATTGCCTATAATAGAAAATCCCTAATAACCCAAAAAGCCCGTGAAAACAACCCAAAATACACCAAGCCCGACCCCAACCCCTTGTTTCACGTAAATCTAAAACTCTACCCAAAAATCCCACCCCAACCCCTTGTTTCCCGTCTTCACAATGCCCTCCCTTTAGACTTCCCTCTAGTTGAGCTACCACCCTTAGCGTCGTAGTTGATTGCTGAAAAAAGACGCTGTAACTCATTGTTTTTCTTGAAACTTAATTTAGTTTCAAGCACATGGCTTGCCTTGATTGTAGTAATTAGTTCTTTAAATTGGTCTTCACATCCTCCATGTGAAATTCCCACAAACTGCTGATCTCATTAACTTTAGGCATAATCCAATATGCTATTGGAGGAAGAAAGACCAAGGGAGCCACAATATCTCCAGACACAGTATCCAGTTGCACGCCCGACTCTAGGCAAGGCACCAACGCCAAATCCATGTTCAAATCTTGTACCTCTTTAGCAACTTCATTAATTATCTCCAACGGTATGACCTTTCACCTTTGGTGACTCTTTATATGCAACTTCAGCGGGTCCCTTCAACTCCGATGAGGGAGCCATAGTTTCTTCAGGTATAGAAGTCACCTGAGGTGAATGACATTCTATTACAGATGTTTCTACGCCGATACCCGACATAGAACCCACTTCAAATAACCCATACTTCCTTTTGACCCGCCATACTCTTCTGGATCTGGTTATAGGAATAGGGCCGAATCCAATTTTCCATTTTCTTTTATCTAAGTTTAAAGGGTTTGAGCCTATCTTAGTCTTATTCCTTACAACCCTGTTGCCTCCAGTTGAAAGCAGGTATATTTTTGTGGACAAAAAAGCTATCCATGCCTTCAATTCAACAAGTTGGGTTTCCATCTCCTTTAAAGAATTATGCATCGCGACAGGCTGGTTTTGAGACGTGATCTGCAAATCATTCCCCTCACTATGAACCCCCGAATCATGACCGGTCTTCAGAGTTGCCGCATATGAATGCCTCGGTACTACTGTAGATGTACTTCGGTCTTTTTGAACCTCCAAGTTGATGTTCTCATTCTTCTTTTGGTTTTCCTTCTTTGACCCATCAGCAAAAAGCATATTTGCAGCTTTGCGTAATTCCGTAGTAAATTTCTCCCAACCCAAACTTTCATACCCTTCGGGAATGACTACAACACTCCGTCGGCTTCCTCCACCATATTCGGTGACCGTTAGAAATCTACCATACTTGTTGGAGCATCATTGAGCCATGAATGCTCTGTTTCCTTCGCGCAAGTGTTTTGTGAAATCTAAATTTCTCCTCGCTTGTAATACTGCTTCCACTGTAGCCATCACTACAAATCTCCAAACCTCTACTCCTCTCCACAATTTTTAAGGAAGATATCCATATTTCTGACAAAAGCTCAAAAGCCTTCGATTCTACCCAAAAGCGCACCAGCTGACCTAGACTAACCTCAAACCTAAGACTTTAGTTGTATGGGCATCCCAAGCTGCATGTCTTTATTCTGTCAAGAAGGAGCACTACGTGAAAGAGGAAAAGATACCCCTAACCTGAGTTAATGGAGAAACTAGAGTCACCGGAGAGGAACCGACTTCGGGGGGCCCAAATTGGAGTTGTCGGTCTTGTCTGAGATGGGGGAGATATGGATCCGACGCCAGAAAGTGCACAGGAGCATGGGTCTGACGAGAAAAAATTGAGAAAATCTCAGAGGAACAGGGTCGCTGGAAATGAAACGACGACGGGAAGCCCAAACTGGATTCTCTGAACTTTTCTGTGTTGGTGGAGGATCCGACGACAGAATGAAACCGCTAGCAAGATCGCCAAAAAAATCTGAAGATTCACAGGAGTGAATTAAACCAGGTCTCCGACGAGACAGACTACGCTGGACTGCCCTCGATGAAGTCGCTGGGGCTCTTCGAACCTCTCTATACTGGCGGTGAGAAGACACTCTCCGATCTAGGGTGGATGAGGGTGGATGAAGGTGGCGGCGTGTTTAGGTTTTCAGAAGGAATGGTTTTTGAGAGCGAGCGAGAGCGGGAATCCTGTTAAATATTTAACATCATTTATTATTTGTTAAAGTATTCATGTCTTTGGTTTTGGCTTGCTAGAAGACTTAAAATTTCATTAATTAAATTTAAACCACTTACATGGACAGACTTTGCAACTCTTTGATAAAACTCAAGTTATATTACATCTTTAACATGGTTTGATGTTACTATCACAGTCCACGTAACATCTAGTTGTTTATAATCTTTTAAGTTATTATATTTGACAATGTAGCAGTTGACACATCCATAAAACTAGGTGGAAAAACACTGTAGGAAGTTGTTTTTAATTGAAAACAGCCTAACAAAGGATTCTCTATTACCTTTTCGCAGAGCACATAACGATATTTGTGATGTTTCATGTTTCAAAGGCATATAATTTCCACAATCTTTCTTTCTTGTTCTTATCTCTCTTTTTTCTTTATGGTCTGTCTGATTAATGATTTCTCTTCTAAAATCCTCAATTCCATTGCCAGTGTCTTTTGTGCGATATAAGAAATATTAGGAAGTTTTCTTTGGCAAGATCTCCTAACATATATCTTAAAGATAAGTTTGTATTTTTTTTTCTAATTGTGAATGTTTTTTCTACGTCGATCACTTAGTCAAAATATTGTAATTGTAAATATAGTGTTTCAGTTCTCAAGATTTGGGTTTTTTGGTATAAATTTTTTTTTTCGATCATTCTCATTAAGTGGTATGACATTTCCCACCCCGACTTCCCCATGTGTCTTTTGTTTTGATGAAACTAATCAATTCTCCAGAAACATAGGCTGATGTAATAGTCAATTGCATCGACCAAAAAACCATGGAGAGAGCCATAAAAGGTACATTGCTTTTTCTTAATTTTTCTTAATTATAATTTTATCGTTATTATTACTTTTTTTCAATATTATATTATTACTGATACCAGTTCCCTTGAGATGGGCTCGAGTGGGTAAATGTTTTAATCATGAGGTATGCTTTGCCTAGTTCTAAGGTCCTTAATATCTTCATCATTGTGACCATCATCAATATTATTATCATGGAAAACTATTCCTAGACCCCTTAAATTATCACCCAAACAACTTTTTTCTATATTGACTGGAATCTTGTACAATTAAATATATGGTGGAAAAGCGTCTAACTCATCAGCAAATGTTAGTAATGAAAATTGCTAACTCATCATCGAATGTTAGTAATGAAAATTGCTTACATTTGTATTTCTAGGCCTGTAATTTACATTCTGCACCTTTCACTGCTATTACTACTTTGCGTACTCCATTCATGTTTATTAGATACTTTTTATTGACATGTACTAGCTTTTGTCGCCATTGTTGGTGTAAGGGGATTTTCCCCTCGAGGCCCAAAAGGCCCTATCAAGCCTGGCTCAGGACAGAATGCCACGAACTCGGCCCACTAGGAGAATCCTCTCTGTACATAACCTGTAGGAGGGATGATGTTGCAAGGGATGAGACTCGTCGATTTGAGGCCCCTCGAGTAGTGTCCAGTCATCGAGTGCCCGCCCACATGACAGGCGTGACATACAGAGAGCTGTTGATCTAATGATAGGGAAGGTATGAACGGACCAGGAGAAAGGTAGACTAAGAAGAGAAGGTTGGAGAACCATGCCATATTAATGGCTCCGCCACCTAGACAACATGCCACATTAATAACGTCGTCGCAAAGCCACACCTCTACCTCATTTGAAGGTTCTGACCAAATGAATAGTACGGAAAACCCTGACTTCATGGAAGCAGGCATGATTTGCTCTTAAGACCCATAGTATAAATAGTTGATTCCAGGTATGAGGAAACTCTATTTGATCCTAGACTCTTACTTATTTACCGCACTAAGAATATTTACTAATTTTAGCATCAGAGGCTTCCCAGCCCCAAGGCTACCTTCTCAAAGCCATAGTGTATTCTACTTTGTGCAGGACTTGTTTTCGAAGAATTGAGTTGTTGGAGCTTGGCCCAAAGGTGTGCGAAACAAGATGTTAATAGTGGTGCCATCTATTGGATTCGAACCCCTGGTTGTTTCTAATCCAATTCATGTCCAATTAGTGAAGGAGATGTCTGGCTGCGTACGTCCTCACTATCAAACAAACGGAGGATGAGAGTTTAAAGTCCTACTTTGCGAGCTAGACGCCTTCCAAAAGCACCACCAAGGTGATCTTCTCGTCTTGGTCGTCAGTGGTCATGTGCTCTTAGGAGAATGCCTCAACTAAGGCCAAGCCCTATGAGAAAGGGGAAAGGGGCTCTTAGGAGAAGCGGCAAGAAGATGACTGTTTCACCCCGGGAGGAAGGAAGACACACTCCGACCCACCCGTGTTCACCATTCAAAAGGAGGAAGACCGGGAGAGCAATGCGCCCCTACTGCATGTACCATCGGTCCACCTTACACAACACCGAGGACTGTTTCGCCCTAGAGGAAGGAAGGAATATGTGGAACAGCAGAGGTGTTGCCACTCCTCGGCTAGAAGACGAGAAAGAGCCGAGGGGAAGATCGAGGAAAAGAAGCTTGGACTGGCATCGAAGGGAACAACCCTCAACGACTGGTGATAAGGGGGCCACTGCTAGATCGCCCACATTTGCCACCAAGGCAGCAGTCCCCTCTTGGAGAGATTTGAACCATAGCTGGAGGGTTCGCAGGTGAGGGCATCACCTCATCGGGAAGGAAAGAGCATGTCAGACAGGCTCAATACTAAGAGGTATACTCGACTGAGTATCATCCTGCCAAGCAATGAAGGGGTGACCCCACTCCAGTAATCTCGTTCACGGAGGCCGATGAAGAAGGGGTTATGTACCCCCACGACGATGCCCTAATGGTATAATGCTCATCGCCAACTTCATCACTCGCAGAATTCTCATTGACAACGGGAGCTTCGCGGACATACTGTTCTGGGAAACCTTCATCAAGATGGGTATTGAGACCTCCCGGCTGCTGCCCACAACCATGCCCTTAAAAGGTTTCTTCTAGCCAGTGGGAACTATCACGTTATCCATCCTGGTGGGAAGTAGTCCCTGCACGACTCGTTATGGTTGACTTCCTGGTGGTGAAAACTTTGTTGGCATACAACGCCATCATTGGGAGGCCCACTCTCAACAGCTTGTAGGTCGTCACAGGTATCACCTCAAAATTAAGTTCCCAACTCCCCAGGAAATGGGGGAAGTCCGAGGGGAGCAGGTGTCGGGGAGAGAGTGCTATGTACAGGAGCTGAAATAGAAAAATGAAGGGCCTGCCTTGGATGGCACCAAAAGGACAAAATAGGCCGGGCACTACCAAAGAAACTGCAGCAGGCTTTCGTCTAAAATTTGCCTTACCAAGTTTCTAAGGGGGAAGGGATGATGCGTGGCTTTGGATAGGTCGCTGACCTTATTCCTCCCGCAAAGGAGAGCAGATCTTGCCTTCAAGGCGTCCCGAAGAACTTACCTTGACTCCTATTAAGGCGAAGAACGATCATCCAAATTACTGTTCGAACTTATCTCCTTGTGGGATACCACAGAAAAATGTAGGCCTTAAGATTGCCATGTCCCTCCAGCGACGGGTTAGTCCTCAGCTACCCGACGTCAGAAAAATTTACCTTCATTGTGAGTGTCAATAGGCGGGAACGGGTACAGTACAAAGGGAAATGTTGCCTTGTCCTCTTTGTGGAAGAGAGCGGGTTTGGCTCTTGCGGCCACTTGAAAACTTACTCTGACCTCCATTACGAATGAAGAGTTGGTTTTGCACTAGCCTGACTCAAAGTGTTTCCTTTGCCTGTGATGTCAATGAGAGGGAGAGGGTCCAGTAACAGATTGCCCTAATGGCTGCCCGAAGAAGTTACTTCTTGGGAGAACCAAAAAGGGGTAGGCTAACTTGGGGTAGCCCGACCACTTCCCAATGGAAAGCTGGTTTAAGTCTTACGACTGTCTGAAGAAAGAAAAAATCTACAAAAAAGAAGTAAAGTATTGCAAAAAGGCTGCACAATGCATCAACGAGCAAGGAAAAGGTGGGGACAGTACAACCGGATACACAAAATAGAGGAAAATGCAGGACAATATAGGAAAATGCGGGAAAAATACAGCAAGGAATATGCGGGAACAATACAGCAAGGAAAATACAGAAACAATACAACAAGAAAAATGCTGAGAAAGTATAGCCAAATACACAAAATCATTTTATTAATTATGCAGGAGACTACAAGAAAAAATTACATCATGAAGTCGTAAAGTTACAAGGAAAAATTACATCATGAAGTCGCAAAGATACAAGGAAAAGATTACATCATGAAGTCGGAAAGCTACAAGGAAAAAATTACATAATGAAGTCGTAGAGTTACAAGGAAGAAGTTACACTATAAGGCTGCATAAGACCTCGTGCGGCAAGGAGGAGAAGTGTTCTAGTGCCCGATCTAAACAGTAAAACGACCGAAGACCTCACTGTTCTCAGATCCAAGGAAACCACTAGGTAAATTCTAGGCCACGTTTCTGTGAAAGAAATGAGTTTGGGGTTTTCAGTCGTCTGTGTTTTAGATAGTGACGAATGCCATGGCACCCTAGTAACAACAGCACTTCTCTACTGCAAACAAGTAGGCAACAAGTTTGGAGCAGGCAGCAACCATGGAGAAAAGTTTTGAAGTTGAGCCTTGTAAGCAAAAGAGCGAAAACGAGGAAGTTCAATAAGTGAAGCGAAAAGGCAAGAACTAGAACGAAGGGTCCGGGACCCCAACAATGAAGGATGGGTGGTTTTGCCCTCCGACGCTCAGACCGCCCCAGCCAGCAGTAGCCTAAGCGCCACCAGAGGACCTATTGCCCACTAGGGTGTGAAGACTCCATCGTAACCATGAAAGATAGCAAAACAATACAAAGGAGCTTCGGAAGAAAAACAAAGGAAAACAAAACAATTAGAAACTCAAGCAGTAAAGCAAGTCACAGAATAAAAGAGAAAGGCAAAAGTAAGTACAATGAAAATTCTAACGAGGAGAAGGGTCCTTATATAGGCAGGGTGGATGCTTGGCCTGCCAAGGCGTCACAAGGTTAGCCTAACAATCCGTAGCCACTTTCAGAACCTAGCAATTTGAAAAAAAAAAGAAGAAAGAAGAGGAAGAAGGGAAAAATTAAACAACAACATGCAAAAATTTAGTCGCAGCAGCTAAGCACTCCGTTTCAATCGGCAAAGTCAACTCCACTAAACTAAAACCCCATCAACAACTTACCTCCCTGCGAAGCAAAAGGGCAAAGGTAGGCCTTAAAGGTTGTCTTATCCCTCTCGCGGATGAGTGCGGGTCGGCCCTTGACCACCCGAAGACAAAATCTCCATCAACAAAATCTTCATTAGTGGAATCTCTGTCAATGAATTGAAGGACACTAGCGGGGAGGCCGAGAAACTTCAAAAGGTTCAGCCGGACACGGCCGCCCAAATAACGATTAAAACGACAGCTGCATTCCAAGAGCGACTATCCGCAGAAGATAAACAAATGTAGCGTGATTGGCTAGCGGGGTAGGTCAGAGCTCTGTGGACCCCTTTACCCCGGTTCCCTGGGCAGGCCACACAGAAGAAAAAAAAAGGCAAAATCAAAGATATAGTGAGCAAAGATATGTGCATTAATTAGTATATGTATGTGTACAAGCCACTGCGCAACAAAACGCAAATATGTGTATAAAAAGAATAGTGAGAGAGAGAGAGAGAGAGAGAGAGAGTTCAACGAAAGAAATAAAAACTTTAAGTCTCAACTCTAGGAGTGTCAACCTCATCAACAACAGGAGTGAGGTTGCCTGGCTCAGCGGTAGCAGGAACAAGGCTAGTCAGCTCCATTAATACTGACGTTGGTGCGGCTTGATCAGGAAAAACATTTGGCATCTCTTTCCTTCCCAGGTCGCGGTTGGTTTCGAAGGATGATTTGCTTGTAGGTATATCGCTAGGCACAAGCAGTTAGAGGTACTTGGTGAAAGATCTGGAACGCAATTTCGGACTCCCCAGAAGAAATGATTGCATTGATTTGCGGCCTTCAGCGACCCCGTGTCCCCATGCTTGGTCAAGAAATATCGGGAACCACTTTAGCTACTTTGGTAAGGATTGGTTAGCATCCTGAAGATTTTTGTTTAGCTGTTCCAACTGGTTCTTCTCCTCTCGCTCTCGAGATAGGTCAACCTGAAGACTTTGGTTGAGTTGCTCTTGTTGGGTCTTCTCCTCTTTCCACTTTTGCTTGTGTTTTCGCTGGCGACGCTCCAACTTCTTCGATCTCTTGTGCTCGTCTGACAGGTCAAGCCTCGTTATCTCAAGTTCGAGCTTTAGGTTTTCCCTTTCCTCCCTGTCGCTGCGAGTGCGATATAAGCTCTCCTAAGTGGTTGCCTCCTGATCTTCCACAATAAAAGCTGCGAGCTAAGAAGTTCCCTAACGACATAAAGCAAGATTGAGAAAGATGGAGGAAGAAAAAGAAAAAGAAAATGCGGGAAAGGGATGATCAAACCTTTTGGAAGAAAGTCGACATGCATTCAACAACCCAGTCAATAGCTTCCTCCCGGCTCCCTTTCATGGCCAGCTGGGACAAAGAAGGAAGGGCCTCCGCAAGACCCGTGAACTCGGGAAGTTCCCTAGAAACCTCAGGAGGAGCAGGCAGATCCTCACTTAAGCACCTCGGGAGCGGGCCGGTCGCGGTGTTTGGAAGAAAGTGGTCTGCCTGGATGAGTGGATCGATGATTGGGCTGCTCAGAACATCGTTGGCCTAAGCAAAAGAATTTACAGTAGGACTCGTTGGACCCTTGAGGACCGCAACGTTTGGATGAGATTTACCTCCTGTGTAATCTTCTTCCTCTGCACGGTTGCTGGAAGAAGCCTCCACCCTTTCATTGGCACCTCGAGAGAGTGACTCCCGACGACTGAATCGGACGAAGAAGGAGGAGAGATCCATGAAGACGAATGTTCTCCCTCACCAAGAGGGGAAGACTCAAAGATACTTCGGAGGAGGGTGCCTATCTCGACCTTAACCCTAGGTGCCTCACCAATCGCCGTGGGAAGAGGCACCATTAGAAAACTACTTACCGGTTTGCTTGTCGCAACAAGCGCTAGGACTGCCATAGTAATTGGGTGGCTAGCCTCCAAAGTAGCCTGTTCCCGCATCAAAAGGTCCTGAACCCCGGGAAGAGCAGCTCCCCCTCTAATAGAAGGTAAACCCATTCTGTCCAACCTAACTATGCCCCTCAAGTGTCTTGGTAAAGGCTCATTCACCCCATATGTGAAGAGGTGGTTAAAAAGAAAAAACGAAATAAGAAGTTGTACAACATGCTCACAGCCGTGGAGAGTAAAAAGAATAATCTGTCTGAGGCATTAAAAATTTCTAAAGTTGAAGTGTCAAGATTGAACACTCAAAGAGGAGTACTTGAGAATGAATTGGAAAAAGTTCAAGAATGCAAGCAAAAAATTGCAACTCAGAAATTAGATAAGATGTTGAGCTTTCAAAAATCCAGTTGTAATTGCACGGGTTTGGGGTTCATGACTTCCCAAAGCAAAGAACTTCAAGCCGCATCACCCGCTGCCATTTCAACAAAAGGTATTATCTTTGTTAAAGGAAGCTAAGGTGAGGATGCTCCAAAGAAAGTCATGTCAAAGTCTTAACATTCCAAGAGCCTCTCATGAAAGATCAATGTCAAAGAAGCTTAATCGAGACAAGTTCGAATGTAAGTTTGTTCCTACTTATTATCATTGTGGTATTCTTGGCCATATAAGGCCACATTGCTTTAACTTGAAAAAAGCTCAAGAAAAAGAACGAAAAAGAAAATATACAAGTAAGGAAAGGAATCTAGAATGTAAGGTTGAAGAGATGAGTCATCAAATAACCTCCATACGCCCTAAGCCTGGTGAACTAGCATAATGTTGTCTTTTCAACAAAGGAAAAAGTGTGCAAGTGATATGGATACAACAAAACTCAAAGCTAAATGGGTGGTCAAAGAAGATGCCGTGTGAAATAAATTGATAGGACCACTTGCATGTTTTTACATTCTTTGCATATCATTAGCTTAGGACATCCATTTCACATTCTTTTATTTGTTTGCATCTCTTTTCTGTTTTTGTTTGATATGGTTGTCTTTTATTTTTCTGGTTTGTATCTTAGTTTGTTTTTTGTTAAGTTGAGCAAAGTTCATGCTTGGTATGCCATGTCTTGAGTACTTGGGTCCTCACACTTTCATTCCTTGAGCTGAAGCATCTCTTTATTTTGTACAGTCAACTTTGTGTATGTTAACCTTATGGTTCATCTTGACAAAGTCAAATTATAATGCACTATGAGGAACTTACTTTCACATTCTTTATTTTTATGTTGCATAATTGTTTAAGAGGTGCTCACTAAAGTGGGAGTCCATGCCTTAGATTGACTAATACTAGTTGAAACTCGTGCTAAAAAGGAAGAGATCTCCCATTGTTGAACATAAATGGTTGATCCATATAGCAAAAGTCGGAGTTTAATCATTACGAAAAAAGACAAACACCCTATATGAATTTGTCCCTTAAGTCCTTATAGAAAAAATCATTGCTCTAATCATTGTGGAAAAAGATGAGTAATAAAAATAGACATATCAAAGGGTTGTGCAAAATTGTGTTTGGAGGAGACACTCTTTCAAGTATATGGGCCCTAGCATAAAATTTGACTTTTAAGGTGAGAGATAATCTCTTGGGAGTATCTATGGAAGGAAAGAAAAAATAAAAAGGAAATGGAAAATATATATAGATGATTCCTTGGAGTAAGTATTCTCACTCACACACTCACATGAATTTTGATATTAATGAACTCATAAGGTGTGAACAACCATTGTGATTGTTACAAATAAGATAGTGTATTTTATTTTTTGGCTATGTGAGTGACACTTTGCTTGGACTTGTGATGCACTTAGGCATGTTCATTGACTCAATGATTATAATAATAACAAAACAAGGGAAAAGAATTTTCAAAAAAAAAAAATATTTTTTTGTCAATTAGTTTTAAACTATATATATATTTTATGTTTGTTTGTTGATGATTTGCTTGGCATATTCTTTTGGGATTAGTCTGGAAGGGGTGGTCTACTTTATTTTGGTGTAAGTTATGGCCTAATATTATAAGTCCTAGTGGGACTATGTGATTTAGACCCGTGCATGGCACAGATGGGCAACGAGTGACTTAAGTCACTTAGATAGAACTATAGCCTCGCACACGGCTCAGACCCCCATGACCCCCTGATACTCTCTATCACCCACAGCCACATCACCCACACTCTCCTTGTGCCGTAGCCGAACATCTCCTCTCACTCCTATCAGATTTGAGTTTGTCGCCTACATAGTGAGTACCAAATCCTCTTCCTTTATCTTACCTAGGGCTTATTTATGCATGAATTTTTGGATTTTCTTGTGGTGTGATTGTGAAGTGACGGAGTGGTATATTGGGTTTCAGATTGGATTTTGTTTATAGTTAGGTTGTCTATATTTGCTCTAGTAGTGGGTATATCCTGATTTTCATGTATTGAGGATGGTTTTTGTGTGGGTTACGGCATTTTTCATCTTGGTTTTCAAGTAGTACCCACCAAGTGTTTGGTTTTTGTCTCAACCAAGTTGTCTTAATCATTTTCTCATTGTTTGACATGCATTCATACTCATACATTACGTTTATCAAAATGTGTAGTTGAGTTAAGGTCAGAGGAAGTTTTTGTAGTGTCAAATCAAGATCTTTCTTAGTGTCCTCATCTTGGCACACATAGGCTTGATATTTATTCTTCTGATTTTGATGAGGAGGAACTTTAAGCCCTAACAGATTTGTGACAAAAAGGGAAAGATTTAAATGTGTTGCTGAGGGGGAGTTGAAGGAATTTTTGGAGTAGATATTAGAGGAGTAGATTAATTGTAGAGGAGCAGATTAATTGATTTTTTTAGTATTGTGAAATTTAGGTAGAGTTGGAGTAAGTGTGTTGCTGAGGGGGAGTTGAATGTTTTTTGTGAAGGGTGAGTAAAAAGTGAGGGGGAGTAGCAGCAGCAACATGCAGGAGTTGAAGTTTACATTTGACAATTTAGTTTTGAAATTGTTTTGCTTATTTTGGGATGTAATCTAGCTAAAGAATGTTTTGATGTCTTGATTTCTTGCTAGCTAAACAATATTTGGGATGTAATCTAGCTAAGTTGTTACATTGTAAGTTGGATGAATGCAAAACACTTTGGTTTTCTCTATAAACATTTGAAGTGTATCTAGGAATTATTAGATAATATTTTAAATAAATCAAGAGTGTAAGTATCTAAATTCTATGAAATTTGTAATTATCATGTGAAGAATTTGAATAGAAACTACATCTGTTGAGAAGACTTAGTGCCAGGTGTCAATAGTCGTGCCAGCAAAGTTTTTCGCCGCAGAGTCCTTTCATCAGCATAATCCTTCTATGACTCAAACTTATAACAGACTCATTCCATCAGCAGAGTCCTACTACAGTTAAAACTTTGACCAGATTATTTATGATGGGGATTTCGACTGGATGATAATCTTTTGATCATTCTTTTTCAGAACTTGGAAATATTGGAGAGTGATCCAAGTGAATGAGTGAGAAAATTATTGTGTTTGCAAGTGAAGAATTTTCTAGTATTTTTTAATTCTCTCTTTGAGTGTGTGCTTACTCCACGTCAGAGTTGAAGTGATCGAGTTCAGCCACTTGGACTCTAGGAGGAAAGTCAATAGTTTGAAAATCACTAGAGGTTCTAGCTGCTTCTGTGGAAGAAGACAAACGGGTCATTTGTCTGGTCAAGTAAAAGAGTTAAGTTACAAAGGTTTTGTAATTGAGAATTACCTGTAATTGATTTTCAAGATTGACATTTTTGGGTTTGGCTATCCTGTAGGATTTTACTTTTGAGGAGTTCTTCAAAGGATTTCCTTTCGTAAACAAAATTGGTGTTACGCACTTAATTTATTCTATGTTATTGCTTAATTAGTAAATTAATTGCATCCTTGACGACTAACTAATTTGTTGAGTGAATTGGTAAATATTTTCGTTACGATACAGGGGTACTTGGATAATTTCACTCAATTAAAAAGCTACTATCACATTCTTTGTATTTAAAATAGTTTAGGATTGAAATTAGAAAGATCAAAAGGTTTTAAATTCAAAATTTTCAAAATTGGAAATTTCCTGGACCTCTCTCTAGTCTCTCAGTCCACCGAACGTTCGAATGATTAGAATAGATACGTGCGAACAACAAACCAACATCCTAACATTTAAAATTTTACGTTTGAACTCTTCTCCTTTAACATCCGAATGCTACATTTAAACGTCTCCGAGATAATGTTCGAACGTTGTTATATTTGAACGTAAATATCATTTGTGCGAAGCAAAAACAACGAACGTCAAATTTTTTACGTTCAAATGTTAATCGATCGGGTTAACGTTCAAACGTCTATTTATACGTGCGAATGTTACTTTCTGTGATGGATTTTAACTATCATAAAAAAAAATCACGGTCGAACGTTACATCTTATGGAAAACTTCCTACCATAAATTTTTTTTTTTTTTTTTTTGTGTCGGTTGAACAGTAAACTGTCACAAAAAACATTCTGTAAAAGCCTTTTAGGTGACGGTCTCAAATCGCCACAAAATGTTTTTATGACGGTTTGCTTTTTTTTTTTGTGACTGTTTCGTCCGTTACAAAGCCAAAATCTATTGTAGTGGCTAGTCCCTCAGTCCACCGAACTATGCAGAGTTTAATGGACTTTTCTTCAAGCAAAAAGTGAGAGAAAGTATTAAAAGACACAAACTATCCATTGAGGATATAAAAAAAATAAAAGCCATGAGTTTGCTGGTATGCATAGTGATCAGATTTGTGTCATCATACAAGGCTTATCATTAGTTTCTTCTTGTCCTTTTATCTTTGAAAACTTGGATTATGAGCTGTGCTTTTCTGTCTCCCCAAACAAAAATTAGATACTCCAATCCGAAGCACATAATTCGGCACCAATTGCAAGCATATGAAACTTTTATTTCAAGTATTGTTTAAAGGTTTAAACATATTCGATTTTAGACTTGTGAAAGGTTTAGAATTGAATCACTCAAAGCTTGATAAGAATCTTCACACAGTCCGGGTGCTTCATTAGGTCAAATACTTTATCAGCATCTTCCAGTGAAATTTCGTGACTCAAAAGGTCACCAACTTGGATTTCCTGCCGATCGAATATATAGAACAAAGCAACATTGATTCAGATGTTGTCAGAATTCATCAGCACAATTAATATATATTGTTGTTTAATTTTAACACATTTCATACTCAATAGAATAAGGAAATTTCAAATTTGAAAGCATAAATCCGTACTGCTTATTGCTACCAAAATGTGATGATGATAAAAAGTAATGCCACTCTTACGTACATGACTAGCTGCTATATATATTGATTGTTGGGTTTTTTGTGTAAGCCTCGTTCTGTTTTATGGTGGCTAGATTTGAATGATCCAATCCAATAAAAATTCATTGTATTTTTTTGATCGATTTTCAATGAGGCTTTGGCCACGGAACACATGCTTGCTCTGATAGGCCCAAGTTGAATTAGGGTTTCACCAAACACGCGCGGGCACACACACACACACACACACATATATATATATATATATATATATATATGGTATATTTGTACGGCCGCTCATTGTACTACCGCACTGCATATTCAACTTTCAAGAGAATAAAATTATTTGCAGCTTCATGAACATAATCACATTGTCGAACCACGTATACAATCTTTACACAATTCAAAATTTAGAAAAATCTTAACATATTTTTATGAAGTGGCATTATGATCACATTGGTTAGTTGTTAAATTGCTTGTGAAATAGTTGTATATATATGATTATTCATACCAGCATAAATTTTATAAGAAAAATAATGTATATTTATAGCAATTTCGTTAAATAAAAACTCACCTTATTTTTGCATTTGTCGATTAGAACAGGTAGGTCAGTTTGGGCTTTGAGCCCTCCAAAAACGGAACCCTTCAAGGTTCCACCAAGCAGCAAGGGTAGGGAACTGAACTCCACTGTTGGATGATTTACAGCACCAATTAATATTGCTTGTCCTTTTCCCTTATGACCAAAGTTTAAAAAATTAATTATTTTGATTAACAAATTTATAAAATTAATTAGCATTTCTAACATGTATACACAAGAACATAAAATATAGACACATACCATTTTTGTGGCAAGGAGAGCTTGATTGAGCAAGGGTGGAGCTCCTGTGCACTCAAAGCAATAATCCACACCAATTCCACCAGTCAATTCTTTGATCTGCTGGGAAATAGATTTCTGATCATTTTTATCATCAGGGTGTATAAAGTGAGTCATTCCAAATGCTTCTCCTTTTCTACGTTTCTTCTCATTCTTGTCAATGCCAATTATCCTCACTGCCCCTTGTTTTCTTGCTCCCTCTATGGCCTGCAATTACGAACCAAACAGGAAAAAGTAATGTAGTATGAATTATAGCTTGTTTCAGTATTGATCATGCAATATAGCCTCATGATACCAATAGTACAGATCTTCAAAATCTTCATTATACATGAATTAAATTTTTATGACTGCTTCAGTTAATGAAACGGCAAAAATATCTCATCTATCCACGACAATAATTGAGTTAGTTCTAAAAACTTACAATTGTAGAAAAGTGAAAATCTTTAAATTGTTAATAATCTTTTGACTTTTGTATTGCACGAGTACATATTAGAATTGTAAATGTTCCAAAATCGAAATTCAGAAAATTAAAATTCTAAAAAATCGTAGAAATTTATCTCAACGTTCTGTTAGTTATAGTATGTAATATATATTGAAATTCAAGAAAATCTAAATATGGAAATTAAGTCTTTCATATATTCTTAATCCTCTTTATATTATCCACATTGTTAGATTTTATGTAAATATACACAACGGAAGAAATACCAAAAGGCCAGATAATCTGTGTAGTTGTTCCACAACTGGATCCAGTGTACAAACTATTTCGTCTTCACTCGGTGTGTGAGTGTGCTACGTAGATAAATCTAGACACACTCAATAGGCCAAATGAACGGATCTCGACTGAGACACTTGTTATTGAAGTCAGGTTGGTTAGGGTTGATTGATTTATTAGTCAAACCCGAATAACCCCACACAAACCCGATCGAGTAGTCTCTGACAAGACTCATGACACCTAAATTGCATGCAGGGCACTGCTGATAATTAATCAGCAGTAAAAGCAAAATTATACATACCCCTAATCCAACAGCACCAAGACCAAGAACAGCAACACTCGATCCTTGTTCAACCCCAGCCTCCTTCCAAGCAGCCCCAAATCCAGTTGAAAATCCACAGGAGAGAAAACTAGCATGAGGCAGATCAATTATGCTGGGATCAATCTTGAGGACGTAGATAGCATCAACAACCGTGACTGAGACCACGTAGAGCAAGAAAAGGCTTGGTACAGCCTCTGGCCTCTAACAGACATTCTCGAAGTGCCATCAGGCATAAGACCACTCAAGGGTAGTGGGTACTTTAGGCACAAGTTTGTCTTTCCTGACACACAATACTCAGTCTTGGCAATGGGCCATGTAGGTTGGAATGACAAAATCTCCTGCTTCGACATTTGTTACTTCCTCGCCCACACTCTCTACCACACTGCAATCACTTACTTTATTTTTAATAAGGGTTGAGCTATTTAGTATAAATCTACTAATTTGCAAACATTTTTTTATTGACACACCAACCATGCACATCGTTGATATAAGTTATGGAAAAGCAACTTGTAAGGGGAAAATTATTTGTACAATCTTAGAGCACAACATTTGAGATTCACGTGAAAAAAAAAAATCAATTTATTTTGTATAGTGAACTAGCCTACTTTAAAAAGATTGTACGAGACTTGCACACTCTAATTCTGTATCTAACTTTACTTCTACGATAGAAATAACATAATTCAAACTAGCTAACATTGTGCAATGCCTTTTCCTAATAAAAAACGAAAATATTACAAGACGATCAAAGGTCGATCGATCGTTTCTACAATTAGTAGTACTACTTCGACGCAAGTACTGGAAAAGATGGAGACATGCAGTTACAAATTAAAAGAGCTTACCCGACTCCTTCATGTCCTAAAACTCGAGGGAAAACAGGCTGCTGAACAAGAAGGAAAAATGTCAAACCCTCTAGCCCAATGCATGGAAAAGGTTAAAAAAAACTCAGAATTATTAAGGGAAGGATACTCACAGCTGGAAAGCCCTCGGTGTATAACAAGTCTGTGTGACAAACACTGGCGTACAGGATTTTGACACGAACTTCAGATGATTTTGGAGGCTCTATTTTTATCTCTTCCACCTTCAGCGGTTCCCCAATTCCCCAACACACCACAGCTTTCACCACCAATTGGAAAAATAAAAAAATAAAAAAATATAATATTATGAGATAAATTATTATACCCATGATCATGTATATAATGATCTTCTCTTCTGCAACTGCATTTGTAAAAGTGAAATAAAAATAGGAGCATACCTTTGCATGTTATGACGTCCTTTGAGTCGCTCAGCTTCGACATCTTCTCCAGCAATTTATAATATCGGATTTTATAAAAAAGAATTCAGCTTTCCATATATGTCAGTCTTTCTCTAACAGTACTGCGTGCGTTTGGATTTTTGAGTTCCTTGCGCCTCTGGTTCCTGATGATCCTTAAATAGGGTCATCCAATAACAACATAAATGAGATGCATGGGTTGTTAGGCAACTGGCCAATTGGGCATGTAAATATTGTATGGACGGCATATGATGATAATAATAATAAAGTAATTTATAATAAAAAAAAATTAGAGAAAAAACAAAAGAAAAGACAGGTGCTGGTCTTCTTCACATTGCATTTATCAATGTCTTTTACAAAAGCTCCCAGACAATTATATATATGCACTGTTCAGCACTGCTGTGTGTAAAGCTCAGTTTGAAGTTCTCACGGTTGAAGACAAAATCCTTTTTCTAATGAATTGTCCGTAGTCAAAGTCTTTAATCAAAACCTCCTGATCTTTCACGCCATTGGTACTGTATATAGATCTTGTAATCTTGTAGTTTGTTTCCTTCCTAGCTAGGAAACTAACAATAATAATAATAACCAATTACCTCTCCTACGGCCTAGGATTGGCATGAGGGCCACAAGGGTGGACTTTTTTAGTAATATTTTACCCATTTTATGTTTAAAATAGCATTTAATTTTTATATATTCTTTTAAATCTTATTTAATGGTCCCTTAAAAAAGTACTATTCCTAGTTAATTATCTGCCTTCATTACTATTTCTAACTATAAAGTCAAAACATAGGATTGGCAAGCTATGAAACAGGCCGCTATTTGTGAAAGGGTGTTGTTAGTGTGACTAACAAATATAATTTATAACTTTAAGGCTTATAGCTTATAATTTAAGTAACATTTTTTTTTATTAAAAATTTATTTATTTTTTAGTAATTATATGTTTAAAGCACTTTCAAACACATTAAATTTATTTGAAAACAAATTTAAAAAATATTTTCTAAAGTAGAAATGACAATTATTTGAATTTTTAAAAATTATGAACATATTCTTAAAAGTTTGAAAGTTGTAATTATCTAAAAATTGTATAGATATTTTCGTCCATTGACAGTTTTTTTAAAATTTCAATTACATTCCGCATTATCCGGAAAATCATGTGATGCTTTTCTTCAAATGTACTTTATAGCTTATTTGAGATTTAAAATGCTTTAATATATAACATCTAAACAATCGAATTTTTCTATTAAAAAGCTTTTAAGGCTATTTAAATACTTTTTAAGACTCTTACCGCAATCCCAAACAGACCCTAATACTTTGTACCGAATTCGACAGTATAAAAAAAATTTTTTTTAAAGCATTTTTTATATGTATTAAAGCATTTTGTGTATTTTGAAAACAATACAAAAAATAAAAAATACAATACAAAAATATAAACAAGCACAAAACCTTAAAAAACGGTACACTTTTTTTATAAAAGGGTGCTAGATTTTTCTTGGTGGATCAATATCTGTCAAGTTTTTATCTAAATTTTAAGAATTAAAACGAAAAAGAATGAAACAAATAACGTAAATTATGCAAAATCTAGCGTATATTTAGAATAAATATAAAAAATTAATGGCTCTCTCTCTCTGCGCTCTGCATGCGTATCAATATTCATGTGGGTCTCAGCCGGACTAATTGGAAAGGAATGACTAGTTGGAAAGGAATTTTTATGTCGTTTAATATTGAAAAATGATACTTGTAATCATATGAGTAAGTGTGGCGTAATTTATTTGAAAAAATTGAGTAAATTTGAGATCATATGAAAAAAATTAATTTTTTTAATAATAAACTCTACTTTTTTTTCAAAACGATTACATGACGTTTGCATACTAAATGATTGTATATAACATTACTCTTTATTATTTAGTAGGAGAGTGAATGTATGACGTTGTTCTGTAATTATTCCAAAAAAAAAGATGTAATAGGGTGAAGAGACAACTGATCATGAGAAGATCATAATGAGCGTTGATTAGGCTAAGCATTAATAATATTATTCACTGTTTTGTCTTTATAAGCGGCTGAAAAATACTCCTCTATAGAATTCATGTGTACGTGCATTTATAATAATTTATTGCACCTGAGTTATTTACAAGAAAATACCCATCATATATATTTTAACCGATCTCAATATCGGTTTTTTTTAAGATTGTGGACCAACCACAAATATGGAAAATATTATTATGCCTCCTAGCTAGTTTACACCATCCACTTTGCCCTATTTAAAAGTAGAGAGAATTTAAAATTTTATCCTTCATCCTTTTGTGTTTTCAGATACTATTTTATTTTAAATATAAATTCTTTTAATAAACCACGTATCACCGCATTATGGTACTATGTGTCACTACATAGGGTTTTAGAAATAACCAAAGTTTTGAATTCCTTTCGGTTGAAGTATTAGAACAGAATATTTCGATACCTGTATGTTTCGATGTACCCGTTTCGTAATAGTCGATATATATTTAGAAAAATTATATTTTAAAACAATATCAATACAAGTCTTAAAAATATATATTTTTGAAAAACTCAATAATATTTCTAAATTGTAATTAGTTCTCAATCACACTGCTAAAAAAATCGATGTAAACAAATTGTTAAAAAAAATCAAATATCTTCATAAAAAAGCATAGTGCATATACGTTACCATGGGCCCCTTCTGACAACCCGTTGTTTCTGTTTACCTTGAAAAGATCATCAAGTCTAATTGTCTCTCTCGCTCATTTGCTTAACTTCAATTCATGTATTAACATTTCTTGAGTATTTATTTCTTTTCTATTGGATTTTAAGGGTTATTAACTTACAAAAAATGGTGCATATATCTGTGATGAAAAGGGTTGGGCTTTTACAAGTTTGCTATTTTTTTTTCAAAATATTTTTCAATTTGCCATTTAGCTGAATTTCCACCGGAATACGTGTTCCGGCTAAAACATTGGAATTCAGCCAGAATAGATTAGAACAAGCTAGAATGGTCGAACTTTGAGACAAAATGGAACAACCCATCATACCTTGCCGGTTACTTCATTTTGACAAGAACAAAACGGTTTTTAAAACCTTGGAAATAAATTATTTCTCTTTTGTGGCAATTTTTTAATTGCCGAAAAGAGATTTGGCTAGAAATTGTATTTAGCCTAACATATAACACATTTGAGGGGATCTTTTATTGCAAATACGTGGCAGAGGAGAAAGAAAAGCATTAGCGACGAGTTTTAATTGCCGCAAATAGTCTTGTATCATCATTTTAAATTGGTCTTTAGTCTTGAAGATAAGTCAAGTCTTTACGTGTAACACGTGGCGAAGAATATTATAATATTGTATAAACGAACAGAATTAATGAAGTTCTCACGGTTGAATACAAAATCCTACCATCTATTAATATCAAGTATCTTGCTTTAAAAAAAAAAAAAAAGAATACAAAATCCTTTTCTAATGAAGTGTCCGTAGTCAAGTCTTTAATCAAAACCTCCTGATCTTTCACGCCATTGGTACTGTATATTGATCTTGTAATTTTGTAATTTGTTTCCTTGCTAGCTGAGAAACTAATAATAATAACCAATTACCTCTCCTCCGGCCTAGGATTGGCATGAGGGCCACAAGGGTGGTCTTTTTTAGTAATATTTTACCCATTTTATCATTAAAATAGCATTTAATTTTTATATATTCTTTTAAAATCTTATTTAATGGTCCCTTAAAAATATTCCTGGTTAATTATCTGCTTACTATTTCTAACTATAAAGTCAAAATATAGGATTGACAAGCTATGAAACAGGCCACTATTTATGAAAGGGTGGTGCTAGAGTCACTGAGCGCATGTTTGAGATTATAGTAAAAAATATAGTTTATAATTTTAAGACTTATAGCTTATAATTTAAGTAATAAGTTCTATTATTAAAAATTTATTTATTTATTAGTAATCATATATTTAAAGCACTTTCAAACACGTTACATTTATTTGGAAACAAATTTAAAAAGTATTTTCTAAGGAAGAAATGACACTTGAATTTTTAAAAATTATGACTATATTTTTAAAAATTTGAAAGTTGTAATTATTCTTAAAAATTACGCCCAAACTACTATGCAGTGTTATAGTATAGTTCATGGAGTTGAATGCTACAATAACGCAAACTTAAAAGAAAAGATCAAATGACGAGATGACAGGAATCTGAAAAGTATTTTGAAATCTAAGCTACCTAAAGCACGTAATTAAAATGAGATTAGGACACATAAAAATACAAGTAAACTTTTGGGTTTCAATCAACTGGATCCAATATTTTGATTTTTTCAATCCAAATTATACACACGATTATGAATTATAACACAAAATTCAAATTCCTAATTGAAAGATATGACAATATACTCATTTAATTTCTCAAGTTAATTCTAAAATCTATTCCCCTTTAAAAATCACAGTTTTCATATATAAAAAGAAATATCAGATTTAAAGACAACACTATATTCACAAATAATAGTGTAGAAAAATATCACATCATGACATGAAAAACCTGTTTAAGTTACAATCATATATTCATAATCTTATAGTTCAACAAAATCAAACAATAGCAAAATTTACTATAATTGTCTTAAATTTATAATTTTCAAAATAAATAGAGAATTTAATTTTAGAATTTTAAACAATAAAAACTTAATCTATAAATTGAAATATAGTCAAAATATTTTTATCAATCAATTTTTTTACTAAATTTTATCTAAACTTTAATTCTCTATGAGAGCGCAAAACTCTAATAATAGTCCTTGTTATTTGGAAAGTCTTGCTCCCTCCCCTCCCCACCAACCAGCCGCATTTCAATATTCTATATTTTGAAAAGTTCTTTGTACATCCCACCAACCCCCATTCATATTTGAAAAGTTATCCACTTCTTTTAAGAACCATCTTTCACTTGAAAGTCCTACATGCGTTAGAGCCACTCCTTTGAGAATTCTTGATCCCTTCCGTCCATATTTTTATCTTTTTAAAAGTGTACGTCAGTATACCAATCCTCACTTTTAATAATGTATTTCTTGAAATGTCCTTTCAATTTAAAATCTAGAGGTTATCAATGGTTTTATATTTTATTTTAATGAAAAATTAGACATAAAAGATATGCTTAAGAATATCTTAAAATAAATAGAACTTAAGTTGAAGAATACAAGTTAATTCTTATGATTTCTGTTTATATTTTATCATTCTAATATAATAATAAGGTATTTAGAGTGCCTTTTCATATACTCACCATAATAAAATGACTACAACTTAAAAATAAGATAATTATATATTTAAAAAGTTAAAATTCAAAGAAATTAAAAATTAAACTTAAAGAATGAAAAAAATAATTATTAATAACCTAAATTCTTTACAAATAACTAATTAAAATATAACCTACAATTAATGTCCTTTTTTTTCCCAAGAAAATAGTGTTTGAAGTCAAAATTTCCAAAATGTATGAGACGTACGTGAAGGAGACGGCAGGGTCAACGGATTTCGATGTGAGTGAACAGCATCAAAACGACATCAATTATATGATGATGAAACCGTGCATCTAATTTATTTTGGCACTTTTATATATTTTTATTTATTTATTTTTAAAAGTCTACTGAAGAAGTTCTACCACATGCATGTAACGACGGATGACATTAAAGGTATCTATATTTCCAAATGTAATTGATTGTATATATTGGTCCCCTGCAATTCAAAAATCTCTGTTGTCGCCATCTTGCCAAATAGAATTCGGCCGGTATGTTCGTTTTCACAAATTATTTCATCTCATTTAATCATTACTAAATTTTTAAACTTATAAACAAAATACAATAAACAATTTAAAACTTTCAAATCTCAAAATAAAATTAAAATTAAAATTAAATTCTAACAATCAATTATGTAAATTAATCAGCAATAAGGTATTTTTTATTTGAATTGAATTATGAATTAATCATTGTCGACGCTCTTTCTCTATAATTTTTAAAGTAGAATAATTGACTCTAAAAAAGATTTTATCAATTGAAATAAGTTTTCAAATGACTAAAATTTATTGATCGGGCCCTGAAAATTTGGTTACGATGAATGGATGATGTGATTGTGGAGCATGAAAACTTGTGGAAGGGTTTAGATATTATAGATCAAGTTTGAACTACTGTCTGGTCTACTTGTTTTTCCAAATGAATAATGCTACTTTACTCTCTCATTTTGCCTACTCATTTTGACTTCTAATGTTTTTTTTTACTTGCTGATTAAGGAAGTGATTATTAGTGTATTGATTTAAAAAAAAAATTAAATATTTTAAAAAAATATGAAAAGAAAAACAAATAAAAAGGATGGGTATTGCCCAGGCAGCACGCCCAATGATCATTACAAATAATTGACCTTACATACGTTACATGCAAATTAGATTGACTCAGGTCAATTTAATTAAATTCGAGTCAACTTTTGCGTAGATTTAGACTCTTGAAATATGGTCCCTTTAAGATGCTCTATTCTACTATTGTTTTTTTGCGTTGTGAAAGATGCTTAAATCTAAAAGTATTTATTATATAAATAATATGTTGGCATGCATATTCTTTTGAAAAAAAGAACAAAGACAGGTTCTTTCTTGCAATACATAACGCGTTGATTAATATATAAGAATTAGTTTGAAACCGATCGATTAATAACTATTTTTGTTGATATTTCTCGATTAATTTGGCTTAACTTAAACCACGCCCACCAACTCGGTTGAGCAAAACTTGTTTTTGTCCTTCGAGAATCATAAGGAATAGAGTTTGTTGAAAACTTTGCATTGATCTCTTGATTTCTCTCCGAACTAGCTTGGTGGTCAAATCCCAGTGAGCATTTCAAATTTTATTTTTTCTAATTCATTTAGACTTGTCTAATATATAACAACTAATTGTAAGGCAAAATTTCAATTGAAGCTCAACTTCAAATTCTCAATGCTTTTGCCTTTAATTATGGGCAGTCCTGAAAGTGGAATGAAAATAAGATAGTAGTATAATATATATAAAAAAATAATGTTATATATAATATTCATAGATTGTGTAATCGCTTTATATTATTTTTGAAAAAGAGTAAGATTTACTATTAAAAAATTAATTTTTTTCATGTGAATATCATATTTATTTATTTAAAAAAAAACGCGCTACACAACTCATAACCGTAAATATTATTTATTTTCATTGTACAGGTTGAATGAACCCATGGCCAAAAACTAGCATACTTAGTGGAAACTAGCTAGCAGAAATCTACTGTACTGTACGTGATAAAAGAGGTGAAATAAAGTGGTTTTGGAAATGGAACAAAATAATTAAATAAATCATGTCTGCTACTGTTTTCTACTTTGAATTCAAAATGGAACCTTAGATCCAATCCAATTGTAAATGTTGAGTGCTTCCCATTCACCTACCAAATTATTTAATAAGGAAATGCTAGTCTTTTTGCTGGGCTTCCCGTTGGTTCTTTTTTTTAATAATTAAGAAAATATTTTTTAATGATATTATAATTTTTTAAAAACAATATATTTAAAAGTATTAAAAAATATATGAGAAATGCACTATCGGGAGCCCCCAACAGTGGCTTTAGAGCCATCTATTTAATAATAAAAAAATCTATTCATCATCTTTACACACCACACACTATATTTTATTTATTTATCTTACCAAATATATGATTTATGGATAATAAGTAAAAAAATTTAATTAGTTTAAGAATGATAAAATCAAAAAAAGAAATTAAAAAATGAATATATATATATATATATATATATATATATATATAATTATGTGTAATATATAGTATGCAGAAATGATGAGTAGTTTGCCTCACTAATCAACTGTCATACATTACAGCACTAATAATGAAACGATTCCGATCCATACACTTCACCTTCGGCTTCACGAGTCATGTAGCACTGCTCAAATTTATATTAACATGTCATATTTTGACTAACTATTTTTATCAATTACTTAAATGATATTCACTAATATGTTACATAGCAATTTCAATAGGGATCGCACTACAAGAAAATTGCTTATTTGTAACTGGTTATTTCCAGCGAAATGATAATTTTCAGCTAAAATGAATCTATTTTCATCGCAAATTATCCTTTTCGTTGCAAAAAAATGATCACGAATAATCATTTTTCTTATAGTGGGAATAATGAGATCTAGGATGAAAAATAGTATTATTCCTTTTTTTCCCCTCTCCTCCCACTCATATTGTGATAGAAAAATAATATATCTATATTTATTTTAATTTATTTTAATGATTTTAAGAATAATTATAGAAAATTAAAATATTTAAATTAAGAAAGTTTTAACTACACTTTTGATAAGGTGATGCTATCATATTTATTTGTTGTAAAATAATAAAAGAATTATTGTGATTCTAAGGGGTGTGATAATCAAATGGTGTATCTTTTGGAATGACACCCTCTCCATGGTGATTGTCCCCATCGGGGTGATAGTTAAGGAAATGTTAAGAGACATAAACTTTTGATTTAGTCAAAATGTTATATAACTTGTAAAGTGTTAAAAGACACAACATTTTGATTTAGTCAATAGGTTGTGTCACTTCTTAAGGTTGTGTCATTTGCCAACTATTGAATTACTAATAGTTGTGCCATTAGCCAACCGGTGCATGATGGCTTACAAATAGGGGTCATTGCTGGACAATTTTATTCACTTAATTTCATTTGTCTATTACCAACTTGTAGGACAAATACACTCACATGAGTGTTATCATCACTATAAAAAAATTGAGTATTGTCGGCGTTCGATAAGTGTCAGCACCTGTCCAAAAAAAGGCCGCTAAATGTTTAGCGACATCTCGTATGAAACACAGGCTAGGCTTCAAGATCCTATTTATGGTATTGTTTTACATATTTTTGCTCTTCAGCAATAGGTTTTCACCCTTTGACTTTATCTTTTTACATATAATGATTGAAATCCTAATGAAAGTGCTGCAGAAATCTACAAACTCAACTAGCATCTCTGAAGGAATTACAAGCAGCTCAAAACTTTCTCAATGGTTCTATCAATGCAAACCCTAATGAAAAGTGCTACAGAAGACCTTGTCACCCACAAAATGTTCAAAGTTGGTTCTAGTTATAAATTATCAATTACATGATGCCACAATTCAGTATAAACAATATCTCTAATAATCCCTCAACAATTCCATATGACGAAAATTTGTTCATGGAGAACTCTTTTGGGAACTACGGAAGTTCACGCAATCCTGAGGAAAATGCCTCAGATGCTTGCTATGAAGAGGCTTTGCATTCCGTGTCTTCTCTTGACTTGCACAAGAACAACATACAATGGACTCCCCAAGACGCTAATCATTAACTTTAGTTGGTTGCATTTGGCTATATGTAGCAATATTCCTGAAGAGAGTACGGGCAATATGTTTGGTTATTTGTATGGGCTATATGTTAGGGGATGTGTTTTAACAAATTTGTTAGTTTGATATATACTACTTTCCCTTTAAAAACCTAATTCTCTCATTTTGTGGCAAGAACTTCAGTATTTTTTTTCTATATCATTTAAAAAAGTTTTTTTATTCTTTTTAATTACCGGCGTAAAATTGATCAATTCTCGGCCTTCTTTTAAATGTCGCCAAAGCTAAATATTATTACTGGCGTAACAATATAAACGTAAAAAATTTACTAATTTACTGGAGTAAAATTCATCAATTATAGGCATTTTTTAAATAAAATAAATGCCAGAAAACTCAATATTTTACCGGCATAAAATTGAACAAGTGCCGACATTTTGTGAAACGCCAAAAATACATATTATTTCTGGCGTAATTATATAAACGTCGAAAAACTCAATAATTTGCCGGCTTAAACTTGATCAATTGTCGGCATTTTTATAAACGTCGCAAAAGCTATATATTATTAATAATATAAAGGTCGGGAAAAGACTCATTTATTGGTGTATAATTGTTATATTTTCGAAATTTTTAGAAATGCCGCCAAAGTTATATATTATTATTGGTATAACAATATAAACGCCGAAAAATTCAATTATTTAGCGGCGTAAAAATTAAGCGTTGGTAATAATATAATTTTACTAGCGCATAAACAACCACCGATAATATAAATGCTTGCAATTCTTAGTTTTTTTGTAGTGCATATTGCCAAATTTTGTTTCTTTTTGTTCTTCATAATTCTACAGTTGTATCAAAAGCTAGGTCACTTAAGAGGAAATTTTTTGCGCATTGTGAAGATGATAAATAGACAAGTGCTTAGTTTGACAACCACATGACTTGCATATTATAATCATCTTCAGAGGTTTTCCAATCTAAGAGAGAAACTTTTTCAAATCACAGTGGGAGGCATAGAGTATACTGGAAGTTTTCAAAATCTTGTAAGTTGTTATTATTTTGAAAAAAATTATTGGAATATTTTTACATAAAGAAATAGTGCATTTTTTAATTTCTCATCACCCACCGTCTTTGTTCCGGGGGGTCGCTAGAGTTCCTTACCGCTGCCGAATTTTGTGGATCTTGGGAGCACGTTAGAATCTTCAACACTGGTGACCATATCGCTGGATAGAAGCGATGACACCATTTTTTCATTTTCGGAAGAAGCCCAGCATTAGGAAAAAGAACAAAATTAGAATCTGCCTAGCCTAAACGACATTGTAGTTCAGCCCAAGGAGAAAAATGACAACATCGTTTACGGCAGTGAGCAGGCACAACGCCTACCTCCAAATGGTGTTGTTCCGTCTTCTCCAAGCCGAGCTGCATATCGAGCTGAAGACCAAGTCGTTGACCACGCCACTAATCGAGCTGCTGATTTCTGGTTGGCTTCTAGACCTGGTTTGAACTGGTTTACCTGATTTTTTGAACCGGTTCGTGACGGATTAGCATTTTTGGGCCGTTCGAGATCATTTCAAGCCCGATTTGGTCCGTTCAAAAGCCATTGTGCTCCATATTTCGTGTAAAAATAGTACAAAGCACCTGTTGGTCAAGATTATCTCTAAATTTTTTTTGAAAAAGATCAAACATCGAGGAAAGGGCATGAAAATTCTCGATCGGGATGTCACTTTCATTATTCTCCTTATTTAAAATATAATAGGAGAATTTCGAGGCTGCCACAATGGATTAAATCCAAGAGTTATTATTACTATTAAATTTGTAATAATTTTAATTTTTCACAGTTAAACTATTGTATTTAAATTTATTTACAATAGAACACATTTATTATTTTTACATTTTTTTGTTGTTAAGTTTTTAAGGTTTATTGTTTATGGCACCAAAGTAAAGTATTTATCCCTCGGGAATAGAAAAACTGAACGAAAGAAATTTCTTGGCCTGGAAAAGGCATATAGCTTTTCTTCTAACCCATAACAACATGGGTTAGAAGAAAATGTAGAAAATGGGATGGGCTGAATGAAAGTGGGAGCAGCATATCAAGTGAAGATAAATGGAGAGAACACAAAGCATGGGCAAAAGCTTTATTTTTTGCGTTGTATGAATGTTCACATTATTCCTCTATTTGAAGAATAAGAAATTGCTAAAGAAATTATGGATGCGATTGAGGTAAAGTGCGGTTTAAGGTCAGATACTTATATACAGTTATTATTGGATAAGTATAACCGAACTCGTATGAAAGAGAATGATGACATTGGCGATGTACTTCAAATGGAGTTAATTGCAAAAGAATTACATGATACTAGTCATCCTCTCACTGATAAAATGCAAGTTACAACCATATTAAATAGTCTTCCTTTATCTTGGGATCACATTGTTATTTCTTTAACAGATAGTGGAAATGAAATAACAATAACATCGCTTCCAATACTTTTAGTACTTGAAGGAGAAAAGATGAAGAAGAGGAACAGAGATAGTGAATCATCTAATTTATTGATGGCTCAAGACAAATATTCTACATAGAATAAGATGAAGCCAAAATAGTTTATGAAAAAGAAATGATTGAAAAGGAAACAAAGTAAATCATTTACTGGAAACTGTTTTAAGTGTGGGAAGAATGGACATTACAAATCACAGTGTCCTAATAAGGGAAAAGTATTAGAAAGTAAGAAAATTGTGATGACAGTCTCAAAAGTAATGCTAGTGGAACCCAGCATCAGATTAATGGTGGATTGACTCTACAGCAACAAGACATATATACAGGAACAAAGATATGTTTATCAAACTTGAAGATAAACAAACAGGAGAGCACATAGTTTATATGGGCAACAACATATACTGAGATATCTTGAGGCAAGGTACATGTAAATTTAAAGTGAATAGTTTCGTTATTTAACTTAATGATGTATTATATGTACCTAATATTTGTAGGAATTTAGTATCAGTGCCTGTAATGGATCAGAAAGGCTACACAGTTGAGTTTAAGTCTAGAACCATTGTTATAAGTAAAGATAATGTATCTGTAAAAGGTATGAAAGATCATGATATATATGTATTAAATATTGATATTAGTAAAGTATCCATTATGATATTTGTAGACCTTTTAAAACTAAAACTCATATAGGAATGAAGAACTGAACTTTATTACTTTCATTGATGACTATTCAAGATATGAGCATATCTCCTTACTCAAATATAAATCTGAAGCAATTGAGAAATTTAAAGAAATTAAATTAGAAGTAGAAACCCAGTTGTGTTGGCCCATTAAAAGTTTGAAAAGTGTAATAGAGGAGGAGAATTTGAACCTTTGGATAATTTCTACAAATTAAATGGTATAAGACATATTTGAACTATGTCATATAAACCTCAACAGAATGACATTGCAGAAATGAGAAATAGAACTCTATTGGATATGATGTGATCGATGATGACATATGTTAATCTACCAACACATTTTTGGGGTGAAACATTATTGACTGTATAGATATATATATATATATATATATATATATATATATATATATATTAAATAGAGTTGAAACCAAAGCAAAACATCTTTCAACTTACAAATTATGGACATGACATAAACCAAACTTAAGCAAGCTCAAAGTGTGGGGTTGTAAGGCACAAGTGTTTATCCCAAGGCCACTAAGGAATAAATTAAAAAGTAAAACCTGGGAATGCAAACTTATTAGGTATGTACAAAACGGAAGTGACTACAGATTTTATCATTCTGAAAGTGGATTTGATACTTGATAGAAAGTACTAGTGATTTCGTTTTCTTGGAAAATACGAACCTTATTACTCCTGTTGATCATATAGATTTATTAAATGATTTAGAGAATCAACAGATCTCCACAGAAAATTCTGACATTATTCAAATACATAATAATAAAAATAAAAGAAAGTCAAATGAAAATCAATCTTCTAGTATTGATGTTGGAGCTAGTGGGAGTAAAAGAGTCAGACGACCATCGATATTATTTCAAGATCATTATGCTCTAAATACCAATTTGAAAAATTTAGAAAATGATCCTGAAACTTTTTATGAGGCAATCAATAGTATTAATTCAAATAAATGGCTTGAGTATATGAAAGATAAAATAGAATCAATAAAAAAAAATATTTGGGAGTTAACAGACCTTCCAAAAGATAGGAAAGTTATTGGATGTCAATGGGTTCTCAGAAGAAAATTTAAAGTTGATGGTAGTTTGGAAAGGTACAAAGCAAGGTTAGTGGCCAAAGGATATACTCAACAACCAAGCGTAGACTTTGTGGATATATATTCGCATGTGGTGAAGTTCATATCCATAAGGATCATCATGCCTATTATTGCTAGGATGAATTTAGAATTACATCAGTTAAATGTAAAAATAGCTTTTCTCAATGGTGAATTAAAAGAGGATATTTTTATAATTCAACCAGAATGATTCCAAACTAAAAGACATATGAAGATAAAGTCTACAAATTGAGAAAGTCACTCTAGGGACTGAATCAATCTTCTAGACAGTGAGACTTAAGTTTTACCAAGCCATTTTGGAAATGAGATATGAAATGAGTCCACTAGATAATTTTGTATACATATGAAAAAATTATAATAAATTAACATTATTATCATTATATGTTGATGATATATTACTGGCAAATAATTATCTAGATATGATGAATGAAACAAAAAAAATTCTTGAAATCTAAATTTGAAATGAAAGACATGAGTGAAGCTGCCTATGTTCTTGATATAAAAATTTTTAGATATAGAAATTTAAATCTATTGTATTTAGACCAAAAAAAATATCTAGAAAAAAGACTTAAAAAATTTGGTATGGAAAATTGTAAATCTATAAGTATGCCTATTTGCAAATGTCATACTTTAAATAAAAATATGTGCCCAAAAGATGATGAGGAAATAAACGAAATGCTTAAAAGTTCCTTATGCTCAAGCTGTGGGAAACCTCATGTATGCAATGACAAGTACCAGACTAAATATTTGTCATGCAGTAGGATTGGTAAGTAGATATAAATCCAATTTAGGTAACGAACATTGGCAAGCAGTGAAACGTATATTAAGATATTTACAAGGTACCAAAAATTTAAAATTGTACTTTGGAAATATTGATCTAGAGTTAATCGGCTATAGTGATGCTAATTTTTGAAATGACGTAGATGATAAAAAATCTACAATCTATTTGGTGGAACAACAGTTTCTTGGTTAAGTAAGAAACAATGCTGTGTTTCTAAGTCTACTATGAAAGTAGAGTATATTGCTTGTAGTACTATAATGAGTACTGCAATGTGGATAAAACGCTTTGTTGAAAGCTTAAATTTGGATAAATTTATAGAACCAATCAAGTGTTTTTTTATAATCAGTCTACCATCTCATTGATAAAAAGTGGAACACAAAGTTTCAAGGAGAAAAACATTGATGTGCATTATCACTATATTTTAGATATAGTGGAAAGAGGTGAAGTCAAGATTAATTTTATTTCTTCAACCGAGATGGTAGTAGATCCGATGACCAAAAGTTTATCTCTGGAGAAATTTAGAGAACATGTGACTAGAATGAGATTGAGAGAAACCTTGGTGAAGCAATCTCATGGTCGACATGCATAACTCAAGAAATTATGGGGTGCCTAGAAAATTGGAGTTATGGTGAAACTCAAATGAAATTTTTGGTCATTTGTAAAGTCACTGATAAGGTGATAAAAAAAAAACCTTAGTAATGGCCTTAGGGTGAATACTTGATAAAATTTCCGTGCAGATTGATTAACCAAATAAAAGATTAATCATGGTAAAGTCACTAATAAAGTGATTAAGAAAATACTCAGGAGAGGAAGTATTTAAAGAAAATTCATTGATAAGGTGATTAGGAAAAACCTCAGGAATAGCCTCTAGAGGAAGTACTTAATAAAAATTCAGTGTAGGTTGATACTTGTGTTATTTATTCGGCTGAAGTCATCAATTATGATAGGGATATTGATTATTGATACAAAGAATTGATAATGTTCACTAAATTTTTTAGTAAAATGAAGTTACCCCTAATATGTGATCAGTAGTAATACATATGATAAAGGGTGCAGTCAGATACGGTAATGACAAAAATGTGTGCACGTAGAGACTTGTAATGCTCTAACGCCGATCTACAAGAGTATGCAGATTAAAGTTGAGTAGTGAAAAACTCATATTGGTACTAAGGTAAAATACTCAACTGAATCATCACCGTCTTATGTGATCAAGTGGGAGATGTAATTCTAAGGGATGTGATAACCAAACGGTGTACCCCTTTGAATGATACCCTCTCCATAGTGATGGTTCCTATATGGGTGATGGTTAAAGAAGTGTCAAGAGACACAACCTTTTGATTTAGTCAAAAGGTTGTGTGACTTGTGAAGTGTTAAAAGACCAGCCTTTTGATTTAGTCTAAAGGTTGTGTCACTTCTTAAGGTTGTGTCATTTGCCAACAGATGCATGATGGCGCCTATAAATAAGGGTCATTAGTGTACAATTTTAATTCCCTTTGTCCATCACCAACTTGTGGGACAAATACCCTTACGGGAGTGTCACCATATTGCCAAATTTTATTTATCTTTGTTCTTCATAATTCTACAATTATTAGTGTATCATTATTCATTGCAATATTCCTCTCCCTTGAAGAAGGGATTGGGAGGGAGGAGGAGTGTGTTATGATTAATCTTCTTAAAATTCCATTTTTGTATTATAATAAAAAACCTAGATTTTGAAAGGAGAAGTGCTACACCCACCGAGGGTGTAGCACGAGACGGGTCCTGATAAGAGCGATGTTTTTATACCCTTAAACATTTTTTTGTAAGAAAAGAATTCACAACATCATCAAAAAACCATTTCCTTTAAAAAAGAAAACTGTCGGGACCCAACTGTCTGTGAGAGTAGCATTATTGTTTTGAAAGAAGGGAAAATTTGGAGAGCTGGTGGAGACTATCAATCAACTAGAGCCAAAAGTGGCAAAGCTATATAGTGAGTATGGTTAGAACTTGGAAAGGATGGGGTTAGTTGGAGTGAACCTTATGGAGCAGGTTAAGGAGGAAAAATTTTATTCTCAAGTCAGTGTGTAGTTTGTAGAGCACATATAATAAAGTACTTATATGGTATAATTTGATTTAGAAGATAAACTTAAAATTTGAATCTTATAAATAAAATCTTACCATATAAGTGATGTGGATGATGTGTTCTACATACCAAGCTTGACCAGAGAATAGAATATCTCTTCCTAAAGAACTGGACCAAACTGTCTGAATAATCACTCTTCAATTTAAAACAAACTGATCACTCCAAGAAAATAAAGGTAATAGATGGCAACAACAATCACTACTGCTTATTGGGAATTTTTATAATTGTTAAGACTAGGTAAATTGTATTTCAGATGTTGTAGATGAGATATAGCTTATCTCCTCATTGTAATTCTTTTGTTATAAATTCAACACAATAATAAGATATAAAATAGGGCAAATTATCATCAAACACTTTATATCTCATATGGTATCAGAGAAGGATCTTGCTACTAGTACTGATAAAAGGTACCTATAATTTGGACCAATCACTGTAATTTGTTTTTTTTTTTCACATATTTTTTAAACATCTTTAAACATTTAAAAAAATGCACAAATCCAAATTCACTAATAAACATTCCCTTCATCATTAAATAAAAAAAAATATCGATCCATTTGGGGCCCGATTTATCAGTTCGCCAAGCATTTTCCATAAAGAAATCATAAGAATTCAATATTGAGAGAAATTTTTTTTCTCATATCATTTCATGTTCTATACATGTATATATACTAAAGCTGCAAATAAACGATACAAGGTAACTTAATCTATACAAGGTAACAAATCAACATTAAACTACTATCCATTAGAAGAGATCAATATGCTGATATGGTGGTGCTAATATCCTGGAGACTTGAATGATAATTGATCTGCAGTGGCTACATTTGATATGTTATTTTGATTTCCTTCCTTAACAGCCCCTCGCAAGCTAATGGGTGAATCCTGAACCATTAGCTTGGCACATAACTAGGAAAATCGAGCTGTAGTGAGATCTTTTGTAAAAATGTCAGCAACTTGCTCTGTAGTAGAAATATGCTTTGCTAAAATATACTTGTTTTGAATCTTATCCCTTATGAAATGATAATCAATTTCTATATGTTTAGTCCTGGCATGAAAAATAGGATTTGAAACTAGAGCTAATACACCAAAGTTGTCACACCATAGCAGTGGAGTGGAAAGAAGATGAACATTAAGGTCCTTGAGAAGCATGTGGATCTAAAACATTCAGCAGTAGCTAATGCCATTGACATGTCTGCTTCAGTGCTAGAGCGAGATACCACTGCCTTTTTTTTGCACTCTAAGAGATCAATGAGGAACTAAAGTACATAGCAAAGCCTGTTGTGGATCTTTTGTCATCAATGGACCCTACCCAATCTGAATCATAGTAAGCATTGAGGTGAAGTGAGCTTGATGTGTACTAAAGTCCATAGTGAGGTGTAGCCTTCAAATATCTAAATACTATTTTAAGTGTTATAAAATATTCAGTTGTTGGTGAATGCATGAACTGGCAGAGTTGATTTACTGGGTCAGCTATGTCAATTTTAGTAATGGTACAATATTGTAGTGCTCTAACTAACTATCTGTATTCAGTACCATCTGTGAGTGGCACTCCACTGTATCTTGACAATTTGGAACTCGAGGCTAGTGGAATAGAGTAATTTGATAGGTCTAGTAAGGCAAAGATTTGTTGCATACAAGTGTCAAGCCATAGAAGAGGAATTTGATAGGTTGCTAGAGGTGGAATTCATCAGAGAAGTGCATTACGCAGAATGGCTGTCAAACACATTACTTGTCAAGAAAGAGAATGCAAAATGGCAAATTGTGCATAGACTTCATGGTTGGCCACAAAATGCTTAGATTTATGGACACCTACTCGGGCTAAAACCAAATAAGGCTTTGCAAAATATAGTTAGTAAATCAGATATTCCAAAGGCAAATTAGGAGAAACATGAAAGTGTATGTTGACAATCTTCTAGTTAAAAGGAAGGAGGAAATTAGCATTTTTTGGAACTTTAAGGAGATTGGCCGGTGTTAAAATGAGGGCCGAAAATTTATTCCTAGTTAAGAATTACTGGTCCAACACATATTCATGGTCCAAGCCTCAAAGGTGACTATTATATTACTAATAGGTGACTACATCAAAGGTCACAAAAACTTAAGAAGTTGCATAGTATTCCCCCAAAGAGATGAGAGCTTCACTAGCATGTCGAAAAAAATTACTTGATCAATACTCATATTAAGTGAACAAAAATAAAAATGTAGAAGAGAACTTAGGAATGTGGCAACTGCTAGTTACCCATAAGAACTTCCTTCTCACTCTAAGATGCAACTCTTTATCACTCTTGCAATCCTTTCTTTCTAACAATTGTACTCAGCAATATTTGAGTGTATGGTGTGAAAATGAGAGACAGGACAATATCTGAGGGTAGTTTGATTGGTCCAAAATTTATTGCAAATGTTCTTTTTCTTTTTAAAAGTTTCAGGTGGCTTATTTAAACAGATTCTTTGTCCAAAAAATCACTAAATACACATTATAAACACATGACTCACCATAGAAAGTGGCTTTTCATAATTCGGAATCATTAAAATGGGAGAAATTTTTCTCAGTTTCTTTTATGAACTATTTTAATTTGCTCTTTATTTGATTATATCTTAAAATCTATTTTGAGAAAACAGTCTTGGTCAAATCCTACATGTCGTACAATCGATAAAATTACGCAAAATTGCATATTTTCTTTTGGGGAGCCACACTGGGAAGTTGCAAATTTTGATTTTTTTTAATAGGGTTCTACTGCCTTGGACTAGTACTAATGATATACGTAGTAATAAACTTAATTTCGCTTTAGGATTTAGGAAAGCCAAAAGGCAAACCTCAATATTTTTTATATTGTTCCTATAGCATTTCTGGTTCCATCTCTCTTTATGGGTGCTATTGATAGTTAAGTTTTAGGTGGGGGGATAGTTTGTAAATGCACAAAGGCGTCCATGGAAGTTTCTTTTGCAACTTTCTATTAGTTCAACAGTAGTCAGGCTCTAATGTAATTATTTTGAATAAGCTTAACTTCAATTCTCTCTTTTCTCTTTACTTTTTCTTTTTTTAGCTCACTGATGATCAGAGTCCTTAGTTTTTATACCATTAATCATAAACATTCAAATTAAGAATATTTGAATCCAACATGCCTTATAGCTAGCTTTTGAGGCTTTTGACTGACTTTGTTTGTTTTAGATGGAGTGGTAGCTAGAAGATATTTGACAACATTTTTATAGATTGATTTAAAAAAATAGAAAATCTCTCAAATTTTCTTGTGGAGAAATCAACATCATGGAAGTAAATATTGTTTTGATCGTTTATAGGAGCAAAATGCATGCCACCAGAGAGCAATATCTCATCGATCAACAACTTGAGCGTGCATGCATGCATGCCTAGTCATGATCAGCAAATGAGCTACTACATGCATTCAATTTCTCGTGTAGGCTGAGACAAAATGGAAAGATTTAAGGCAAGAATGTCTTTTATTGGTTTCAGAACCACAAAGTTCGTGAAAGGCGAAATAAAAGGTTCAATAATGATGTTCCCCTGCAAAGAGTGGTTGGTAATGGAGGTTGGAAACGTGAAGAATCCATCCACACCAAGCACTCCACAATGGCTAGTGTTCGTTACAAACCATAAATGATTGTTTACATGATGCAATCGAAAGAACTGATTTGCTCACATAATTGCCTAAAATCAAAAGAGATAATAGGTGGCTATGTGGCTATATGTGATGAAATAACCATGCAAAAAATACTATGAAAGACCTAGTTGAAGTTTACAAAAAAATTTAGCAAAATCTAAACCATGCATATGAGTCCTAACAGTAATTCCAGATTAAAAGCAACTAAAACCCATACATGAAGATTATTGAAATGCAAAACAGAGAACTAACCCTTACATAAACTAGAACGAGTGCGAGAGAGAGAACTTGTGAGAGTGGTGATGCCATAGACCAGTCCGTGGACAATTCCGATCGAGAATCGTGTGAACCCCTTTGCTCACTCCAGCAAAAGTGTCTCAGGCTAGAATCCATGGAGGGACGTAGCGAGGCCATGCCATGTTCTGTCTTCACTGGAGCTCGGGGTCCAACCAGCCTAATACAATCCAGGAGGTCGGCAACGTTGGAAGCTCCACTGATGCTTCTGGGGTTGAACGTGGTGGGTGCAAGCCGTGGGAATCCCTCTAACTGGTGGACGCTGACACACTCCTTTTTGCAAAATTCTCACTCCCAAGCCCTAATTTACCCAACCCACAAGCATCAATTACAGGATGTGGCCAAGAAGTGGGAGAAAATAACAAAGGTTTGAGCAAAAATTTGGAAGATTTTGGTATGAGGAGAATGTCAATTTTACCGCATGAAATGGGAGATCGAGAATCCTATTCCCACCAATTTTTCATCCAAATGCATTCTCAGTTTTTACACCCCGTGTATATTTGGGCATTTTCTTCTATGGTGACTTGTTTTCGTGGGAAAAGACACTTATTACAATGAATTAGCGTGGGCTATAGTGATGTCGATGCAAAAAGCAATTTCATATGCCATGGAGCGAGTTTGTGGCATCAACAAAGTATTTTCCACCATGGTTTGGCTTGAAAAAAAAATTGGTGGAAAAAGGCCTATTATGTTGTAGTGGGCCTCTTGATTTACTGAACTCACTAACCAACCAAACTATAATTAAATAACTTAGCCTCTTGATCTTCATACTAATAATTAATTGTAAAAATAAATAATTGCGATGAGATCAATATCAGATCATGTCCACCAATTAAACCCTAAACTCAATTACAAAGCTACTTTCACATTCTTTGCATTCAAAATGGTTTAGGATTGAAATTAGAAAGATCAAAAGGTTTTAAATTCAAAATTTTCAAAATTGGAAATTTCCTAGACCTCTCGCTAGTCCCTCGGTCCACCGAACTATGCAAAGTTTGATGATGGACTTTTCATCAAGTAAAAAGTGAGAGAAAGTATTAAAAGACACAAAGTATCCATTGAGGATATAAGGAAAAAAATAAAAGGCATGGCTAAAGTTTGCTGGTATGCATAATAATTAGATTTGTGTCATCATACAAGGCTGATCATTAGTTTATTCTTGTCATTTTATCTTTGAAATCTCGGATTATAAGCTGTACTTTTTTTTCTTCCCAAACGAAGATTTTTATACTCTGATACGAAGCACATAATTCAGGAGATTATCATAAAAATAATGTGTTTTTAGCCTGTTTGGTGCGGGAAATTCCTTTATACTAAACCTTTCACAAGTCTAAAAGTGAATATGTTGAAACCTTTAAATAATACTAGAAATAAAAGTTTCTTATGCTTGCAATTGGTGCCGAAGACTCTTATTAGCATGCTAGCCAACATGCATCTTGAACGTTAATATTGCTAGATAGGATCACTCAAAGCTTGATAAGAATCTTCACACAATCCGGGTGCTTCATTAGGTCAAATACGTTATCAGCATCTTCCAGTGAAATTTCGTGACTCAAAAGTTCACCAAGTTGGATTTCCTGCCGATCGAATATATAGAGCAAAGCAGCGTTGTCAGAATTCATCAACACGATCAATATATATTGTTGTTTATTTTTAACACATTTCATACTCAATAGAATAAGGAAATTTCAATTTGAAAGCATAAATCAGTACCGCTTATTGCTACCAAAGTGTGAAGATGATAAAAAGTAACGCCACTCTTATGTACATAACTAGCTGCTGTATATATTGATTGTTGGGTTTTTTGTGTGACCTTGGTTCTGTTTTATGGAGGCAAGATTTGATGATCGGACTCAATAAAAATTCGTTGTGCATTTTTAATGGATTTTCAGTGAGGCTTGGGCCATAAAACACAGCCTTGATTCGATAGGCCCAAATTAGGGTTTCACCACGCGCACACAAATATATATTGTATATTTGTACGGCCGCTCATTGTATAGCGCCTGCTCTTTGTATTCGACTTTCAAGAAAAATAATATATATATTTATAGATGCAAGTTATTAGCAATTTCTTTAAATAAAAACTCACCTTATTTTTGCATTTGTCGATTAGAACAGGTAGGTCAGTTTGGGCTTTGAGCCCTCCAAAAACGGAACCCTTCAAGGTTCCACCAAGCAATAAGGGTAGGGAACTGATCTCCACTGTTGGATGATTTGCTGCACCAATTAATATTGTTTGTCCTTTTCCCTTATGACAACCAATATTACCAAAGTTTAAAAATTAGTTATTTTGATTAACAAATTTATAACATGTATGCATAACATGAACATATATAAAATATAGAGATATACCATTTTTGTGGCAAGGAGAGCTTGATTGACCAAGGGTCGGGCTCCTGTGCACTCAAAGCAATAATCCACACCAATTCCACCAGTCAATTCTTTGATCTGCTGGGAAATAGATTTCTGATCATTTTTATCATCAGGGTGTATAAAGTGAGTCATTCCAAATGCTTCTCCTTTTTTACGTTTCTTCTCATTCTTGTCAATACCAATTATCCTAATTGCCCCTTGTTTTCTTGCTCCCTCTATGGCCTGCAATTAGGAACCAAACAGGAAAACGTAATGTAGTATGAATTATAGCTTGTTTCAGTATTGATCATGAGCTTGTTTATAAACACAGTCGCAGGGTAAGTACCATGCAAAACAATATAATTGTAGATGCCATGCTTGTTAGGACTCTCAATTGTTTTACTCGTACAGCCTGCGAATCTGACACGAACTCGACCCCGAATAATAGAGTTAGGGGATTATATATCTGAGTCGATTCTTTCTACACGAACCCCGTTGACCCTTTTATTAATTTGGTCATTTTTTTTTATTATTCCAAGTAACCTATGGGTTGACCCGACTAATCAGTTTATTTAATGCATCATTTTTTATAATATACAGTTTTTATATTCAGTATAGCCTCATGATACCAATAGTACAGATCTTTATGACTGCTTGAATTAATGAAATGGCAAAAATATCTCATCTATCCACCACAATAATTGAGTTAGTTTTAAAAATTTACAATTGTAGAAAAGTGAAAATCTTTAAATCGTTAATAATCTTTTGACTTTTGTATTGCACGACATATTAGATTTGAAAATGTTCCAAAATCGAAATCCAGGAAATTAAAATAATTCTAAAAAATCGTAGAACTTTATCTTAACGTTCTGTTATTTATAGTACCTAATATATATTTAAATTCATGAAAATCTAAATATGGTAATTAAGTCTTTCATATAGTCTTAATCCTCTTTATATTGTCCACATTGTTAGATTTTATCTAAATATACACAACGGAAGAAACACCTTAAGGATAATCTGTGTGGTTGCTCCACAAGTGAATTCAGTGTATAAACATCTGATTTCATCTTCACCCAATGTGTGAGTGTGCTACCTAGATAAATCTAGAGACACACTCAATATGATAATAACCTAAGACTGCGTTTGGATGTTGAAGTGAGTTGAGTTGAGTTGAGTTTAGATGATAAAATATTATTAGAATATTATTTTTTAATATTATTATTGTTTTGAGATTTGAAAAAGTTGAATTGTTTATTATATTTTGTGTTGAAATTTGAAAAAGTTGTAATGATGAGTGAGATGAGATGAGTTTAATTGGAGAACCAAATGAAGCCTTTAAGAGTTTTTCACTCACAAAATAAAGAGAATTCAAGATTCAAAGATAGCTCTTCTAGAGATAGAGGACTAATTTAAAATTGGTAAGCGTTGGCTAGCCTTTAAGGCCAACCTACACTACAGCCATAACTTCAGGCATAACACTTGGGAGTAATGCCAGATGTTGTGCCTGGCATCCCAACAAGGGAAGTGGCAGGGGCACGCCCACTAAAGGCGCCCATGCTTTATTATGCACGTGTTAGAGATAACTAGTAAGGAAGCAAATAAGAAAAGAACTAATGAGAATTACCTATAATAATTATATAATTAAGGTAAATCTATTATAAAATATTTCTATAATTCTGGAGAGTGAAAAAAGGTGGGTGATTCGTGAGATGGCATGCGAATCCAAATGAACGGATCTCGACTAAAGTTAGGTTGGTTAGGGTGGTTTATTTATTAGTCAAACCCGAATAACCCCACACGAACCCGAGTAGTCTCTGACAAGACTCATGACACCCCTAAATTGCATGCAGGGTACTGCTGATAATTAATCAGCAATAAAACTAAAATTATACATACCCCTAATCCAACAGCACCAAGACCAAGAACAGCAACACTCGATCCTTGTTCAACCCCAGCTTCCTTCCAAGCAGCCCCAAATCCAGTTGAAAATCCACAGGAGAGAAAACTAGCATGAGGCAGATCAATTATGCTGGGATCAATCTTGAGGACGTAGATAGCATCAACAACCGTGTACTGAGACCACGTAGAACAAGAAAAGGCTTGGAACAGCCTCTGGCCTCTTACAGACATTCTCGAAGTGCCATCATGCATAAGACCACTCAAGGGTATTGGGTACGTTAGGCACAAGTTTGTCTTTCCTGACACACAATACTCACAGTCTTGGCACTGGGCCATGTAGGTTGGAATGACAAAATCTCCTGCTTTGACATTTGTTACTTCCTCACCCACACTCTCTACCACACTGCAATCACATAGTTTACTTTATTTTTAATAAGGGTTGAGCTATTTAGTAGAAATCTACTAATTTGCAAACATTTTTTTATTGGCACACAAACCATGCACATCGTTGATATAAGTTATGGAAAAGCAACTTGTAAGGGGAAAATTATTTGTATAATCTTAGAGCACAACATTTGAGATTCACGTGAAAAAAATCAATTTATTTTTGTATAGTAAACTGGCCTACTTTAAAGGGACTGTGAGACTTGCACACTCTAATTTTGTATCTAACTTTACTTCTCCAATAGAAATAGCATAATTCAAACTAGCTAACATTGTGCAATGACTTTTTCCTACTAAAAAACGAAAATATTACAAGACGATCAAAGGTCGATCGTTTCTACAATCAGTAGTACTGGAGAAGATGGAGACAGTTACAAATTAGGAGAGCTTACCCGACACCTTCATGTCCTAAAGCTCGAGGGAAAACAGGCTGCAGAACAAGAAGGAAAAATGTAAAACCCTCTAGCCCAATGCATGGAAAAGGTTAAAAAAAACTCAGAATTATTAAGGGAAGGATACTCACAGTTGGAAAGCCCTCGGTGTATGTCAAGTCTGAGTGACAAACACTGGCATAAAGGATTTTGACGCGAACTTCAGATGATTTTGGAGGCTCTATTTGTATCTCTTCCACCTTCAACGCTTCCCCAATTCCCCAACACACCACAGCTTTCACCACCAATTCGAAAAATAAAAAATAAAAAAATATAATATGATGAGATAAATTGTTATACCCATGATCATGTATATAATGATCTTCTCTTCTGCAACTGCATATGTAAAAGTGAAATAAAAATAGGGGCATACCTTTGCATGTTATGACCTTTGAGTTGCTCAGCTTCGACATCTTCTCTAACTGTACTGCGTGCGTTTGGATTTGTGAGTTCCTTGCGCTTCTGCAGGTTCCTGATGATCCTTAAATAGTGTCATCCAATAACAACATAAATGAGATGGGTTGTTAGGCAATTGGCCAATTGGGCATGTAAATATTGTATGGAGGCATATGATAATAATAATAAAATTACTTATATATATATAAAAAAAAGATAATAATAATAAAGTAATTTATAACAAAAAAAAAATTAGAGAAAAAACAAAAGAAAAGACAGGTGCTGGTCTTCTTCACATTGCATTTATCAATCTCTTTTACGAAAGCTCCCAGTCAATTATATTATATATATGCACTGTTCAGCACTGCTGTGTACTTTCCAAAAGCACCGGTGGGGGAATTTAAAAAAAAAAAGAAAAAAAAAGTGTGCGTTGTTTGTACGTAGAGACTATGAGTAATACTAATCTTATCATTAGTTTCTACCGCAAATTTTTATTGTTATGATTTTTTATTATTATTATTTTTCAGTAAATACTTTTTAATAATATTATAATTTTTTTAAAAATATTTAAATCTGTTAAAAAAATATACATAAAAAACTACAAAAAAAAAAAAATTCCAAAACCACTAACGGTTCGCAGCTATGGATGTAGTGCCACTTAGAGACTATAAGTAGCGATCCTAAGTAATAAAACACTTTAATAAAAGAAAATATTACTCTTACCGCTTATTTCTACCGCTCTATTCTACCTCTATGATTTTTAATTTTTTGTTATTAGTGATTTTATAAGTATATTTTAATAATCTTATGATTTTTTATTTTTTTAAAAATATTTAAAAATATTAAAAAGTACATATATGAAAAAGTAAAAAAAACTAAAAAAAATTTCTGCAACTAACGGTAGCTCCGAAAATCAAGATTGTGGAAACCGAAGAAATAATTTATAGCTTAAAAGTAAGAGGGAGGGTATTGTTACTGTTTAAAAAGAATTCTTAAAAATAAATTTATAAATTGAAGTATATAATAAAATACTTTAAATTTAATTTATAATAAAATTAATTTTAATTACAATTTAATATATTACGTTATGTCAATTTGTAACTAAATTTTTATATAATCTTTTTATAATTAAAATATTTTTTAAAATATATATACCTATTTAGTTCAATCCTAATTTTTCCAATGGTCTTATAAGACCATTGAAAAATTAAATAATTTTGAAATAAATAAAAAGTAAAACGTCACTGGATAAAATTGATTAATTTTGCCGGTTGCCATGCATCTTGTCCACCTATTTTTTAAGGAGAAATTTATAATAAAAAAACATTCAATGAAGATAAGTCAAGTCTTTAGGTGCTTAAAAAAAAAAGTCAAGTGTTTACGTATAACACGTGACGAAGAATATTATAATATTGTATAAACGAACATTAATTCACGGTTGAAGACAAAATCCTTTTTCTAATTGTTTAGGTGGCTAGGTTTAGGTATGACCAGGTTCGTACAATGGACCAAAAAATTAAGACGTGTTATATCCACCGATAAAAGATATCAAATATTATATTCAAAATAATATTATGTAATTTTTTTAAAAAAACTAATACTGATATAAAAATAAATTAAACTTTTCATAATAAATTCTACTTTTAAAAAAAAATAATAATTAAGCGACACTTACAAATTACAATTATTTTCATCCTAATTTCTTTCGCTAAAAGGGGAGAGGCAGGCGTGTCTCCTGAGTAGAGCCCTTTACTGCCTTCACTTTTCAGTCCGGACCTTTGAAGTTTGAGGTGAATCGAAAGCAGTTGTTATGAACATGGACGCAAGATTCTTTTGGCTTGGAAAATGAATATTTGGATTTTCCACCCAAGTGTCCGTAGTCAAGTCTTTAATCAAAACCTCCTAATCTTTCAAGCCATTGGTACTGTATATAGATATTGTAATCTTGTAATTTGTTTCCTTGCTAGCTAATAATAATAATAATAACCAATTTCCTCTCCTACGGCCTAGGATTGGCATGAGGGCCACAAAGGTGGACTTTTTTTAGTAAGATTTTATCCATTTTATCATTAAAATAGCATTTAATTTTTATATATTCTTTTAAAATCTTCTTTAATGGTCCCTTAAAAAGTAATATTCCTGGTTGATTATCTACCTTCATAACTATTTCTAACTATAAAATCAAAATATAGGATTGGAAAGCTATGAAACAGGCCGCTATTTATGAAAGGGTGGTGGTAGAGTCACTGAGTGCATGGAATTATGGTAGAAAATATAATTTATAACTTTAAGCTTATATCTTATAATTTAACTAATAAGTTATACTATTAAAAATTTATTTATTGTTTGTTAACCATATGTTTAAAGCACTTTTAAACACGTTACGTTTATTTGGAAACAAATTAAAAATGTATTTTTTGAGATAGAAATGATGATTATTTGAATTTTTAAAAATTATGACCATATCCTTAAAAGTAAACCTTCGGGCTTCCATTATCCAAATCCAATACTTTAATTTTTCCAATCCAAATTATACACACGATTAGGAATTACAACATGAAATTCTTAATTGGAAGATATGACAATATACTCATCAAATTTCTCAAATTAATTCTAAAATATATTTTCCCCATTTACAAACCATAGTTTTCATGTATAAAAAAGAATATAATATCTAAAGACAACACTATGTTCACAAACAATAGTGTAGAAAAATATCATATCAATGGTAGGAAAAACTTGTTTAAGTCATAATCATATATTCATAATCTTATTGTTCAACAAAATCAAATAATAACAAAATTTAATATAATTGTCTCAAACTTATAATATTCAAAATAAATAGAGAATTCGATCATAGAATTTTAAACAATAAAAACTTAATCTATAAATTGAAATATAGTTCAAACATTTTCATCAATCAATTTTTACCCTAAATTTTACCTAAACTTTAGTTCTATATAGAAACACAAAAAAAAATATTCTTTTTTTTCTCCTCCAGAACTGTACATCCCCGAAACTTTAATAATCCTCTCTTTTAAAAGTTCCAACACTTTGAATAGTCCTTGTTGAGAGTCGGTTAAAAAGTCTACTTGGTTGAAAAGTCTGGCTCCCTCCCCTCTATCCACCAACCAGCCGCATTTCAATATTCTATATTTGAAAAGCTCTTTGTACATACCAACAACCCCATTCATATCTTATATTTGAAAAGTTATCCACCTCTTTGAGGAACCATCTTCCAATTGAAAGTCCTGCACGCGTTGGAGCGCTACTTCTTTGAGAATTCTTGATCCCTTTCGTCCAAATCCTTATCTTTTTAGAAGTGTACGCCAATTTACCAACCCCCACTTTCAATAATGCATTTCTTGAAAACTCCTTTCATCCATGACTTGACTTGCATTTCGGCATTTAAAATCTAGAGACTATCAATAGATTTGCATCTTTCTTTTAATAGGATTTGGCTCTCCTCTTTTATGAACTATGAAATTCACTATAAGGAATTTAGTCTTTTTTTAGCGCTATAAATTCGTCGCTAAAAGCCTAAAAAACACTGCAAAAATTTTTTCCAACGAATTTTTAGTTACTACACGTTGGTTGCCAAAAATCGCATGTTGATTCTTATTAGCGTCGAATCACAATAAAACGCTACAAAAAATATTATTTGTAGTGTTCCATTATTTGTCACAAATATGCATGTAGCCGCTGGGAAAAAGGCCTCCACCAAGTGACCTTTTGCTTTGCAAATATATAAATCCGTCGTTAATAAATAGCTAAAAAAAAATTGCTGCAATTAAAGGATATTTTGCAGCGTTACAAGGCTTCAATGGGAATTAGAAAACTTTTTTGCATCTATTATTGTCAATAGGAAAAAGATTTTGCCTTCCGCTCTTTCTTAAAAAAAAAAAAAAAAGGAAAAAGTTTTTGCGACGTTTCCATCTCTATCGCAATATATGCATGTAGGCGATGGAAAAATGGCCCCCACCAAGTGACGCATTTATTATCTGGGAAAATAGTTTATCACCGATATAAAGTACTTTTTTGTAGTGTTGCTCAGAATCGTTGAGAATGAAAATTTTTTGTGTTGGTTACTGTCGCTAGAAATGTCGTATCTATATCAGTTAGCTTTATGGCCTAGTACCAGCGCTTTTGGATTCTCGCTAGAAAAAGTATTTATTATATAAACCAACATATAGATCTATTATATAATGTTTATTTTCCTCAATAGCATTCATTCATGATTCTGGAAATGCATTTTGAAAGGAACCTTGATGGGACAATTTTGCTACACATGATACACTACTGGCACCAGTTTATGAAACTCCTACATTTCATAAAGTGATATAATATCACTTAGCTAATATTATATCACTTTACTTAGAATATATACGAGGGAAATGAAACAACCACAGGCTGGTTTTTCATCTGCCCAAACTAATTGGATCCACAATAAAACATTCCCTGGCTATTAAACACATTCATTCATCAACTGTCATAAATCCACCACTACATTACTTTCTCAAACAGTCAAGTTAATTAAGCTATACTAGCCACTGACCAAATACAACACATGAATACTAAGTTTGCCAATATTCCACAGTTACATAAACCTGGGCAGCAAGCAAATTAATATGATAGTGGGGTTGGCTGAGGCAAGAAAATCTTCACTTGAACAACACTACATCACAGCAACAAAAGATCTACCACCATGCATCTTGTTGTTGAATTACATCTTCTACGTCAAACCGAGGCTTACCCACAACATTTTAGCTCTGGCCTAGCTAAGATGCATGACTAAATCAGCAAGCAATATAGGCTTCTCTGTGAACAACCACCTTGTAGGACAAACAAGCAGTTAGAAGGAAAGCCACCGAAATACTATCAAGTGACCCAATCAAGTTATACTTTCTCAATCAACTATATACCTGCTCTTTGGAAGAAACACACTGCCATTCAATTTGACTCAAGAAACTATATGTATAAAACTATTTTAAACATTTTCAGCATGCATCACATAGTTATCATCAACCCATAATTAGCCATAACCACTTAAACTTTCATTATTAGACTTTTCAGAAATTCATTACTCTACAATAACAGAAACACATACTGCTTCACACAACCTTTACAAAGCAATCCTCATTCCATGCTTTGTTATAGTATTCATTCCCATATATCTAATTACTGACTTTATCCCAAATATGTACTGGCAGCAATTTTACTCTTCATATGTAGTTAAATGTTCTCAAAGTATGAATCCCATATAAGGTAAAACTGAAAGTGAGCTAGACATTGATATAAATGAAAAATACTATAAGCATTACTGTATTAAATGGATAACCTTGTCTCCACAACATCTTAGCTGCATGTATAGTCCACCAAGAGCCTAGTGTCATCCTTGTATGAAAATCACCATGCAAGTACTGCTTGTACCTGTAAGTGTAAGTAGAAACATGGGAATAGAGTGTTAGAATGCCAATTCTTATGATTTCTACTTACAAACTATTCCATAAATAGTTTGTCACCTAATTTTACCTATAAAAAAAAAAAAAAATTAGAGAATCGCCTGATTTTAGAATCTTCAGGGTACATACCATATGACCAGATTATACATATCTTCTAACTACTAAGATCATGGCCCATACCAGATTTGATTCTTGCAAAAGAAAAATATCCCAATTCATGCATCCAAATATTTTAACACTACTTACAACCACATACTATATCTCCTAACTACTTCATGCATTGACTGCCCAAGAACACCCTGTTGCATCCCCCAAAAAATCTGTAATGCCCCAAAACATAATTACATATGGGCATTTCATTTCAAAAAACTACACAAAAAGGCCCCACAAAAGTATTTATGTCTTCATTGTTGTCCTAAGCAGCTCCTTAAGTCTCTCTCTGAGACTCTCCTTGTGACATTCCTGACATTAAGCTGTACAAGTACTTCTCATACTCACGTTGCCTCTCCATAAGTACTCTAAAATCTCCCCTTAACTCCTCAAACTGAGTCTTGTAATACTCAGCATCTTTTTTATATCTTTCCACTTCTTTAACATGACGTTTCTCCCTTTCACGATCATGTTGTCGTGTAGATGTGGGTATTACCATCTCGCCTAGACCTCTAGCATACCCTAGTACCTCCCTAAATACAGAAGCTGCTGCCTCTTCAGTTCGTTGCTCAGGTTCTATACCTTCCATATTGTCAACCATTTGCTTCTGCACAGAGTATACATATTGTGTAAATTAAACCATAACTTGTTCTTTACCACAACGACAATGAAGTTACTACAGAACCTTGTGTTAATGATATACCATAAATTTAGACGCTAGGTATATTAAAATTCTCACATAAAGCTCTTCTGTCGTGGATGTCATGAATTTGTCTTTACTCCTAGACCAACGGACTTCCTTGTAGAACTCGACCAAGTTTGTTGTAGTCGAACGCTGTGCAACAATGAAGCATAAAGAGAAATCTTACATACTAAAATTTAGTTATTCCTAAATGTATCCATATTGTACAACAAGTAGATTTTTCCATGTGCTGTTCTTTGATTAGTGTGCAGTGTTGAAAATGTGATGACAAAGCAAGCCATTAAATCTTGACACTGGTAGTTAATAAACTCAAAGTCTTAATAAACATGAACTTCTTTGAGTTTTCATCACTTTCCATTAAGTTTTAGATTATATAGTGGTCGGTTGGAAGTAAAATAGCTGCTAATGCCATTTGGTACATGCCTGGGATTAATTTGGTTGTATCTTGACCATCAGTGAAGTTCCATATTAGGGTTTCCTGATTACTGACATTGAAATTTGGATCAATTGAACATGTGTCTACTTGTGGTTTGTCCCTGCCTAAATATAGGTTCTTATGTTTTAGTATTTCACTATTTTTAGTCATTAACATACGACAATGAAATTAATAAACATGCATACCTTCTCTTCCAAGACTCTCACAAATGACTTCTCCCGGTGGTGTGATTGGTTTTTAGCTTGTTACGGTTCTCTTTATTTTGCTTTGACATTTTCTACAAATACAATAAAAAATGAGAACTTTGAAGATTGTTCTTTGTAACTAAAACAAATATTTTTTCCAAACCACAACTATCATAAAAACATTAGTTTTAATGATTGAATATAATCACAGACCATATTTCATTTGTGAATATAGACATTTAAGAGTGATGAAGGCCTTTCAGGGTAATTCAACTTCTAAAACAACCTAATTTCTGCACAATTAATATGACCTACTAACTAATATATATCTCAAAACACTATACTTATATATATTCCAATATTACTGGAGCTATTTGAAATGTAGGTTGTGTGTGTGTGTGTGTAATTACATGTTAAATTATGCTGGAAGCTAGTGCTAGGTATCAATCATTCATTCATCATATGGATACATAGCATATACAAAGAATTATACACATTAATGACTTTTTTCCTACATGCATGCAGGGGGCACCAAAAAGCTATATCCCCTTTGAGACATGATATGGACAAATGATTCATGGGGCAAGCAGGAAAAAAGTCCACACCAACTCACAGACCTCAAATGCAGTTCCATGTACCTCAAGTTTAGCCAACCAGTCGAGTATTGTGTTGCTTGGCTAGTTCAGAGAAGGGTTTCTGCAATCCAAAAATTGCACAATAAATAAGCCTCCTTTACAGATTTAATATACAAGCTATTAACTGAGAAACTACATTTTTCTTGAAAAGAAAAGAAATGCTCAATAATATTACCATATAAAAGATATATAGCAACTTTGTGGGTAAAAGGGTTGAACACATACCTTGTAAGAGAAATCTTGCGTGACAGCAAGCAAAAAAACCCCTCACTCCTGGTACTAGCAATATATTTCTAGAAGAGAAATCCTGGTTTTTTGAAGATTCATGCACCAAACAAAACCAACGCCCACAAAGAGATGAAACCACTTGAAGTCGTAATCTCCAACCTACAGGAATCCCTAGCAGAAGCGACAACACTAGTATACAGAGTATCAAGTGATTTTGAGTTGTGTTGCCCACTCATAAGTCTCCCTACCCACACTCTCTGGTTTGTACTAAATTGTCACATTAGTTTACTGGGTAGCTAAACTCAGATTTTATATCTTTATCCTTTCATTTGGCTTAAGGTGGCAAAGTCTCCCGCTCACTGCACTATCTTTTTCCCAAGTGAAGTTCCCAACTGACTTTACTAACTTATAGTTACTTAATAACTTGCTTATTTTCCATGCAACACAATATTCAGTTAAAGTAACACTTTTTAACACTTAATTAATCAGCTGATATGAAATTTCTAAGGTTTGAGCTTTAGGAGTAAATTACTTAAATTTACCCCTCCTGCATTACCTAATTTCAGATTTTTTTTTATAAGTATTTCTGATGCACTAGTTGCCAATAAAAGTATTACTGTTTACTTTTATATAAACAAATAAATATATTTTCATTGTTATAAACATTTTTTTTGGACAGGCTTGCCCAATTCTGAAAAATGGATTCTTGGGAAAGCAAGGTAGGGGAAGGTAGGGATTGTCACCACCTGATAGAAGCAGAAACCGAGGCCACCGGAGCCTATCTGCATCGAGTGTGTTGATTGAAAGAGGAAGGGAGACAACTCAAATGCCAGCGAAAAAATCAAAAGAGTCATGCCGTTCAAAATTTAATTTTTCGAAGATATAAAGGCAAATTTTGCATGCTCTACTCCCAAAATGCAAAGAGACTTTCGGCTGCAGATTTGAGTTGGTAATAGAGTCAAGAAGTATGCACCCTTCGATTATAATGCCCCATATCTCGTAACAGGTGACACGTGGCATTTCCTTTGAAATATAACATTGGGCTATATTCACAAATACAGCCCAATGTTATAGAGAACTAAATCAGAGATTCAAGGGCATGGTCTTTGTTCTCGATATTGTTTGACTCTGGTTTGCAGTGAGAGGCAAACTCTATATAGATACTATAGAGAGTGTGAATCGTCCTTAGATTTACTTGAATTAATTTTACATTGCTATGTGCTTTGGATATGACTCATGATTACTAACAAGTGCATTTTTTTCACATTAACCATTATGATTATGTTGATCCAAACATAGAAGCATATGAGGTTGGATTCCCATTTATTCAGCTTGAAAGAGTGGAGCATAAGATTAACTTCATCCAACTACACTTCTCTTCGGTTCTAAATTATCTTTCATAACCACCGTAAGATTGTAGCATTATGCACTTGTTGATGATAGTTCACGTAGACTTCTATGCGTAGAACTTAGACATTTTTTTATATTTGATAATTTAATGTAATATTAGAATATTTTAACAAGTTTGTTAAAAGAGATGAGCAATGCTACCCCATGATCATAGTAGAATGAAATTGTCATAGGAGTGTGGTATGTAGAACTCTCCAATTAAACTAGCTTTAATTTTTACAACAATAATTTATTATTAAAAGGCCTAAAGGCAAGTCCTCCCTATGATTAAATCTCAATTACTCTACTAATCTCACAACAATACTTTAATCCAAATGCCCAAAGGTTTGAGCCTAGGCATTAGATAGATTCAATCAAAGATTTTATCCATAAATAAATCGATATTTTCCACATTGCAGTACTCTAGTTGTTAGAATTAATGTGTGGCTCACATCCAACAAGTATAAACAAACATCATTGTTTTTAATAAGTATAAACAATTTGCCATTAAATGCTTTGTCTGGGTTTTGTTCATCACCACAGCCTCTTAATTCTTTTTTTTTTTTTTTAACTTTTGTGCACACATTAACTACATTGACTTCATGTATCTACATTTATGAACTTCTCACCTCTCTTCCACTTGCGGTTAACAGATTCTTGCTCCCTTAGCTTAGTCCTTGTGTTAACTTCATAGCAATAAAACTAAACGTGTGTTGGGTTCATGCACACATTCTGATCTCCAGGTTTAAAAGTAGATTTTTCACGAAGGTAGATTGGATTTAGCATTTGTCTCAGCTAACAAGGGCGGGTACGTATGGACCCTCATTCGTTATAGTTTTTTTTGTCTATGCACAGAAGATGAAGAAGCACCTATTATTTGGATTGATTGTTTTGCAATCCTCAATCCAAAAAGTACTAATCAATCTGGGCATAAGCATGCCCATGTTGCCCAGCCAACATGCCTATATTAAGTCAATACTTCATTTAAAAAAAAAAAAGCTTAATATCTGGAATGCCATCTCATACATTACAGTTTTTTTTTTCCATTAGGCATTTGATGGTTAATATACAAATCATTCATATTAACAATACAAGAACATATAAAAAGGAGGGGCTCCAACCATGCTTTCATATCTCCAATGTAATTGGCGGACTTGCCACAGGTGGGGAATACCTCCAAATTAATTATCATTAATTTTTTTTATAAGCTAGCAACTTGAAATTAAATCTCTACTACAATATCCATCATATGCAAGAAGAGTTTAAATAACGTTGTATTACTATTCATAAGCTGCCTTTAAGGCATGTAGCCATTAGAAATCACTTACAAGTGCATTAGAATTTCTTTGTATTCATCCAACTATCTTTCCAATGCACCAAGTTTAAAGTCTTCTATCACCAACAGTCTTTGAAAGAGCCTATAGCATAAATACAAGTACTTATATAGCTAGGATGAAATTGTATATTCATTCTAACTATATCGGAAGACCAGCTCATGTGTTAGTTACGAATGATGGGTTGCATAAAAAAACTAAAATTTTTACAAGTGCAAGCTGAAGTTTAGGAAATTAACCTTAACTTAGGAATTCTGAGAATGAGTCTTTCTAGTTAGAAAGAGGATTTGAATTTGTGGATAAATCCTCCAGGTCAGAGCAATAACTATCACCAACGCCATCGTCTGAACCGGATGTTGCCTTTGCGTCATCAATAAAATCCCTGTCTGGTTGGTGCTGAGTAGACTTCACATTCATTGTTGTTGCATCAAACTCAGTTGATTCTATATCAGGCCTATGTAGTGGAGTTGCCACGTCGACATCAGCACATTCAACATTTCTATGTACACTTTCAGATTCATCGTCTTGATAGAAATCACTGTCAATTTCATATTCATGGTTCTCAGACATATGTACTGGTAGGATGTCATATACATTCCTATTTGTGAGCTTTTGTACAACATACCAACTACCTTTAACCCTCTATCTTTGATGTAAAAACATTGTTCAGCTTGGCATGCCAAGACAAACAGTTCGTCCTTACACCATGTCCGATCGACATTGATACTAGTTATATGCGTATCCACTCGAACACCTCATTTTGGATTACCAACGTCAAACCATTCACATTTAAACAAGTAGACACAACTTCATCCCATGTAATGTAACTCAACAATATCATTTTAGAACACCATAGAAGTCTAAATTGTTTGATTGGTCGTCACCAGTTACTAATACACCTGAATTTTGAGTCCATCTATGTTGCTCTTTATTCTTTGTGTGGAACCTTTTTCCATTCACTATGCAAGTAGCGTACGATACAACACAACGGTCAGGGCCGCACGCTAAAGCATATAGATCGTCAGGCACTTCACTTGGGTTATCTTTACGCTGAGTTTGAACCTGGGAAATTAATAAAAAAATGTTGATCAAATGTTTTATTTCATGATAAGATTTAGTTGTGCAACATTGAATATTATGCACTGACTATATAGACAAGTTGGGCAACCTACACGTTTCTTGAACCATGAAGGGAACTCTATTTCATGAGTTCGCTCGACATGGGTTGGGGTCTTTTCTTTACATATTCCATAGTGCTCCCTAGACATGGAAAGAACGAATATGCATTTGATTTTTGAGTGTAATATACCACCAAAATATGTGTAGTAACCAAAATAACATCTCAACTGATTTGGTTAAAGAGGCTTATAGACGGAAAGGATCAAATGGGGTAAAGATGCATACTCTATGTAGCCAGTAATCTCCATGCAGTTGTTAAGCATGACCCAACGAGCTGAGGTGAATAGTTTTGGATTCAATTCCACAGATGATGCCATACCCAATGGATGAAATTTCTGAGTGAAAATCTTAAACCCATCTCTCCCATCCTCTTCGCCACCATCAGTGTTGTGATTAGCTCGATTGAACCTTGTCTCAACATTTTCGAGATACATCGAGCAAAAAGTCAAGTATTCAACATGAATGTAGGCTTCTGCTATTGAACAATCTGGACTAGCCTTATTCTTTACATACCGCTTGAACTTCCCAAGATACCTCTCAAATGGGTACATCCACCTATATTGAACTGGGCCTGCATACAACGCCTAACTGGGCAAATGGAGGGCTAAGTGGACCATTACATCGAATAATGAAGGAGGGAAAATCATCTCCAACTTGCATAGAATGAGGACAATACCAACTTCCAATTGCACTAAATGTTCTACATTCAACGTTCGTGTGCATATCTCTTTGAAGAAATTGCTAAGTTTAGTCGAAGGTAAAGCAATGTCATTTCTTAAGTAACCCCCTTTTGCAACAGGAAGTAATCTTTGCAAAAAAATATGGCAGTCATGGCTTTTCAACCCAGAGATCTTGCAATCATGAACAGAAACACAACATGAAATATTAGCTGCGAAACTATCTGGAAATTTCACATCGGCCAACCACTAACAAAATGTTGTCCTTTTAGCTCTATATAGCATAAAAGCTGCTTGTGGCATTAAACACCTGTCACCTTAATACATCAGATGTAATTCATTTCTTATACCCAAAGTGTCCAGGTCACGGGGTGCATTAATATTATTTTTACGTTTTTCAAGAATGTTCATTAATGTGCCGAGTATGTTTTCACAAATTTTCTTTTTAATATGCATAATGTCAAGATTATGTTGAAGCTGAAGTGTGGACCAATACAGTAAATTGAAGAATATCCTTCTCTTCATCCAATTCAACTCTTGAGAAGTGCATTTTCTCTTCTTATGGAATTTTCCAAATTCGACATCCCCAAGAAGAGTTGGTTGACTTAATATATTCGGTCCTGATAATACACTTGGAGCATTGCGATGATCTTTCTTACCGTTGAACAAAGATTTTTTTTTCACCATACGTGGTTTGCCGGTAAAAATCGATGATGTCCCATGTAGGTGTGCTTTTAGCCGAAGTTCAACCATTCTGAATCCATACCTGCATTGCATGAAAGACAAGTCAATTTTCCTTTAGTTGACCTACCTGATAGGTTACCATATGCTGGAAAGTCATTTACTGTCCATAGTAAAGCATCATGCAATCTGAATGTTTCCTTCGTGCAGGCATCATATGTATGTACCCATTTTTCCCATAGATCATTCAATTCATTTACCAACAGCTGCAAGTATACCTCAATATCATTTTCTGATATTTTGGACTAGGAATAATGAGATACGTGATAAAGAATTGCTCTTTCATGCACAGCCACGAAGGCAAGTTATTTGGCACAAGAATCACATGCCATATACTATAAGGTTTCGCAAAATTGTTGAAAGGATTGAAACCACTCGCTAAACCAAGCCTCACATTGCGAGCACCTTTAGAAAACCATCCAGGATCTTTATCGAATGTAGTCCACACTACTGAATCGACAGGATGCCTCACAGTATTACCATCACTCACTCGTTGCTCTTTATGCCATCTCATATCAGTTGAAATCTTAATAGACAAATATAGCCGTTGCAACCTCGGCTTTAAAGGAAAATGACGCAACACCTTCTAAGGGATTAAACGGTTCCTACGTGTGTTTGACAACCACCTAGTGGCCTTGCATTTGGGGCACTCATTCATATTAGAATTTTCCTTCCATAATAGAATGCAGTCGTTAAGACAAGCATGGATTTTGTGGTAATTGAATCCCAACCCCCGCTCTAATGACCGTGGCTCCTCGTATGAGTAAGGCAATTGAGCCTTGGGAAAAGCAGACCTCAACAAATCGAGCAGAAGGTCAAATGACTTTATTGACCAACCCCCAATAGTTTTAATGTGCAGCAACTTCACAATAAATGAGAAATTTGAAAACTTTTTACACCCCTCGAACAGTGGACGGCTTGCATCATCCAATAGTTTCTCAAATGACAAGGTTGGTGTAGGCTCGGTTATAGGTGGCTGAGCTCCAGGTGCGATGCAGTCTGAGGGTGCATCCATGAACGTACCTTTCTTGATATCATCTAACATCTACTCCATGTCATAAATGTATTCCTATTCATAACTAGGTAAGGCACCATCATGGTCATCACTAACATTCAAAATTTCCTCCTCCCCATGAAATATCCAGTTTCTGTAATTTGGGTTAATCCTATTTATGAACAAGTGGGTTTCAACCTCACTTATAGGTAGGAAGATATTATTGTAGCATGAATGACATGGACACCGAATGCAGTCACTTCCCACTACGTGGCTTCGTGCTATTGTGAGGAACTATTCAACCCCTTCAGCGTATTGTGCTGACATAAGTCGATCATTAAAATCCATCCAACTCTTGTCCATCTAGAAAACATAGAAGTTATTATCAATACGACATATGGAAGGGGGAAGATAGTCCTAATGGCACAATGCAACTAATGTTTTGGTCAGGAATCACCGTCACTTGTTGAACAAAATGAAAGTGGTTAGGCAAACATTTTGATTGGTAAACTTGAAAGGGCATCTTTCATATAAGTTCCAATATAGTTGTTCAACTTTATGACCCAAGCCGGTTGAGCACCCTATACTAGTGTTAAACAAAGAACAAACAGGTTCACGTGCAATGTAAATAATACATTTGATGCAATACTGTCAATTTAGTAGAGAAAGCATCTCTGTTGACAAAACTGTCATCCCCTCTTGTCACACTTAGCCATAAAGAGACTTGAGGGCAATTTAGTCATAATAAGCCAAGATGTAGCACTGTTTAGATGAAATCTCAATTATGTTACTAACAAGTTTTCTTTTGTTTATGCTTGTGAATATTTATTTAAGTATTTTTTCTTCTATCTAAGCTCCCAAAAAAACATAATGGTCAATTACCAAGATGTGTTAATCATTTCGGAGGATTAGGAATATGTCACTGAAAAATGATTGTTAACAGAAAAATAAGGATGAGAGGAGACCGATCAAGAAGTAAAAGGGACTAAGCAGGAAACTTCACAAAGCTAGTAGTTGAATGTACCAAATGAGGTTAAAGTATTTATATGGAAAGCTATTTCAGATGTTCTTCCTACTAAGATGAATCTACTTAAGAGAAGAGTTAGAGAAAATTCGCATAGGTTGCTTAGGAACATTATAAGTAAAACAACATTGATAGATGATTTCAAACCGAGGAAGTTGATGGGTTTAGGTGTGAATAAATCACATTTTCTATGGACCATGCATATAGATTCCTTCAATTAGGTTAATTAACACAAAGGTAGATTATAGAGATATATATCGACACAGGATACACAAACATTTAAAATGTTGTCCAAATAGTTTCTTAGGACATAATGTGACTCACTTGAACAACAAGTGTTAAGACTAAATGAACCAGCCTAATTAGCCACATACAATTCAGTTAAAATTAATAATTTTAAAAAAACCAATTGAACATGTAGTCGCATACCTAGCTGATAGAGGATCCCATCCACGCATTAAAAGAAAAATATCTATTGACTGAACTGCAAATATGGGTGATTAATGGACGCATGGAATAATTCACAAAAAAATTGATGAAATAAGGGTGAATAGGGGTTGAAACATTATATAGCACTTGCTGTAAAGCCAAAAAAATACCTTCACTATAAGGGGATTTGTGAAATTCGTTGTGGGAAATTTAGTAACACATCGATCAAAAGGATGGTGGTCCTCACAGCTTAATTAAAGATCCTTCCTCCAAGCTTATTAGGGAGAAAGTTGTTGATAGTAACAATGATCCACCTAAAACAAACACAAAGAGTTTGGAGTCAGGAGTTAGCTGGCCTAGGGGCTGAGAGAGATTTCCTGGATAAGAAATCAACTTTTGTTGGTCAAATATTTATTGGGGGTTTGTGTATAATAGTAACAGAATAACAGTACATCCATTAGAGCTAAAACTCATCTCACTAATGCATTCACCAACGTGTCACAGTGGACTTAATAATTGAGTGATATAAGTATTTCATGATTAATGAAAACGACCTACAATTTTCAGCTGAAAACTAAATGTATGAAAACATTAAGTGATGAAAACTTACACAAAGTATGTGGGGTTTTAACAAGCAGGTGGACAACTTCGTATCAGCGTTTATTAATCAGGGCCCATGAAAAAAGTGCTATGAACAATTTGGCTACATTTTTATGTAATAACAACAAATAGAAATTAGTTTTTAGCTAGCTAGGTTTTACCTACTTATATTTGGAAAATTTGTTAGTTAACTATAAGGAAGGGTATAAAAGTGAATATCATAAACATCACAGCGGCTAAAAGATCCAAGTGAAAGGAAAAAATAATATAAAAGAAACCTTAACCTCAAAACTACACAAAAAGTAGGTGTGAATGTAAGTTTTATAGTATTGATAAGTAGGTATGCATGAAAGTTCGTATGTAACAAACTAAGAACAAGAGTGTGGGAAGCTATCTACTTACGAGTCTTATTTCCTCAATCAGCATAATCATCACTTATTTGTTCTGCTCCTTATCAAACCTGCAGACATAGGAAGGCATCAAGGTCAAATTGATTTCAACTTTAGCAACTAAAATACCGAAGCTTATAGGACCTGCACAGGGGAACAACAAATTATATATACCTTTTTTTAGCATTTTTTTTTATCAAGGAACAACAACAATTCTTTATTATTCCAATATAGTTATCATGCAGTAGTACTACTACTGCCCTTTAATCCTTGATTTTGCGCATACATGCAAGGAGGCAGACATATATGTACTATGACCAGAATGAAGTAGTAGTATTTGTACTACTAGCTTAATTTTTACGACTCCAAATGATCGAGCCTTTTATCGGTTAGAATATATATAATGAGAAAATCTAAAACGACATATACATTCCAAAAAAAGAAAAACAAGATATCAGAAAAAGGTACAATCGGTCCCCGCTAGCTGTGGCCAATCTTTTCCCTTTTGTCTGTTTTTACAGCTTCCCAACTATACGTTATACAGAGCAATAAACACTATTATATATATATATATATATCCATATTGTTCTGAAAATTAAAATCATTAATTATAATGTGCATGCACAACACATCAATGATTTCCACCCATATATAAATCCAACCCTTAAACTCATGATCAGCTTATATATTCCGCATCCATCATCCCTGATGATCACTATTTGTACCTCGTCCCAAATACTCTTGCATTCGAGAGAGAAAAAAGTTAATATAAATTTTTCCAAGGAAAATGATCGTGGTACATTCATAAGAAAGTACTATTGTTATATCTTTCTTGAATAATACTATAGTCACTATTACATAATTATCAAGTTTTCAATCAATAGATATACACAACAAAAGCCTGTGTTTAATTGACCCATTGATCCCTTATAGATAGAAGCTTACAACCATCAAATTTCATTTCAAAAATCTCATTCTAAAGATAAGCTAAGATGATCATTAAGTTTTCAACCCACTGATCACTAAACAATATAATCAAGTTAATCAACAAGAGCCCTATCTAACTAACACGAGATCATCGAAAGGCTGGCTTGGCTTCATATATATAATTTATTGATGATCAATAATTAATGGGTAATTACTAATACTAAAAGTGGTTGATAAATTAAGTGGAAGGTATTTTTCCTTATACCATTAATTTGTGTGTTTCCAAAGTAATATGTATCTTTTTCTTTTCAGAAAAAATGAAATAGACATTATAATAAATACAAAACTGTTACACCTTTTTTATTCCCATCTGAGCCCAACTCTAACGAGTCCTAAGAGTAAGGCCTTGCATATTAGATCATCTCCAAGTCCAAGTTGACCAGCCCTAACCCAATTGGTAGGCCTGCCTTCACCTAAGGTTAAAGTAAGTATGTTTACTTGACATCAAGAAAGAAGGAGCAACTCACTCTCAGCACTTCACCAACCAAAATCATCAACAATATTTTAAGTTCCAAGGAAAAATCTCATTAAAAAAGAAAAGAGAAAAAAGAAAAACATGTTATACTAGACTGATCCAACGTAGGACAAACAAAACTAATCTACTTTTACATCCAACGGCCGAGACTCACTATTCGCTTAAGCATCTCTACACAATTTTTTTTATTCTCCAAACCCAAAGGGCCTCCATCTCCGTGTGAGTTTTGAGGAGAGAGATAATTTGACTTTACTTTATAAGGTATACCTACTACTACTACTATCGCTATGACATCTACAAAGCACTCTCAACATCTCTTATCCAAACCCTGCCCCCTCCCCCAATGCTAAGCCCTAGCATCAAATCTCACCCTCACTTCCACCATTGCTTGGTAAGTTCCATTTCTAACATTCCCTTCCATACTTACTTAACCCTTCTTCATTTTCTTCTTGTATGTATTTTGGTTTTGTTTTGCCTCCTTTGATTAACTTTTTTGTTCCATATCTTTTCCTTGAATAGACAAATGATATGGGTTTTTGTTGGTCTTTGTGTTTAATGGGCAAAATGCTTATCTTTTCCAGCAATTATTGAACAATCGCTTATTATCCGGTTGCATTTCGTGTTTTCTCCAGTGTGCTAAACTAATATTCAATTGCCTATATCTACTACGGTTTTTCCCCCAACATATTGCATGCATGGTTGAGATAATTGAACATGATGAATTAGATTAGATTCTTAAATTTTTTTTGGTGTTTATCATGCCCTGCCATTTGAGTTCGTCCAAAACTGCTTCGATATGCATGACTATTTAATTTGGTCAATCATGTTAATTCTTGAGAATGATTGCCTATTGTTAGTAAATGAGCTAAGTTTTGCTGGGAACAATAATTTCAGTTCTTGAAAATGATTGCCTACTGTTAGTAAATGAGCTAATGTATAGGATTAGTTACTTTTATGCTTTGGTCTAGGTAACTATTGAGTACATCAATCAATCACTCACTCCTTGGAAAAGTGAGGCCAGGAAATTAATTCCACACATGCATGCATCGAATTGATCTGTCTACTAGGTGTATTTAGATGGGGAAATTAATGAGGAGATGTATTATCATGTATCACAACTGATAGAAAAATTAGCAAAATTGATAAACATAATGTCACAAACCCAACTCTACAGCAACCCACTCTACAAACCCATCCCTTCCTCATTACATCACAAGAATTTCACAATAGGTCTCTACAAACGTTATAGTTTGATGATTAACTCCATGCATGAAACAATTCGTGGGTGCATCAAGAGTATTGGCAATATATTGGATCTAAATATTCAATGAGTCTTTTCCAAGAAAAAAATTCCTTAATGCAGGATCTAACTGTCATATTCGGCTTTCTTGCACCTCCCACAAATCGAGCTCTGCTTTCCATCTTAGCTAATGGTGGGATCCTCATAAATCAGTCTTAGCATGACAATATTTGAAGGATAGTTGTGCTGAATAGTGTAATTAAGATAAAACCACAATTTCAAGAAAACAAGCCATAAGCCCTACAAATTTTTTTCCAGATTGAAGACAATGGAAGGAATTAACGAGATAGGGATCAAGATTTTCTGATGGTTACCTTATGATTCGGGGAACAAACGGCCTTCAATATACAAATTGGTAGAATGCATCTTCGATTTAGGAAGGGAACATCGAAAGGAAAATAACAGAGGGAGGAAGATGATGGTGGGAAGCAACGAGAGAATGAGCAACACGGGAAACCATGAGGGAAAAAAATATATGTAAGTTTTATTGCGGCGTTTCTTCAAAAATCGCCGTAATAAATTCTCTTTCGCGAAGAACATTGCTGACAGAAAAGAGGTAAGTCTATTGTGATGAAAAAATCAACTTAATAAATAAATATGTCGTCGCAATAAACATTTTCATTGTTCACTCGCGCTATGTTCATTTCTGTGCGGTATTATTCAATGGCGACCTTGAATCTGTCGCAAAAAAAGGATTATTTGCATCATTTTCTTTTGCGAGAAATGTAAAAATGTTGCTAAAAGCCTTTTTCCTTGTAGTGATTATACATAACAAAATATACTTAAGAATATCTCAAAATAAATAGAACCTAAGTTTAAGAATACAAGTTAATTGCTATGATTTCTGTTTATATTTTAGCATTCTAATCTAATAATAAGGTATTTAGTTGCACTTTCATACACTCATCATCCTCAAACGTACTTTTTAACTTATTTGAGATTAAAAGTGCTTTAATATGTAACACTCAAACAAACTTATTTTTCTATTAAAGAGCTTTTAAGACCATTTAAGTATTTTTTAAGACTCCTACTGCAACCCCAATTAACAGGCCAGCCCTAATTCTCCATACCGAATTCAACAGTGAAAAAAAAATCTTTTTCAAGAGCTTTTTTTAATGTATTTTTAAAAAAAATACAAAAAACATAATACTAAAATATAAACAAACACAAATCCTCAAAAAAATGGTACACTTTTTTTTTATTTATAAAAGGGTGCTTAATTTTTCTTTGTGGATCAATATCTCTCAAATTTTTGTCAAATTTTAAGAATTAAAACGAAAAAGAATTAAACAAATAAAGTAAATTATGCAAAATTTAGCGTATATTTAGAATAAATATAAAAAATGGTTCTCTCTCTCTCTCTCTCCCCTACATGGTATCAATATTTGTGTGGGTCTCAGCCGGACTAATTGGAAATGAATTCTTATGTGGTTTTATTATTGAGAAATAATATTTGCAATTATAAAAAGGGAGTAAATATGAGATCACATGAAAAAAATTAATTTTTAACAGTAAACTCTACTCTTTTTCAAAATGATTACACAATATTTATGCACTCCATGATTATATGTAGCATTACTTTTTATTATTTAGTAGGAGAGTGAATGTATGACGTTGTTCTGTAATTATTCCAAAAAAAAAGATGTAATAGGGTGAAGAGACAACTGATCATGAGAAGATCATAATGAGCGTTGATTAGGCTAAGCATTAATAATATTATTCACTGTTTTGTCTTTATAAGCGGCTGAAAAATACTCCTCTATAGAATTCATTTGTACGTGCATTTATAATAATTTATTGCACCTGAGTTATTTACAGGAAAATACCCATCATATATATTTTAACCGATCTCAATATCGGGGTTTTTTTTTTTTTTTTTTTTTTTAAGATTGTGGTTTCAAATATGGAAAATATTATTATGCCTCCGAGCTAGTTTATACCATTCACTTTGCCCTATTTCAAAAGTAGAGTTTAAAATTTTAATCTTCTGTCTTTTTATGTTTTTAGATACTATTTTATTTTAAATGTAAATTGTTTTAATAAATCGCATGTCACCACATTATGGTGCTATGTGTCAACACATAGGGTTTTAGAAATAATCAAAGTTTTGAATTCCGTTCTGGTGACTATTGGAATGAAATATTGCAGTACTAGTACGTTTCGGTGTACCGTTTCAGGATAGTCGATATATATATATAAAAAAATTATATTCTAAAATAATATCAATACAAGTCTTAAAAATATACATATTTGAAAAACTCAATAATATTTCTAAATTTTAATTATTTCTCAATCACACTTCTAAAAAGATTGATGTAAAAAAAAAAACTGCTATAAAAATATCAAACATCTTCATCAAAAAAGCATATACGCTGCCATGGGCCCCTTCTGACAATCCGTTGTTTCTGATTATCTTGAAAAGATTATCAGCTTTAATTGTCTCTCTCTCCCATTTACTTTACTTCAATTCATGTATTAACATTTATCCAGTATTTACTTCTACTCTATTGGTTTTTAAGGGTTGTATTAACTTGCTTCTAAGGGAAATGGTGCATCTATATGTGACGAAAAGGGTTTAGACTTTAACAAGTTTACCCTTTTCTTTTTAAAATATTTTTTAAATTGCCATTTTGTCCAATTCTGGACCGGAATACGTGTTTCGGCTAAAACACCGAAATTAGGTCGAAATAGGCCGAAATTTGAGTAGAAACAAGAAAACCCATCACACCTTGCCGGTTATCCATTCTGACTAGAACATAACAATTTTTAAAACCATTGAAATAACTGATTTTTCTTTTGTGGAGATATTTTAATTGCTGAGAAAAGATTTTTTTAGAAATTGTATTTAGCCTAACATATAACACATTTGAGGGGATCTTTTCTTGCAAATACGTGTGGAAGAAGGAGAAATAAAAGTATTAGCGACGAGTTTTACTTGCTGCAACTAGTCTTGTATCATCATTTTAAATTGATCTTTAATTTGGGAGAAGAAAAAACGACCTCATGCCGATATTGAGGTAATACTCATATATAAAATGGTCCCTTCGACCGGATTCTTTAATTTTCAACAAAATTTATTTAGTGACAGCTTGTCATGCACGCTGTTTTATACTAGTTAGTGATAAACAACACATGTGAAATACATACCATATATAAGCATTTTCAAAGCTTACAAATGTCCAGTTGCAAAAATTGAAGAGATTAATTAAAGAAAATAATATAGAAAGTTACAAAAATATGATAAAATGACTACAACTTAAAAATCAAGGCAATTATATATTTAAAAAGTTAAAATTCGAAGAAATTAAAAATTAAACTTAAAGAATGAAAAAAATAATTATTAATAACTTAAATTCTTTACAAATAACTAATTAAAATATAACCTACAATTAAATGTCCTTCCTTTTTTCCCAAGAAAAAGTGCTTGAAGTCAAAATTTCCAAAATTTATAAGACGTACGTGAATGATACGGTAGGATAAACGGATGTCGATGTGAGTGAACAACATGAAAACGACATCAATTATATGATGATGAAACCGTGCATCTAATTAATTTTGGCACTTTTACATATTTTTAGTTATTTATTTTTAAAAGTCTACTGAAGAAGTTCTACCACATGCATGCGACGACGGATGAACATTAAAAGTATCTATTTTTTGAGCAAAAACAAAATTTCCAAATAGAATTGATTGCATATATTGATCTCTTGCAATTCAAAAATCTCTATTGTCGCCATCTTGCCAATAGATCTTGGCCGGCATGTTTGTTTTTACAAATTATCTCATCTCATCTCATCTAATAATTACAAAATTTCTAAATTTTTAAAAAAAATACAATAAACAATTCAAAACTTTCAAACCTCAAAATAAAATTAAAATTAAAAAATAATATTCTAACAATCAATTATGTAAATTAATCAGAAATAAGGTATTTTTTTTATTTGAATTGAATTATGAATTAATCATTGTTGCTCTTCCTCTATAATTTTTAAAGTAGAATAATTGACTCTAAAAAACATTTTATCAATTGAAATAAAGTTTCAAATGACTAAAATTTATCGATCGGACACTGAAAATTTGGTTACGATGAATGGATGGTGTGATTGTAGAGCATGAAAACATATGGAAGGGTTTAGATATTATAGATCACGTTTGACCTACTGTCTGATCTACTTGTTTTTTCAAATGAAAATACTACTTTACCTTCCCATTTTGCCCTCTCATTTTGACTGCCCTTATATTTATTATTTTCTTAATTTTTTTTACTTGCTGATTAAGGAAGTGATTATTAATGTATTGATATTTTTTTATTTTTTAAAAATATTTAAAGATGTTAAAAAAATATAAAAATAATAAAAGGGATGGGTATTGCCTAGGCGGCACGCCTAGTAGTTATTACAAATAATTGACCTTATGTACGTTACACACAAATTAAATTGACTCGGATCAATCCAATTAAATTCGAGTCAGCTTTTGCGTAGATTTAGACTCTTGAAATATGATCCCTTTTAGACGTTGTATTCTACTATTATTTTTTTGCGTTTTGAAATATGCTTATATACATGTTGGATTTATTTCAACAAAATAAATCTAAAAGTATTTATTATATAAATAATATGTTGGCATGCATATTCTTATGAAAAAAAGAACAAGGACAGGTTCTTTCTTGCAATACATAACGCGTTGATCAATACATAAGAAGTTGTTTGAAACCGATCGATTAATAATAATGTTTGTTGATATTTCTCGATTAATTTGGCTTATGTTAAACCACGCCCACCAACTCGGTTGAGCAAAACTTGTTTTTGTCCTTCGCGAATCATAAGGAAGAGAGTTTGTTGAAAATTTTGCACTGATCTCTTGATTTCTCTCCGAACTAGCTTGGTGGTGAAATCCCAGTGAGCATTTCAAATTTTAAGTTTTCTAAGTCATTTTGGGCAGGTTTGGATACCAAGATAAAACATAAAATTTTCATCTTATCTCATCTCATTTTTACTATTTTTTCAAATCTTCATACAAAATATAATAAATAATTTAATTTTTTCAAATCTCAAAACAATAATAATGTTAAAAAATAATATTTTAAACTTTAATCTAAAACTAAAAATTCTCATCTCCCTCTCTAAACCTAATAAAACAACTTGTAAGGCAAAATTTCAATTGGAGCTCAACTTCAAATTCTCAATGCTTTTGCCTTTAATTATGGGCAATCCTAGAAGTGGAACGAAAGTAAGATAGTATTATAATATATATAAAAATAATGCTATATACAATATTCATGGGTTGTGTAATCGATTTGTATTGTTTTTGAAAAAGAGTGAGATTTACAATTAAAAAATTTAATTTTTTTCATATAAATATCATATTTACTCATTCTTTTTTAAAAAAAGTGCTACACAACTAATGACTGTAAATATCATTTTTCTTCATTGTATAGGTTGAATTAGGGCTGCAACCCGACCAAACTGGTTTGCATTTAGGCCTAACCCGATACACAGCCAGAATAGGCCGGCGGCCTGAACCAACCCAACCCGAATTTGATGAGTGAAAGAAATAACAGCTTTTATTCTTAAGAAAGCGAGATTGAGATGTGGACATCGATTTAGCTGTGGAGAAAGAGAATCCTGAACTGCACTTGACGTCGGATCGTTTTGGCACGAGCAATGGGGCTTTTATCGTTGATTACTCATTCAGAGAAACTGGACTTTGTGTAGCATAGGATTGGACTGGACAGGACAAAGAACTCTCTCTCTCTCTCTCTCTCTGTCTCTCTCTCAAACCCAGAGAAAATTAGAAATGGATGCCGAATATCATGGCCTGCTTGATTTTCGGCATTTCATGGCCAGAAGAACTCGTTTTCTCGCCGTTACACAACCAATCGACGAGCCATTCTTTCTCCAGAAGAACGTGGCGCCGACACAACTCCAGTACGAGGCCATCATGGTTGGTACTGAGGGTTTCCCTTGTGGGCTGGTTGGGTTTAGTCACGATTCCATGACTAGTACTGTCTCTCCCACAACAGCCTCCAAAGCCAATTTAGCCGTTGCACTTTCTGGTTCAGTTCAGATGGAGAGCTCTGGATGAATGGGATCATATGATGGTGGAAATAGTACTAGATGGCCAAGGCAATGGGGCTTTCGTCGTCATCGATTGATTACTCATTTAGAGCTCCTCACGGTTGATGCAAGCATGCTCTGCTTTTCTTCGTCAATCTACTGCAAGTGGTTTTGACGACAGAGAGAAATGGGGAGGGATGGCAGCTAGGGTTTGAGAGTAGTTGGGTTCAGTGTGTTCGACCCACAAGTTATTTCAAACCGCTTTTACGGATCTCACGGACGGATCGGATCGCATAATTTTCTGCACAGGCCTAGGTTGAATGAACCCTTGGCCAAAAACTAGCATACTTGTGGAAACTAGCTAGCAGAAATCTACTGTACTGTATGTGATAAAAGGGGTGAAATAAGGTGGTTTTGGAAATGGAACAAAATAATTAAAAATAATTAAATAAATCATGTCTGCTACTGTTTTCACTTAGAATTCAAAATGGGAACCTTAAATCCAATCCAATTGTAAAAGTTGAGTGGTCCCATTCACCTACCAAATAATTTAATAAGGAAATGCTAGTCTTTTTGCTGGGCTTCCCGTTGGATTTTTTTTTTTAATAATCAAGAAAGTATTTTTTAATGATATTGTAAATTTTTTTTAAAATATATTTAAAAGTGTTAAAAAATATATATATATAATGCACTATTGGGAGCAAGTAGCGGGAGCTTCTAGCGGTGGCTGTAGAGCCACCTATTTAATAAAAAAAAAAAATTATTTATCATCTCTACATATCACACATAATTTTTTTATTTCTCTTATCTATTATGTAGTATATGGATAATAAGTAGAAGAATTTAATTAGTTTAAGAAGAATAAAATAAAAATATATATATATATATATATATATATATATAAAATTATGTGTAATGTATAGTATGCAAAAGTGATGAGCAGTTTGCCTCACTAATCAACTGTCATACATTACAGCACTAATAATGAAACGATTCCGGTCCGTACACTTCACCTTCGGCTTCACGAGGCATGTAGCACTACTCAAATTTATTTAACATGTCATATTTTGACTAATTATTTTTATCAATTACTTAAAAGATATTCACTAATATGTTACATAGCAATTTCAATAGGGAATAATGAGATCTAGGATGAAGAATAGTATTATTCTTTTTTTTTCCCTCCCCTCCCACGCATATTGTGATAGAAAAATGATATATATTTATATATTTCTTTTAATTTTTTTTAATGATTTTAAGAATAATTATAGAAAATTAAAATATTTAAATTAAGAAAGTTTTAACAACATTTTTGATAAGGTGATGCTATCATATTTATTTGTTGTAAAATAATAAAAGAATTATTGTAATTCTAAAGAGTGTGATCACCAAACGGTGTATCCCTTGGAATGACACCCTCTCCATAGTGATGGTTCTCATAGGGGTGATGGTTAAAGAAATGTCAAGAGACAATCAAAAGGTTATGTGACTTGTAAAGTGTTAAAAGACACAACATTTTAATTTAGTCAAAAGGTTGTGTTACTTCTTAAGGTTGTGTCCTTTGCGAATTATTGGGTTACCAATGGTTGTATCATTTGCCAACCGGTGCATGATGGCCGATAAATAGGAATTATTGGTGTACAATTTCATTCACTTAATTTTCTTTATCCATCACCAACTTGTGGGACAAATACCATCACGGGAGTGTTACCATATTGCCAAATTTTATTTTTCTTTGTTTTTCATAATTCTACAACAGTATCAAAAGCCAGGTCATGTCAGAGGGAATTTTTTCACGCATTGTGAATATGATAAATAGACAAGTGATTGGTTTGGCAACTACACTTACATATTGTAATCATTTTCGAAGGCTTTCCAATCCAAGAGAGAAACTTTTTCAAATTGAAGTGGGAGGCATAGAGTATACTGGGAATCTTCAAAATCTTGTAAGTTGTTAATATTCTGACGAAAATTATTGTAATATTTTTACAAAAAGAAATAATACATTTTCTAATTTTTCATCATCCATCGTCATTGTTCCGGGGGGTCGCCAGAGTTCCTTATCACTGCTAGACTTCGTGGATCTTGGGTGCACGTCAGAATCTTTAACACTGGTGACCATATCAGTGAACAGAAGTGAAGACACCATTTTTTTCATTTTCGGAAGAAGCCTAGCGTTAGGAAGAAGAACAAAATTAGAATATGCTTGGCCTAAACCAAGTTGTCATTCAGCCGAAGGAGAAAAACGATAGCGTCGTTTCCAGCAGTGAACAGATACAACGCCTACCTCCAAATGGTGTCGTTCCATCTTCCCCAAGCCAAGCCGCTAACCGCCCCACTGATCGAGCCACCGACCATCAGTTGGCTCCTAGACCCGGTTTGAACCGGTTGAATCGGTTTACCTAGTTTTCTGAACCGGTTCGTGACAGATTTACTTTTTCGGGCCGTTCAAGATCATTTTAAGCTCGATTTGGTCCGTTCAAAACATTACAAAGCACTTGTTATTTGTAATAATTTTAATTTTTCACAATTAGACTATTGTATTTAAATTTATTTACAATAGAACACATTTATTATTTCTATATTCTTTTTGTTGTTAATTTTTTAAGGTTTATTATTTATGGCACCAAAGAAAAGTATTTATCCCCCGGGGATAACTGAATGGAAGAAATTTTCTGGCCTGCAAAAGACTTTTATTCCAACTCATGAAAAAATCTTATACACATTAACAACATTAAAGCCATCAGAAAATGCAGAAAATTGGCTGAATGAAAGTGGGAGCAACATATCAAGTGAAGATAAATGGGAAGAACACAATGCATGGGCAAAAGCTTTACTTTTGCATTGTATGAATAATCACATTATTCCTTTATCTGAAAACTAAGAAACTGCTAAAGAAATTATGGATGCAGTTGAGACAAAGTATGGTTTAAGGTCAAATACTTATATACAGTTATTATTGGATAAGTGTAACCAAACTTGTATGAAAGATAATGATGACATTAGCGATCATATACTTCAAATGGAGTTAATTGCAAAAGAATTACATGATACTGGTCATCCTCTCACTGATAAAATATAAGTTACAACCATACTAAATAGTCTTCCTTTATCTTGGGATCACACTATTATTTCTTTAACACATAGTGAAAATGAAATAACAATGATATCGCTTCTAATACTTTTAGCACTTGAAGGAGAAAAGATGAAGAGGAGGAATAGAGACAATGAATCATATTAATTATTGATGGCTCAAGACAAACGTTCTACACAAAATAAGATGAAGCTAAAACAGTTTAAGAAAAAGAAATGATTGAAAAAGAAACAAAATAAACCTTTTATTGGAAACTGTTTTAAGAGTGGGAAGAATGGATATTAGAAATCATAGTGTCCTAATAAGGAAAAAGTACAAGAAAGTAAGAAAATTATGATGACAGCCTAAAAAATAATGCTAGTAGAACCAGAGTCAGATTCATGGTAGGTTGACTCTACGGCAACAAGACATATATGCAGGAACAAAGATATGTTTATCAAACTTAAAAATAAACAAACAGGAGAGTACATAGTGTATATGGGCAACAACACATACAGGGATAGCTTGAGGCAACGTACATGTAAATTTAAAGTGAATGGTTCTATTATTTTACTTAATGATGTATTATATGTACCTAGTATTCGTAGGAATTTAGTATCAGTGTCTGTACTAGAACAAAAAGGCTACATAGTTGAGTTTAAGTTTAGTACTGTTGTTATAAGTAAGGGAAATGTATATGTGAAAGGTGTGAAAGATCACGATATGTATATACTAAATATTGATATTAATAAAGTATCCATTTCTGATTATTTAAATGTGTCTACTGATTGTGCATATTTATGGCATTTAAGATTATGCCGTATAAATAAAAATAAGATGATCAGAATGTGTAAAAGTGGATTAATACCACAAATAAACTCAGATAATTTATATATACGTGAACCATGTATCAAAGGAAAAATGAGTAGTAAATCTTTTTGAAAAAGCTGGAAATCCACAGATTTACTAGAAATTATACATTCTGATGTTTGTGAAACTTTTAAAACTAAATAAAGGATTGAAGAACTTTATTACTTTCACTGATGACTATTCAAGATATGAGCATATCTACTTACTCAAACATAAATCTGAGGTAATTGAGAAATTTAAAAAAATTAAATTAGAAGTAGAAACCTAGTTGTGTAGGCCCATTAAAAGTTTGAATAGTGATAGAGGAGAGAAATTTGAAGCTTTGAAAAATTTCTGCAAATTGAATGGTACAAAACACATTTGTACTATACTATATAAACCTTAACAAATGGCCTTGCAGAAAGGAGAAATATAACTCTATTGGATATGGTGCTATCGATGATGACATATGCTGATCTACCAACACATTTTTGGGATGAAGCATTATCGACTGCTTTATATATGTATATATATATATATATTAAATAGAGTTGAAACCAAAGCAAAACCTCTTACACCTTACAAATTATGGATGAAACATAAATCAGACTTAAGCAAACTCAAAGTGTGGGGTTGTAAGACATAAGTGCATATCCCAAAGCTACTAAGGGATAAATTAGAAAGTAAAACCTAGGAATGCAGGTTTATTGGGTATGTAGAAAACAGAATTGGCTACAGATTTTATCATTCTGAAAGTGGATTGATACTTCATAGAAAGTAGGGATGTCATTTTCTTGAAAAATACGAACCTTATTACTCCTGTTGATCAGATGATTTATTAAATGATTTAGAAAATCAACAGATCTCCACAGAAAATTCTGACATTATTCAAATAAAGAATATTAAAAATAAAAAAAAAGTCAGATGAAAATCAAACTTTAGGTATTGATGTTGCAGACAATGGGAGTAAAAGAGTCAGACGACCATCGATATTATTTCAAGATCATTATGCTCTAAATACCAGTTTGAAAAATTTTAAAAATGATCCTGAAACTTTTTCTGATACAATCAATAGTATTGATTCAAATAAATGGCTCGAGGCCATGAAAGATGAAATAGAATCAATAAACAAAATAGTATTTGAGAGTTAATAGATCTTCCAAAATATAGGAAATTGGATGTAAATGGGTTCTCAGAAGAAAATTTAAAATTGATGATAGTTTGGAAAGGTACAAAGCAAGGTTAGTGGCCAAGGGATATATTCAACAACCAGGTGTAGATTTTGTGGATACATATTTACTTGTGGCGAAGTTCACATCCGTAAAGATCATCATGTTTATTGTTGCCAGGATGAATTTGGAATTACATCAGTTAGATGTAAAACCAGCTTTGCTCAATGGTAAATTAAAAGTGGATATTTTTATGACTTAACCAGAATGATTCCAAATTAAAGGACATGAAGATAAAGTCTACAAGTTGAGAAAGTCACTGTATGGACTTAAGCAATATTCAAGACAGTGGTACTTGAAGTTTCACCAAGCTATTTTGGAAATGGTATATGAAATGAGTCCACTAGATCATTGTGTATATATATGGAAAAATTATAATAAATTAACAATATTATCATTATATAATTGTCTAGATATGATGAATGAAACAAAAAAATTGTTGAAATCTAAATTTGAAATGAAAGACATGGGTGAAGCCGCCTATGTTCTTGGTATAAGAATTTTTAGAGATAGAAATTCAAATATATTGTATTTAGATCAAGAAAAATATCTAGGAAAAATGCTTTAAAGATTTGGTATGAAAAATTGTAAATCTTTAAATACGCCTGTTTGCAAAGGTCATACTTTAAATAAAAATATATGCCCAAAAGTTGAGGAGAAAATAAGCAAAATGCTTAAAGTTCCTTATGCTCAAGTTGTGGGAAGCCTCATGTATGCAATGACAAGTACCAGACCAAATATTTTTCATACAGCAGGATTGGTAAGCAGATATCAATGCAATCTACATAAGAATCATTGGCAAGCAGTGAAGCGTATATTAACATATTTACAAGGTACCGAAAATTTGAAATTATGCTTTGGGAATATTGATCTAGAGTCAATCGACTGTAGTGATGCTGATTTTTGAAGTGATGTAGATGATAGAAAATCTACGACTCGATATATATTTCTATTTGGTGGAACAACAGTTTCTTGATTAAGTAAGAAACAGGGTTGCGTTTCCAAGTCTACTATGGAAGTAGAGTATATAGCTTGTAGTACTAAAGTGAGTAATGCGGTGTGGATAAAACAATTTGTTGAAATCTTGAATTTGGGTAAATCTGCAGAACCAATCAATGTGTTTTGTGATAATTAGTCTGTCATCTCATTGATAAAAAGTGGAACACAAAGTTCTAAGGGAAAAAATATTGATGTGTATTATCACTATATTTTAGATATAGTGAAAAGAGGTGAGGTCAAGGCTAATTTTTTTTCCTCGAACGAGATGGTAGCAAATCTAATGACCAAAGGTTTATCACTGGAGAAATTCAGAGAACATGTGATTAGAATGTGATTGAGAGAAACTTAGGTGAAGCCATCTCATGGTCGACATGCATAACTCAAGAAATCGTGGGGACACTTAGAAAATTGGAGTTATGGTGATACCCAAATGAAATTTTTGGTCATTTGTAAAGTCACTGATGAGGTGATGATGAAAAACCTCAGTAATGTCCTTAGGGTGAGTGCGTGATAAAATTTTAGTGCAGCTTTATTAATCAAGTAAAATGTTGATCATGGTAAAGTCACTGATAAAGTGATTAAGGAAAGACTTAGGAGATGAAGTACTTAATGAAAAGTCAGTGCCATTCACTAAAGTTTTAGTAAAATGTGATTTGATTACCCAAGTAAACGATTAATCATTTGCAAAGTCATTGATAAGGTGATTAGGGAAAACCTTAGGAATAGCTTCTAAAGGAAGTACTTAACAAAAATTCAGCACAGGTCGATACATGTGTTATGTTTTTGGCTGAAGTCATCAATTGTGACAGGGTTATTGATTATTGATACAGCCACGGAGAATTGATGTCGTTTAATAAATTTTTTAGTAAAATAAAGTCATCCCTAATATGTGATCATTTGGAGCACATATGGTTAAGGGTTCGGTCAGAAAAGGTAATGACAAAAACATGTGCACGTAGAGGCTTATCATGCTTTAACGCCGATCTGCAAGAGTATGCAGATGAGAGTTGAGTAGTGGAAGGCTCATATTGGTACCAAGGTAAAATACTCAACTGGATCATTACCGTCTTGTGTGATCAAGCGGGAGATGTGATTCTAAGGGGTATGATCACCAAACGGTGTAACCCTTGGAATGACACCCTCTCCATGGTGATAGTTCCTATGGGGTGACAGTTAAGAAAATGTCAAGTGACACAACTTTTGGATTTAGTCAAAAGGTTGTGTGACTTGTGAAGTGTTAAAATACCAACATTTGATTTAGTCAAAAGATTGTGTCACTTCTTAAGGTTGCATTATTTGCCAACCATTGAGTTACTAATAGTTGTACCATTTGCCAACCAGTGCATGATGACCTATAAATATGGGTTATTGGTGCACAATTTCATTCACTTAATTTCCTTTGTCCATCACCAACTTGTGAAACAAATATCCCCACAGGAGTGTCACCATATTGCCAAATTTTGTTTCTCTTTGTTCTTCATAATTCTATAATTATTAGTGTATCATTATTCATTGCAATATTCCTCACCCTTGAAGAAGGGATCGGGAGGGAGGAGGAGAGTGCTATGATTAATCATCTAAAAATTCCATTTTTGTATTCTAATAAAAGTATGGTACAACCTGGGTTTTGAAAGGAGCAGTGCTACACCCACCAAGGGTGTAGCACAAGATAGGTCCCGATAAGAGCGATTTTTTTTATACCCTTAAATATTTTTTATTTAAGAAAATAATTTACAACATCATCAAAAAACCACTTCCTTAAAAATAACTATTGGGACTCAATCGAGACCCAACTGTCGGTGAGAGTAGCATTATTGTCTTGAAAGAAGGAAAAATCTAGAGATTTGGTAGAGACTATCAATCAATTAGAGCCAAAAGTGGCAAAGCCATAAAGTGAGTTTGGCTAGGACTTGGAAATGATGGAGTTAGTTGGTAAGAACCTTATGGAGCAAGTTAATGAGGAAAAATTTTATTCTCAAGTCGGTGTGTAGTTTGTAGAGCATATATAATAAAATACTTATATGGTATAATTTAATTTAGAAGATAAACTTAAAATTTGAATCTTATAAATCAAATCTTACTATATAAGTAATGTGGATGGTGTGCTTTACATACCAGCTTGACTTGAGAATATAATATCTCTTACTAAAGAACTGGACCAAACTGTCTGAATGATCACTCTTCAATTCAAAACAAACTGATCACTCCGAGAAAATAAAGGTAATAGATGGCAACAACAATCACTACTGCTCATTGGGAATTTTTATAATTGTTAAGACTAGATAAATTGTATTAAATTGAATTTCAGATGTTGTAAATGAGATATAGCTTATTGCTTTATTGTAATTCTTTCGTTATAAATTCAACACAATAATAAGATATAAAATAGGGCAAATTATCATCAAACACTTTATATCTCATATGGTATTAGAGAAGGACCTTGCTACTGGTACTGATAAAAGGTACCTATACTTTAGACCGATCACAGTAATTTGTTTTTTTTTTCACATATTTTTTTAAACATCTTTAGACATTTTTAAAAAAATGCACAAATTGAAATTCACTAATAAACATTTCCTTCATCACTAAATAAAAAAATATATATCGATCCATTTGGGGCCCAGTTTATCGATCCTCCAAGCATTTTCCATCAGAGAAATCATAAGATCTCAAAGAACTCAATATTGAGAGAAAAAATTTTCTCATATCATTTCATGTTCTATACATGTATATATACTAAAGCTACAGATAAACTATACAAGGTAACTTAATTGACACAAGGTAACAAATTAACATTAAACTACTATCCATTATAAGAGATTAATATGTTGATATGGTAGTATTAATATCCTGGAGACTTGAATGATAATTGATCTGCAGTGGCTACATTTGATCTGTCATTTTGATTTCTTTCCTTAACAGCCCCCTGCAAGCTAATGGGTGAATCCTGAACCATTAACTTGTCACGTAACAAGGAAAATCAAGCTGTAGTGAGACATTTTGTAAAGATTTCAGCAACTTGCTCTGTGGTAGAAATATGTTTTACTACAATATCCTTGTTTTGAATCTTATCCCTTATGAAATGATAATAAATTTCTATATGTTTAGTCCTGGCATAAAAAATTAGATTTGAAGCTAGAGCTAATACACCCAAGTTGTCACACCATAGGACTGGAGTGGAAAGAAGAGGAACATTCAGGTCCTTGAGAAGCATGTGAATCCAAAACATTTCAGCAGTAGCCAATGCCATTGACTTGTCTGCTTCAGTGCTAGAGCGAGATACCACTGCCTGTTTCTTTGCACTCCAAGAGATCAATGAGGAACCAAAGTACATAGCAAAGACTGTTGTGGATCTTCTGTCATCAATGGACCCCTCCTAATCTGAATCACAGTAAGCATTGAGGTAAAGTGAGCTTGGTGTATACTGAAGTCCAAAGTGAGATGTAGTGTAACAACCCGATCCTAATATTAGACCATAAGATGAGTTTTATGTATTTTTCATAAAACTATAAATATTATTATTATTATTATTATTATTATTATTATTATTATTATTATTATTATTATTATTATTATTATTATTATTATTATTTTATCAAATTTTACATGGTTAATTTTAATAGAACTATTATCATATGGTCCTTAATATTTTATGTATGACCCAACTTTCACAGTAGCCACTAGAGTTTTATTTTGAATATGATTTCTCTACTGTAAACTATACGCCTCTTTTATTTTCTGTTTGGTCTCCCAATTTGGGTAGTTTTCTGAATAGAAGCTGACTTTCTATTTAAACACTTCAAAACTCTTAAATCCTCTTCGTATGTATATCCTCTCAGTGATTCTTTCCTTGTGGGAATAGTTTTCCAAAGTTTAGTTGAATTCAAAATCTCTCTAGATCACTCACGATATCTTCCCTCCCCCGCATCTATAAAACCCACGAGACCCTTAGCATGAAACTTTCACACACGAGCCACCAAAGCAACCTTGGCAGCTAGAGCAAAATCCATGAATTGAGACACCTACCTCGCCAAAAACCATCACTGAGCACGCCAATGGTCAACCTCCCTTCCTCCTCTGCGTGCGTAACCCATAAGTCCTCTGGGTCTTTGTTTTTCTCCCCCACCGAGAATAAAAATAAATAAAACAGCCCATGCATTTGTTCCCAGCCTCCATCAACCAACAGCCACCTCATCGAACCACCTCTCACACCACCACAAAAATTGCTGACCAGCCCAACCCCGTTGAGCCCACTCCTTTCCGATAGGTCCTTCGCCGTCAGCCACCATTTTCCTCCCTAGTGCTTATCGACTGGATAGAACCTCTCTCTAACTCTCTCTCTTTTCTCTCTCTTGTGTCACACCACTGCCCAGAGACACCAACCACGTCGCCAGTCCCTCCCAACCACCCAAAGCCGCCATTGCACTCAGCCCCTCTCTTGGTGAGTTATTGCACAATCTCCTCTCCCATAAGCAAGTCTTCTTCCTTTTATTCTTTTGTTTTAGCCTCCCTAAAATACCCATGCATTACTATAAGTTTTTACACAAATACCCCTCAATCTAGTCTTACCATAAGATGTGTCCCCTTTTATGTGTTTTGTTTTCAACCTTTCCTAGAAAGCCCTTCCACTAATTTTACAATTACCTAGATGCCCTTTTAACCCTTGTCGTGTAACCTCCTGAGCCTCTATTTTCCCTAGTTCTTAAGCCCAAACAGCTAGTGTTTCTTGTAAGAGGTCACCAGTTACGACATGAGTCAATGGAAACAATGCTAAGAGGTAAATAGTATGATCATATAAATGCATGCGTACTGTGAATAATATTGTTATGTATAAAAATATGATGTGTTTATGATGGTCATCTACACCACGCTAAGAAACAAGTCAAGGTTAGATTTCATTTCATGATCTTTGATGAAATATGAGATTATGCTTGAATGAATGAATGTTACCAAAGTCACATGGAAGCCATGAGATGTTCATGCAGTAATTTAAGTCTAGTATGCCATGTAATAGAATAGCCAGATCATGTATGCCATGTTCATGTAGTACTTAGATCATGTATGCCATGTCATGTAGTATTTAGATCATGTATGTCATGGAATGTCATAAAATGTTTAGATCATGTTATGACATGTCATGTTGTGCTATGCCATGTACAAGAGAATGCCATGTTATGCTATGTCATGTACAAGAATATGTCATATTATGTTATGTCAAGAACAAAAATATGCTATGTTAAGAAAGTTCATGAAGCCTAATGAATTCTCATGCATTAAGAAAGATAAGAAGTTTTAAAGACAGTGACACGGACTCAAGCGTGGTTAACCACAAGTTAAGTGAAACACGGACTCAAGCGTGTTTCGCCCCATGTTATTCAGTTAAGTGGAACACAGACTCAAGCGTGTTTCACCCCATGTTATTCAGTAAAGTGGAACACGGACTCAAAGTGAAACACGAACCCAAATGTGTTTCACTCCATGTTAATTAATTAAGCGAAACACAGACCCAAGCGTGTTTTGTTCAGTTAAGTGAAACATGGATTCAAGCGTGTTTCACTCCATGTTATGCAAGTTGGGTGAAATACGGACCCAAGCGTGTTTCACTTCATGTAAGACAAGATAAACAAATAATTATGCATTCACGTTACATATTGCCAAGATTACGTATGTTTCCGCTCATGTTAATGATGAATACATATGCTATGTGAATCTGTGACGATATATGTATGTATGTAAAGTTTTTCAGAAAGTTATGTTATGAGTATGATTGAAGATCTTTGATGCTATATGTATGTTGTTAAGAGTCTTCAAAAATTAAGTCTATGCTAGGCTAGGATGTATTTTACAGTATGATGTGCTATTTACTGAGTATTCGACTCATTTTTATTTGTTTGTTTCCCTATTTTTCTTCTATGTTAACTGTCACAGATGATGAGTATGAGGATGCAGAGCTGAAGGGCTAGGATTAGATCTAGTGTAAAGACTTAACAAGGAATAAGTGTTATTTACACAAGAATTAGTTTAGTTTATGCTTTCAGTTTCATGTTTCAAAAACGGTTATGTTCAATTCAATTTTAATATTTGATGCTTTTCAATAAATGTGGTATTTCAGGATATGAATATCTTTACCGGGCATTATGTTATGAATGTTAGTAACGTCTCTATCCTACGGAAACGGGGTGTTACATGTAGCCTTCAAATATCTCGATACTATTTTAAGTGCTATGAAATGTTCAGTTGTTGGTGAATGCATGAACTGGCAGAGTAGAATTACTGGATCAACTATGTCAATTTTAGTAATGGTACAAATATTGTAGTGCTCTAACTAGTTGTCTATATTCAGTACCATCTGTGAGTGACACTCCACAGTATCTTGACAATTTGGAACCCGAGGCTAGTGGATTAGAGTAACTTGATAGGTCTAGTAAGGCAAAGATTCTTTGCATACAAGTGTCAAGCCATAGAAGAGGAATTTGATAGGTTGCTAGAGGTGGAATTCATTAGAGAAGTGCATTGCGCGGAATGGCTGTCAAACACATTACTTGTCAAGAAAGAGAATGCAAAATGGCAAATTGTGCATAGACTTCATGGCTGGCACAAAATGCTTAGATTTATGGACGCCTACTCGGGCTAAAAACCAAATAAGGCTCTGCGACATATGGTTAGTAAATCAGATATTCCAAAGGCAAATTTGGACGAACATGAAAGTGTATGTTGACAATCTTCTAGTTAAAAGTAAGGAGGAAATTAGTATTTTTCAAAACTTTAGGGAGATTGGCCGGTGTTAAAATGAGGGCCGAAAAATTATTCCTAGTTAAGAATTACTGGTCTTTTGAAAAAATGGCAGCTAAATGAGTCATAAAGGGGTTGGTCCAACACATATTCATGGTCCAAGCCTCGAAGGTGACTAATATATTACTAATAGGTGACTACATCAAAGGTTACAAAAACTCAAGAAGTAGCATAGTATTCCCCCAAAGAGATGAGAGCTTCACTAGCATGTCAAAAAAAATGCCACAGATCGAGTTTGTGGGATCAACCAAATATTTCCCACCATGGTTTGGCTTGGAAGAAAAATTGGTGGAAAAAGGCCTATTATGTTGTAGTGGGCCTCTTGATTTACTGAACTCACTAACCAACCAAACTATAACTAAATAACTTAGCCCCTTGATCTTCATACTAATAATTAGTTGTAAAAATAAATAATTGCGATTAGATCAATATCAGATCACGTCCACCAATTAAACCCTAAACTCAATTACAAAGCTACTTTCACATTCTTTGTATTCAAAATAGTTTAGGATTGAAATTAGAAAGATCAAAAGAGTTTTAAATTCAAAATTTTCAAAATTGAAAATTTCCTAGACCTCTCGCTAGTCCCTCGGTCCACCAAACTATGCGGAGTATGATGATGGACTTTTCATCAAGCAAAAAGTGAGAGAAAGTATTAAAGTTTGCCGGTATGCATAATGATCGGATTCGTGTTATCATACAAGGCTGATCATTAGTTTATTCTTATCCTTCTATCTTTCAAATCTTGGATTATAAGCTGTGCTTTTCTGTCTTCTCAAACAAAAATTAGATACTCTGATACGAAGCACATAATTCAGGAGGTTATAATAAAAATCATGTGTCTTTAACCTGTTTGGTGCGGGAAATTCCTTTATACTAAACCTTTCACAAGTCTAAAAGCGAATATGTTGAAACCTTTAAACAATACTGGAAATAAAAGTTTCATATGCTTGCAATTGGTGCCGAAGACTCTTATTAGCATGCTAGCCAACATGCATCTTGAACATTAATATTGCTAGACAGGATCACTCAAAGCTTGATAAGAATCTTCACACAGTCCTGGTGCTTCATTAGGTCAAATACTTTAACAGCATCTTCCAGTGAAATTTCATGACTCAAAAGTTCACCAAGTTGGATTTCCTGCCGATCAAATATATAGAAGAAAGCAGCATTGATTCAGATGTTGTCAGAATTCATCAACATGATCAGTACTGCTTATTGCTACGTACCAAAGTATGAAGATGATAAAAATTAGTAACGCCATTCTTACGTACATGACTAGTTGCTATATATGTTGATTGTTGGGTTTTTTGTGTGAGCTTGGTTGTGTTTTATGGAGGCAAAATTTGCTGATCCGACTCAATAAAATTTTGTTGTGCTTTTTTAGTGAATTTTCAATGAGGCTTGGGCCATCAAACACAGCCTTGGTTCGATAGGCCCAAGTCGAATTAGGATTTCACCACACACACACAAAGATATATTGTATATTTCTACGGCCGCTTATTGTACAGCTGCACTGTACGTGTATTTGACTTTGAAGAAAAATAATATATATATAGATAGATGCAAGTTATTAGCAATTTCTTTAAATAAAAACTCACCTTGTTTTTCCATTTGTCGATTAGAACAGGTAGGTCAGTTTGGGGTTTGAGCCCTCCAAAAACGGAACCCTTCAAGGTTCCACCAAGCAATAAGGGTAGGGAACTGATCTCCACTGTTGGATGACTTGCTGCACCAATTAATATTGTTTGTCCTTTTCCCTTATGACAACCAATATTACCAAAGTTTAAAAATTAGTTATTTTGATTAACAAATTTATAAAATTAATTAGCATTTGTAACATGTATACATATAACATGAACTTATATAAAATATAGAGATATACCATTTTTGTGGCAAGGAGAGCTTGATTGAGCAAGGGTCGGGCTCCTGTGCACTCAAAGCAATAATCCACACCAATTCCACCAGTCAATTCTTTGATCTGCTGGGAAATAGATTTCTGATCATTTTTATCATCAGGGTGTATAAAGTGAGTCATTCCAAATGCTTCTCCTTTTTTACGTTTCTTCTCATTCTTGTCAATGCCAATTATCCTTACTGCCCCTTGTTTTCTTGCTCCCTCTATGGCCTGCAATTACGAACCAAACAGGAAAAAGTAATGTAGTATGAATTATAGCTTGTTTCAGTATTGATCATGAGCTTGTTTATAAACACAGCCGCAGGGTTATAAGTACCATGCAAAACGATATAATTGTAGATGCCATGCTTGTTAGGACTATTAATTGTTTTACTCGTACAGCCTGCGAATCAGACACGAACTCGACACCGAATAATAGAGTTAGGGCCTAGCATTATCTAAGTCGATTCATTCTGACACGAAACCAGTTGACCCTTTTATTAATTTGGTCATTTTTATTATTATTCCAAGTAACCTGCGGGTTGACCCGACTAATCAGTTTATTTAATACATCATTTTTTTTTATAATATACAGTTTTATTCAGTATTAGATTTGAAAATGTTCTAAAATCGAAATCCAGAAAATTAAAATAATTCTAAAAATCATAGAACTTTATCTCAACGTTCTATTATTTATAGTACCTAATATATATTCAAATTCATGAAAATCTAAATCTGGTAAATCTTTCATATATTCTTAATCCTATTTATATTATCCAAATTGTTAGATTTTATATAAATATACATAGCGGAAGAAACACCTCAAGGATAATCTGTGTGGTTGCTCCACAAGTGAATCCAATATACAAACATCTGATTTCGTCTTCACCCAATATGTGAGTGTGCTACATAGATAAATCTAGAGACACACTCAATATGACAACTTAAGAGTTTTTCACTCACAGAAGAATGAGACTCCAAGATTCAAAGATGGCTCTTCCAAAGATGGAGGACTAATTTAAAATCAGTCCTTACGTGGTAACTGTTGGCTAGCCTTAAAGGTCTGCCTATGTTACGGCCATAACTTCAGGCATAACACCAGGAGTAATGCCAGGTGTTGTGCCTTACTCCAGATGTTGTACCTGGCATCCCAATAAAGGAAGTGGGAGGGGCACGCCCACTAAGGGTGCCCATGCTTTATTACATACATATTAGAGATAACTAATAAGGAAGCAAATACGAGAAGAACTAATGAGAATTACATATTATAATTATATAATTAAAGTAAATCTATTATAAAATATTTCTATAGTTCTGGAGAGTGAAAAAAAGATCGGTGATTTGTGAGATGGCACACGAATCCAAATGAACGGATCTCGATTGAGAAACTTTGTAATTGAAGTCAGGTTGGTTACGGTTGATTGATTTATTAGTCAAACCCGAACAACCCCACACGAACTGCGTAGTCTCCCTAAATTGCATGCAGGGTACTGCTGATAATTAATCAGAATAAAACCAAAATTATACATACCCCTAATCCAACAGCACCAAGACCAAGAACAGCAACACTCGATCCTTGTTCAACCCCAGCTTCCTTCCAAGCTGCCCCAAATCCAGTTGAAAATCCACAGGAGAGAAAACTAGCATGAGGCAGATCAATTATGCTGGGATCAATCTTGAGGACGTAGATAGCATCAGCAACCATGTACTGCGACCACGTAGAGCAAGAAAAGGCTTGGTATAGCCTCTGGCCTCTTACAGACATTCTAGAAGTGCCATCAGGCATAAGACCACTCAAGGGTAGTGGGTACTTTAGGCACAAGTTTGTCTTTCCTGACACACAATACTCACAGTCTTGGCACTGGGCCATGTTGGTTGCAATGACAAAATCTCCTGCTTTGACATTTGTTACTTCCTCACCCACACTTTCTACCACACTGCAATCACAGTTTACTTTATTTTTAAAAGGGGTTGAGCTATTTAGTATAAATCTACTAATTTGCAAACATGTTTTTATTGGCACACAAACCATGCACATCGTTGATATAAGTTATGGAAAAGCAACTTGTAAGTGGAAAATTATTTGTACAATCTTAGAGTACAATATTTGAGATTCACGTGAAAAAAATCAATTTATTTTTGTATAGTTAACTGGCCTATTTTAAAAGGATTGTACGATACTGATACTTGCACAATCTAATTCTATATCCAACTTTAATTCTACAATAGAAATAGCATAATTCAAACTAGCTAACATTGTGCAATGACTTTTTCCTACTAAAAAACGAAAATATTACAAGACGATCAAAGGTCGATCGATCGTTTCTACAATCAGTAGTACTACTTCGACGCAAGTACTGGAAAAGATGGGGACAGTTACAAATTAGGAGAGCTTACCCGACACCTTCATGTCCTAAAACTCGAGGGAAAAGAGGCTGCAGAACAAGAAGGAAAAGTGTCAAACCCTCTAGCCCAATGCATGGAAAAGGTTAAAAAAAACTCAGAATTATTAAGGGAAGGATGCTCACAGCTGGATAGCCCTCGGTGTATATCAAGTCTGTGTGACAAACACTGGCATACAGGATTTTGACACGAACTTCAGATGATTTTGGAGGCTCTATTTTTATCTCTTCCACCTTCAACGCTTCCCCAATTCCCCAACACACCACAGCTTTCACCACCAATTGGAAATATATATATATATAGATATATAATATTATGAGATAAATTATACCCATGATCATGTATATAATGATCTTCGCTTTTGCAACAAGTGAAATAAAAATAGGGGCATACCTTTGCATGTTATGACGTCCTTTGAGTCGCTCAGCTTCGACATCTTCTCCAGCAATTTATATTATCCGATTTTATAAAAGAGAATTCAGCTTTCTATATATCTCTGTCTTTCTCTAACAGTACTGCGTGCGTTTGGATCTGTGAGTTCCTTGCGCCTCTGGTAATTCCTGATCCTCAAATAGTGTCATCCAATAACAACGTAAATGAGATGGGTGCCGCTGGTCTCCCAATCAATTATATATATGCACTATTCAGCACTGCTGTGTAATTTCCAAGAAGCACCGGTGGTGGAATAAAAATTTAAAAAAATAAAAATAATGATGTCTTGTGTTTAGATATGATAAATGGTAAAACTCTTTAATAAAAGATAGCTAGGACCCATGTGCCCATCAAAATCAAGATTGTGAAAGGAAAATGATTTACACTCCAACATCCTTTACAATAATATGTACAACTATATTTTGAATGAGGGATATTTTTATAAAATATCTTATAAAAATAATATTATTTTATAAAAATATCCTTATCTTATAATATTATTGTGAAAATGTATTGTGCGTATATCATAGAAATTGAAGAAATAATTTATAGCTTAAAATTAAGAGAAAGGATATTGTTACTGTTTAAAATGATTTAATAAAAAAATTATAAATAAACGTGAATTATATAATATGTTAAATCTAATTTATATTCCTTTAATTCAATCCTAATTTTTCCAATGATCTTACAGTAAGGCCGTTGAAAAATTAAATAATTTCGAAATAAATAAAAATAAAACGTCACTGTATAAATTTGATTAATTATAGTGAGAAAATAAGTTGCCATGCCTCTTATCCACCTATTTTTTAAGGGGAGATTTCTAATAAAAAACATTCAATGAAGATAAGTCAAGTCTTTGCGTATAACACGTGACCAAGAATATTATAATATTGTATAAACGAACAGAATTAATGACGTTCTCACGGTTGAAGACAAAACCCTTTCTTTTTTTAATCTTTACCTTTTTCTTTTTTTCCTTTTTTCAAGCAATTTTTACGTCAATCTAGCCAATTGTTTAGGTGGTTAGGTTTAGGTAGGTCCAGGAACGTATAATGGACAAAAAAGTAAGACGTGTTATGTGGACCAAGGTATTAATTTATATCAGAAATCATATTTTTAATCTTAGAATACGTAAGTATTTTGTAATTTATTTTAAAATATATATATATATATGTATATATAAAACCCTAAAGGGTTGGTTTAAATGGTGAAATCTTTGGTATTGGAGTATCAATTCCTTTAAGATTCAATATCTGTGCAAATAATTCTTTAAAGTCATATCTTCTGATAAAAAACTAACGATTTAATCAGTTTTATATATATAAATTTTTGAAAGTGTGATGCATGGAATCAGAATTTACTCTGTAGAGGTAGGTCGGTCGGACCCTACTTTAGAGATGATTCTTCACATAAAAAAATAAATATATATAAGACTTACATAAAAAAAAAATTAATTAATTAATTTTTAAATAAGAAATTTCACTCTTCTTAAAAATAATTACGTTACACTTACAATTATTTGCATCCTTTCTTTCACTAAAAAGGGAGAGGCAACCGTTTCTACTAATTATTTGCTAATTACTGTAGATACACTAAATATATATTTTATGAATTAAAAGCACATTCCTATAGTGTCCCTTGTTGCATGCCTTCATATTTGGAAGCTTAAAAGTACTGGAGGATAAACAGAGTCCTCATCTCCCCCGAAACATTACTTACACCAGAAGTACTACTGCCAGTGTCAATTATATTATTGACCATTCAACACAATTAGCATTAAATGAAAATTGAAAAAATATAATTTTTTATGTCATAATTTAATTAGAAAATGATTAATAATTAGCATATAATAGGTAAAAATATGATAAAATAAAATACATTAATAATTAAATTTTTTTTAATTATTAATTACTCATTACTATATAATGAATAAAGAGATAACTCAATGTAGAGATTTGATATGAATAGCTAAAACTAAACTAAACTCATCTTATATTATTTTATTATTATATAAAGAAAAAATAATTATTTTAATATGAGAACTTATGTGAATAGAATAACTTAGATTCAAATTCTTCTCACATTCATCAAAAGTGTCATTTAACCTAGACTGATGCTAAGTAAATCCCTTTCCTGCCTTCACCGTTCAGACTGGACCTTTGAGGAGAATCGAAAGCAGTTCTTATGAACATGGAAGAAAGATAATTTTGCCTTGAAAAATGAATTTTTGGATTTTCTACCCAAGTATCCGTATTCAAGTCTTTTGATAGCAGCGCTAGGCTGCCGCTCAGCATTAGCCACCGGACATATCACCTAACACAAATTTATTTATTTATTTATTTTTATTCATATTTTTATCATTTTAAAATATTTTTAAAAAATATAAAAATATATATCAATATACTAATAGTTACTTCTTTAATTATTAAGTAAAGAAAAAAAATAAAATATATGAAGTGTCAAATAAGATGTCAAAATAAAGTGTCAAAGTATTATTTTCTGAAATAATCTTCCCAACCTCCTACTATTCACCACACTCCACACTCCACCTTTTTTTTTAATTTTTTTTTATCAAATATTTTTTATATAAATAGTGAATAAAAAATCTGAAATATTTAAAAAAAAAAAATTCAAAAAATTTTTTTAAAAAAATATTAAAAAATATGGAGTGTGGAGTGTGGATGAATAGTAAGAAGTTGTGTAGCAAATCTCTTCTTGTTAGCTAGGAAACTAATAATAATAATAATAATAACCAATTACCTCTCGGCCTAGGATTGGCATGAGGGCCACAAGGGTAGACTTTTTTAGTAATATTTTACCCATTTTATCATTAAAGTAGCATTTAATTTTCACATATTTTTTTAATATCGTATTATTTAATGGTCCCTTGAAAACTATTCCTAGTTGATATTTATCTTGTTAGAATATTATCATACTTAGAATATATTCATAATATTCTAGTATGTATGGTAATATGACTTATTTTCTATTATATTTAGTTTATTGTGTAAATCAATCAATATTAATTAATATCATTGATTGATTGTATTTCTATTATTTTTCTAATCTCATTCCTCTATAAATAGGGATATATATTATGTATTCAAACACTTCATTATAGCAAAGTTTAGCCCTCAAAGGTCTCTCTCATTCTATCTTTCTCCATCTCCCTCCACTTTTCTATATTTTTTTTATTTTTACTTTTTTACATGGTATTAGAGCCCTTGGCTGACGCCAAGCTCAATTATGTGGACGACCCCCTTCTTTCCAACATGTTCTTCTCGACTACATGTTAACTACTGTGTTTTTCTTATTGTCGTCGACACTTTGGTGTTTTCGATGGCCTTTTTCAGCAAACTTCTTGTCAGTCGGTGATTTCCAACCATACATCACTACTTGTCCTAAAGCCAAATTTTAGAGTTAAGTTTGCATGGTACAGATCATCCAATCTATGAGAGCTCGATCTCATACACCGTCACATCCATGTAATTGGAGTATCGTTATGAGTTGTGATTCTTCTTCTTCTTTAATTGGGTTTTGGCCTTCTAATTTTGGTCATTGACCATGGTCACATACAGCCCATTGTTGACTGTAGCTGCAGATTCGATATTTCAGTTGTCATGTCCCCAACACCATCTTCAGCATCTCAATGGTGATCAATTAATGGATATAAAGACTACACTCAAATACCAAACCCAATATTTCAAAATTGTTCATCCTAAGCTTGAGGGGAGATGTTAAAATATTATTATAGAATATTACCATACTTAGAATATATTCATAATATTCTAATATATATGGTAATATGACTTATTCTCTGCCATATTTGATTTATTGTGTAAATCAATCAATATCAATTAATATCATTGATTGATTGTATTTCTATTATTTCTCTAGTCTCATTCTCTTATAAATAGAGATATATGTTATGTATTCAAACACTTCATTATAGCAAAGATGTAGCCCTTTAAAGTCTCTCTCATTCTATCTCTCTCCATCTCCCTCCTCTTTTTTATATTTTATTTTATTCTTTATTCTTTATTTTTCCTAACTTCATAATTGTTTCTTTCTGGAATGTCATAACTTCAACAAGGAAAATTGCCTTTCCCAGTGCAGTAATGTCGCTTCAATAACCTATTAAATCGTTGCAAATAGTTTATACCAATGCCTTTCTCCTTGCTGCACGTTGGTTTCCAAAAAATGGACACAACAAATTATTATCATCGATTATCCATAATCGTCATTATCGACGTTACTAATTCAGCCGCAAAAAATGCAATTAACAACTGCAAACAATGTCCCCACTTGATACGCATGGTGAAGCAAATGCTTATTAACACCGTAAGTTACTCGCTGCAAATAGTATAAATGTTCGTCGGTATTATTAACGAATTGTTGCATCGAGCCAAATAAACGATGGGAATGGGGTCTACTTCCTTCGAGTTATTTCGCTGTAAAAGCTTCCTTCATTGCCGCAAAAACACATCGTTCTTTTCCAGCACTTTAATAATGTCAGTGGAAAAAGTGCATATTTCTAACGATTTTAAGTCATCATCAAGATACATATCAGTGGCATCGAACCGTGAATAGAAACAGAGTATTCCAGCGAAATTCACTTATCGCTGCAAATGTCACCCAAGGTAAACACCCCCCCCCCCCCCCCCCACACACACACACTATCAGGCAATTGGGGATGAAACACGTACGGCTTGATTAATATGGGTGGCAGACGAGTTGATCCAACGCAATTACTAGCTGATTTGGAATAGTTGCTAATTATTCTGAAAAACATTTTTGTAATTACGAACTGGGACACTGCTTGATGTGGAACTTAAGAACATTCCCAAAAGATTTATTATACTCAGCACCATTTTTAATAACTACTCCTATGTTTCATATAAACATTCTTATATGAGAACCTCTACTCAGAATCTGTAAATAATTATCAGATCCACAATAAAAACCAAGCATTCATTCATCAACTAATAAAATCCTTGATCATTTTTTAAAAACTGTTCAAGGATTTATTCTAGCAAATTCCAAATTTCATATATAACCACTTAATTCATTTATACTAGCAAATTCCAAATACAAAACAATATTAAGTTTCCACTGAATCCAAAGTTACATAAACCTTATGAGACAGGAAATCTCTTACTTTAACGTCAGTACTCCACTTCATAAATGATTTACCACCATACATCTTGTTGTTGAATTGTATCCCAGCAAAAAACTGTTGCATATAACAGAGCCCTCTCTAACATCTAGGTTCAACAACTCTAAACCTTCATCCACAACACATCCTCACACCTTGCTAATGCTCCAGCTATCGACCAAGGCAGCAGGCAATATAGGCACACCTGTAGAAACAACCACCTAGTAGGAAATTGGGTCAGTTAGTGCAATAAACCTAAAAACATCCCAAAGTGCATGTATAGTCCACCAAGAGCCTAGTCTCAGAGTTGTATGAAAAAAACTAATTAACTACTTGTACCTGTAGCTGTAATGACATCTGTAATGATTATTAGAATGCCAAGAGGTATACTTATTTACAAACTATTCCATAAAAGGGAAACATCTGATTTGATTACCTTCAGGGCACATACCATATGTGCAGAATATGTTACAACTATTACTATGATCATGCCTCAAGGCAGACAACTCCAAGCACCAAATAAATTCTGTAAGGTGACGCACTCACCTATAGATACACTACTTACAACCACAGACTATATCTTCTAACTACTTCATGCACTACTTTGAACATCCTGTTTCATTCTCCAAAAAATTAACCATGCCAAAAAAGATCTTGCCCAAAAAATACCACAAAAAAGGTCTTAATGGTTGTCCTTTTTAGGCTCCCTGAGCCTCTCCCTGAGACTCTCCTTGTGACTGTATTCCAGACATTAAACTAAACAATGACTTGTCATACTCACGCTGCCTTCTAGGTACTCCAACACCTCCCCTCAATTTCTCAAACTAACTCTTGCAATACTCAGCCTATTTTTTGTGTCTTTCCACTCATTCAGTATAACGTTTGTCCCATTCATGCTCATGTTTACTTGTAGACTCCAGTATTACCATCTCGCCTAGACCTCTAGCATACTCTGGTCTATATCCTAGTACCTCCCTAAATACAGAAGTTGTTGCCTCTTTAGAACATTGCTCTAGTTCTATATCATCCATCTTGCCAACCATTTGTGTCTACACAAAATATAGAGTTAGTCTAAATTAAACAAAAACTTGTTCTTTAGCACAATGAGAGTGTATTGATGCTATAGACACATATGTACAGTTTAGGCCATAATGGGGGTTGTTTTCATTAAAATTCTCACATAAAGCTCTTTTGTCGTGGATGTCTCAAATTTATCATTATTTCTAGACCAATAGACTTCCTTGTAGAACTCCACCAAGTTTGTTGTAGTTTAACGTTATGCAGCAATAAATAAATATTACACCTTACACATGTATTTAGTTATTCCTAAATGTAACCATCTTTTACAGCAATATAGGAGAATTTTGCATGGGACATACGTTGATTATTGTGCAATGTTGAAAACATGATGAAGATTTTCTTATTGGATTGGGAATTGGAATGGTGTAGTTAAATTTATAGTTAACTACATGCATACTCTCTCCTCTAAGATTCTCACAAATGACTTCCTCCCAACAGTGTGATTGGTTTTCAGCTTGTTATGGTTCTCTTTATTTTGCTTTGACATTTTATACGAATACAACAAAATGTAAACTTAATATAAGATCTTTGTAATTGAAAACTATCTTTTTCCATACCACAACTATCCTAAAAACATACGGTTAGTAAATCTTGTATATATTGAGCTCCTGAGAAGCCTAAAAACATACAGTTAGTAAACATACGAGTCTACGCAAAGAAAATAAAAATTAGCAGTAAATAATATTGACCTCCTGAGAAGCCAATCTTATCTTATATATTATATTATCTATCTTTAGTTTCACAATAATATATCATTTATGATTAATTGATAGCATATATCACTAATGCTTGTTTGCAATTTAGGTATCTTAAAAGAACTACCAAATTACTTTAATTAAATGTAAATAGTAGAGTATGTATGAATCTATGTCATTATTTACTACTTTAGTTATAATATAGTATCATTCATTTTTAAATGCTTGCTTGTTTCTCTATTCACCAGCAAGGAGTGAAGATTCCTAAAGAGTAAAAACTGATTGATCAAGAGACCAAAAAATATGCAAGAATTATTCCAACCAAAAGTCTTTTAAGTTTTACATATTGAAAATTTGGTGGTTTTATATATATATATATATATAAATATATATATATATATATAATTATGTTTTGTGCTGGTGATATTTTTTGTATAGATACAAGTATTTGATTATGTATTATATTGATTTTTCAAGAAAAATTGCATGAATTTTGTAATTATAACTTACAAGAAATAAATATTTTTATGAGGTCAATGATGGTTGGTTGGCCTGATTAGTAATACTGTGTTTTTCACATAATGTATATTTTTTCATATGAATAAAATAAAAAATAATTAGGGAACTAATATTTCTTCATGAATCATTACTATTGTCTATTTACATATAATCACATAAATTGTCACATGATTTATAATATATTATTAATTGATAGCATATATCATTTAATATTTTATATAGTTAATGATGACAAAAGATAAAAATTACATCAATAACTTATATAATTATTATATAAAAATAATATATTAAATTATTAAAAATATTTTAAATATATATATAGTTCGGTCTGGTCCGATCTAAAATTTCAAGACCTTAGGGTCAGACCGAATTTTTTCGGTTCATAATGTATGGGACCGAAACCAACCTGTATAGGTTTCGATTCGGTTTGGTCTGGACTAAAATTTAGGTCTCCTCGGTTTCTCTGGTCCGGACCAAAATCTATATAAGACCAAAACCAAATCAGGCTCTGCGACATGCGTTTAGTAAATCAAATATTCCAAAAGTAAATTAGGAGGAACATGAAAGGATATGTTGACAATCTTCTAATTAAAAGTAAGGAGGAAATTAGCATTTTTCAAAACATTAGAAAGATTTATAGTTTAAAATGAAATTTATAAATTGATGTACTTTTATATGATACATTAAATTTCTTTTATAATCTGATATATCATATCAAGTTACGACAGTTTGAAAATTTATTTTTATAAAATATTTTAAAAAGCAGTTTTCAATATATATATATATTTGGTTCAATCCCAAATCTTTAGGCGAAGTTGAGTTTTATAAATACGTTGAAAAAAAGATTTAATTTTCTGGTCTTAAAGTAAGGCCATTGAAAAATTAAATCACTTTGAAATAAATAAGAGTTAAAAAAACGACAAAATTGGACAAAAAAAAATACATTAAATGCAGATAAGTCAAATTATTACGTAGCACACGAAGAACATTATATATAATATTATATATAAACAAACAGAATGAATGAAATTCTCACCGTTGAAAACTGGCACGGTCTTCTTCGCATTGCATTTATCTCTTTTTTATAAATAAAAATTATAAAATAAATTATATCCATTTTAATATTTTTTAAAAATATTAGAATATTTTTTATAAAATATAAGATGTAAAATAATAAATATTAATGAGAAGAATCTTTTACAGAAACTTCCTATCAATAATATATATATGCACTGTTCAGTGTTGAGAACTTTCCAGGAAGCGCCGGTGGTGGAATTTTGTTGGGTGAGGTTATTCTGCTGCCTCATCCGTACCGTCCAGCATTATTATTATTATTATTATTATTATTATTATTATTATTATTATTATTATTATTATTATTATTTATATTTTTTTAATACATTTAAAGATTTTAAAAAAATAAAAAAAATTTAATACATTTAAAATCACTTACGTAATCACTAAATAAAAAAAATAAAAATAAAATTTTTTTTACCCAGCGGTCAACTTGGACGGTCAAGTTTGGAGGATAAAATAGTGTTTTCCTTTAACAAAAGATATGGCAAGATATGCCCACCAAAATCAAGATTGTGGAAACCGAAGAGATGATTTATATAGTATAAAAGAAAGGAAAATACTCTAGTTATAATGTGATTATATAAAAGTAATTTTATAAACTGACATGATTTAATGTGATTCGTCAGATTGTAAAATTACTTTTATTATAAAGTAAATCTAACGAATCAGATGAAACTATGACATGAGTTTGTAAGATTTTTTTTTTATAATTTTTTTTGTAGATGTAGCAGTCATCTAAAAGAAAAGAGTACTATTACAACATCAATGACATTTATAAAAATAAATTTATAAATTGATGTGATTTTATATGATATATTAAATTTAATTTATAATAAAGATAATTTTAGAATATGTCATGTGGTGTACTATATCAAATTATGATAATTTATGAGTTTAATTTTATAAAAAAAAAACTTATAATTAAAACATTTTTTAAATATATATATCGTTCAACGCCAGATCTTTTAAGTAGTTGAGATTGATAAATACTTAGAAAAAAGATTTAATTTTCCGGTCTGAAAGTAAAACCATTGAAAAACTAAACCACTTTGAAATAAATAAAAGTAAAACGTCACGGAAAATGGACAAAAATGATTAATTATAGTGAGAAAATCAGTATTATACTTCTCTTGTATCTTGCCATCCATCTTATCCACCTATTTTTTAAGGGGAAATTTCTAATAAAAAACATTCAATGAGATAAGTCAAGTCTTTACGTATAACACATGACGAAGAACATTATAATATGCATAATGTTCTTTGAGACATTATACATATTATAATGAAATCGTTTGTTGCTTTTGTGTTTGTAAGGTTTACTGCTAGCTTGCTCAAAGCTTGCTGAGATAGGATTTTGGTGCTACATCAACATTTTTTAGGAAGAAATAGAACTAAGGTTTCCTTCTTTTGGCCTGCCTTGATAGTCAAACATGAACAATTACTCAAAATATTATTCCTTTTCTTGTGCCATTCTTTTGTCACAAATAAGGGGCAATATGAAGGCAAAACCATAGAAAAGGTGATAGAGAAATGTTCTTGCTTGCCCAAAAGCAAGATTCTCCGTTGTACATAATATGTGGTAAAGCTCTAGTGGACTAAATATATTGCACTGTCTGAAAAAGATTAGGAAGGCTATGGAGTTTGAAACTGCATGGGGTTGGAGGAAGATTCTTCATAATAAGGGGCATCGCTCAACCAAGTCGTATATTGTATATTGTATTGTATTATAAAGCATTTTGCTTTAGTTTCTACCTTTTGAATGAGATTTATTATTCTTCAAAAGAAAATGGAAGTTCGCTCCTTCTTCACTCTCCTGTGGCGGAAGAAACAGGGAAGCAGTGCATGCCTAAGAATGGCATGATTTAGTATTAATAACACCTTCGCGCTGACATGAGGAGAAATGGAAACATATTTTATATTGGAACATTTTCCTTTCTTTCTCCATGAAACAGCTGTTACGTATAAAAGGCAAGAGAACTACGGATCAAGTGAGAATTTTTTGTTGCTTATGCTCTCATCATCCTAGGTTTGGATAATAAAATCATCTCAATCCATCTCATCTCATCATTATAATTTTCACAAATTCTCACATCAAATATAATAAACAATTCAACCTTTTCAAATTTTAAAATAATAATTATATTAAAAAAAATATTCTAACAATATTTTATTTAACTTTTAACTTCCATTTCAAATCATTTCATTTTATTTCATCTTACTATTCAAACCCCACTGCAAACCCACATAATAGCTAGGGATTGGGTGAAAAGGAAGCGCAAATGTGAATGCATGCTCAAATACAGTAGTTGATAAACACGGGGCTTCTATTTGGTAAGCCATAACTACCAAGCATTCAAACACACATCCCTTGAAAATGATTCTTTTCTTCATTTACTCTTCCATTGGTTAAAATGACAGTCACAAGGACATCTAAAATACATACTTAACTTGGCAACTGAAGTCCCCATATGTAATTCTTTTGGTGGTCCTTTACTTCTCACACTTCAGTTCCAAAATTTGGAAAAATCTATGAACTTTTAACAAAATGATCCCAAAAATAGCAAACACAACTCACATATCAATCTCCCATTTCCCGCATTTACAAGCCTAGCTATATTTACAGTTATAGACATATTGGCTGAAGATGGAGCTGCACCAGTACAATGATGGACCCAATGCACGTTCGGTACTCTTGCTACATGAAATTTCGTCATCTGCAAAATTTGCAAAGATACAACTAGGATTAACAGCCATCAAGGGCACTAAACTATAATGTGTAGAAATATTGCAGCTTAGATACAGGCAACCAAAACAAAGTTTTGTTATTGGTCAACAAGAACCTCTCTATGATAGCATGACAACATCCACCAAGTCGTAAATCATGGATGTCCGGGTTATATACTGGGTTCGTGTGAATTTTAGTACTCAGAATAAGTTCTTAGTTACTGTTTTTGGAAATGCAGGGTGGTTGGGATTGTAACATTCTTTGAAAAAAAATCAAGTTTGGGATTAGGGATCCAATGCAGCATCCTAACCATAGTATCCCAAGACTCACACGATGGATAGCCAAGTTAAAGGGCAAACACAGAAAATTGCAGAGAGAACACTCTACCAAGCATGAAGTGCTCCACATTTCAGTGCCTTCATTGCTGCTTTTGCAAAAATTTGTGCTGCTTCTGCTTCAGCTTCAGCAACCTTTGCCTCCCTAGCTGCCTTTTCAACCTCACAGATAGCAGCTTCTGCTTCTGTAACTGCTTGTGCAGCAGCTGCAGCAGCCTCTTGTGCAATCATACCCTTCATCTTCATTAGCTCTGCATCGACTTGGGCTTTTGTGAGAACATTGATCTCTCTCTTTTGTGCCTTCAAAGTATCCTTCTGCCTTTCCTCCAGGAGTAACAATGAAGAGCTTTTTCTTTTTTCAGAAGATATCAAAATTGGTGCCATCTTGTACTTATGTTTTATCTGTCAATGCAACCACCATAAACAGTATCCAATTCTGAATCATGATCGTGCTATTTCTTCTCCTTTATAAGTATCAAACTTAAAATAATTTGCAGAATTGCAGGAATGAATCTTTCTCAACTAGCTTCATTGGCTCATCAATATCCATGTACAAATGCCAACATGTTTCCCTGCCATCGTACAATGTAACACCCATACTTGACAAATTAAGTACCTTATTCAATCTTCCCTTTTCTGTCATATGCTTCAACTTTGTGGACAATTGTTTTACAGCTTTGACCATTCCTTTCAAACCAAAATGCACCATGTGAGAAATTAAGGAATCATTCTCCATGCAGCCACAAGTTGGGGGTTGCCATGAAGGCCTCTCCTGCAAACAAAAAGATCCACCACCCTCCTAAATGTCACCTATGCGAGATTGGTCTAGCTAAAAATCTCATCCCATAAGATTCTTGCCATCTCACGGTTAAGTAAGAAATAAGCTATAGCTGCACCACTTTTTTTTACACGTATGGCACCAATACATTACAACAGACGCTCCCTCAAATTTTCCATAGTCAAGATTTTCACAAGAACAAAAACATAAAAAGTTACTTGCAAAAAAAATTGCATTCTTTTTAAGGGAATATGGCAAAAACAAAAACAAGAAAAGTTGCTTGCAAAAAAAATTGTTGAGGCAGTTTCCAAAATGAAACTTCCCACATGGTTGATACTTGTTGATGGACTAATAATCTGAGTCTCCGCTTGGTTGCCTAGACTACAAAGGAAATTGAGGATAGAGTAACTCAGATATGGATGTCCTCTTATTTTGTTTTGAAAGAGTGAAATACCCAACTCCATTAGCAAAAACATCTTCATTATCTATGTTTGAAGATGATCATATTGTTTCAGGTGCAACAGATAATTTTAAAACAAACTCAAATCGTTTTATCTCTATTAGCTTTCATCACCGACCAGTGAAAGTCTACAATTTTCCTAAAGAGTAAACAAAGCAAAAAAAGTAAAAGTAAAAACACTTCAAGAAATAACACGCTGACCCTATGCATTGCTAAGATTATTACTACTTGGTTAAAAAATGATGTGGGTCAAAAAAACTCAACCTTAAAAACTAGAAAGAACTTCTAGTACGATTAACTCAATTCCACTTCCCAACAACATAATTCAAACTCTAATGTAGGTAAGATGAATTGATGTTAAATTCTTAAGTTACATGAGCTCAATTCTATAGATAAGCACATAAACTTAGATGCCATAGTCCCTTAAATCTGGATCTTTACCCAAGTTATAGATGGGAGACATAATACTTGTCTTTAACGAACAGTGTTTGAAAACTTGTGAAAGAGTATTGAAATTTACAATATTTGGCTTAAGGATATCTCATAGAAAACTAAGTTAAAAGGAATTATCCATCTGTGCTATAATTTGGAGGTTTTTGAGGCTGTTTCAACTCAAGTTCATCCATGAACAACACAAAACTAAAAATCACAGTGGCTTAAAAACATCAGCATTCGAAATCTTTAGCTTTAGGAACTACATCTGTAGCTAAGAGTAATGAAAATAGAAAAAAAGTGACCAATTTACTAGAGATAGAGTTCAATGTATGATATAAGAGTACCAAAAGCTGGTTCTGAAATTTTGTGTTTCTGAGGCTTTTGAGCTCAGATACTAACTACTTAACTAAGATTCAAACAAATAAAACCATAAAGACCTTAACTTTACGATCTACAACTTTAAACGTTGCTTTCGAGAACCGCGAACCAAGTAAATATATATGAACCAACCAACACTTTCGAAATCATAACAGGTAGAAATGAGCCGTCGGTGGGTGTCACTGGACCGAGTGATGGCCGTTGCGGGGCAGGCGACGCAAGTGCTGGGCGACGTGGGTTCTGCAGACGCGGGATGTGCTTCTTCATGGGATTTCGAAATGGGTTGTTGTTCTGTTGTTTGGGTAAAACGAGTGTTTTAAAAAAAAAAAAAAGAAGAAGAAGAAGAAGAAAGAATAAGAAGCAGACGACGCCAGCTTTGGTGTGCTACAGATCAGCCGTAAACAGAAAGAAATCTTTATGTGCATCCTTTGAGCTAGTTTCCTTTTCTTGTTTAATTTTTACCTTTTTCTTAAAGGTGGCGCTACTATGCTGACCCACCTTTACCGTTGGGCTTTTTTTTCACATTTTTTAACATATTTAAATATATTTAAAAAATAAAATAAAAATATATCAATAAATTTAAAATCACTTTCTTAATTACTAAGTTAAAGAAAAACTAGCTATCAAATGGAAGTGTCAAATGGAATGAGCATAATACTGTTTTTCTTTTTTTAAAGCAATTTTTACGCCAATCTAGCTAATTGTTTAGGTGGCTAAGTTTAGGTAGGACCAGGCACGTACAATGAACAAAAAAATAAGACGTGTTATGTTTGCCAATAAAAGTATTCAAATATACCAAAAATTATATTTACAGTCGTAGAGTGTGTAAATATTATTGATGTCTTATTTTACGACTTGGATAACTCTACGCAATTGGGCTCAGACTTGATTCTTGTTGAGTTGGAGAATGAAGGGCTTGGAAGCCATGATACTTTCGATACTTAAATCAGTTTTGATGTGGGAGAGAAAAAGAAAAATAATCAAAAAGCAGTTTTCAATATATATATATATATATATATATATATATATATATATATATTTGGTTTGATCCCAAATCTTTAGGTGAAGTTGAGTTTTATAAATACGTAGAAAAAAGATTTAGGATAGGCTTGGATAGTGAGATGAGAATTTTTTATTTTAGATGAAAGTTTAAAATATTATTTTTTAATATTATTATTGTTTTGAGATTTTAAAAAATTGAATTGAGATTTAAAAAAATTAAATTGTTTATTATATTTTGTGAAAAAATTTTAAAAAGTTGTAATAATGATATGAGATGAAATAAGATTTTTGTGTCTCATTTTGGTTGCCAAACCTATCTTTAATTTTTTTGTCTTAAAGCAAAGTCATTGAAAAACTAAATCACTTTGAAATAAACAAAAGTAAAAAAGAAAAAGAAAAATTGCTTAATTATAGTTAGAAAATAGTGTACTTTTCTCCTCTCTTTCATGCATGCATCTTGTCCACCTATTTTTTAAGTGAAAAATCTAGTTGTAAGCGATTTTGCGTATTAATACACGCACTCATTCAATATAATTGATCAGAAAATATATTTTATTGAAAAAAATGCTAATTTAAATTTAAAATATGAAGGCAACAATATTAATACGCAGATTAATACGCAAAATTACTTGTACCTTAAAAAAAACATTCAATGAACATAAGTCAAATCCTTACGTGTCACGTGAAGAGGCGCATCATATATAATATGATATATAGACTAACGAAGAGAATGAATGAAATTCTCAAGGTTAAAATCAAACAAATTTTCTTCTTCTTCTGTTTAATTTTATCTTTTATATTTTCAAGCAATTTTTACGCCAATAATATTTTTTATCTTTAAAACAACTTCAGGTTCCAAACTGCTAAAACCGAGGGAAAAAATGTAAACTACTGGGAAAGAAAGCAACCAATTACTTCAGGTGAATTTTTTAAATGTTTTGGATCTAGCTGTGCTAATTATGGAGGGACAGGACTCCAACACACTGGCCCTATTTTTTAGTCTTGCATAGGACTTCTGGTATAGGCAAAATAAGATGGAATTTGATAAGATTCGATTAAGTCATCAACAAGTGACCAATCACGGATTGGGTCTATTACACAGCTTTAAAGCACTTATAACAAAACCAAGAGCACAACTCAAAAATCATCTAAGGTGGATGGCTCTTCCAGATGGTATCCTAAAGGTCAGATGGGGCTATGTTTGGAGATCTCCAAAAAGTGGGAGTTGGTGTCATTCCTAGAGATGCTTTAGCAAATGTGGTGATGGCTGCTAATAAATTAGAATGTGAAGTAGAAGACCTAGAGGCTATAGAATTTCTGGCATTCTTCGTGGTTTCCAAGTATGTTCCACTATGGGTATATTGAATTTAATTGTTGAAAGCGATTGCTTGTTGCTAGTCCAATCTCTACAGGGAAACAATATGGAGGAGTCTATCCTTAGGATCTTATTTGCAAAGGTACAACGCATGAAAAGTTGTTTTGGAAGTTGTTCTTTTAATCATGTATATCGAGAATGGAATAAGGCAACTCATCAGCTTGTCCACAATGTTTGCAGAGTTGATGGTATTGAGATGTGGTGGGATTGTATTCCAAATTTTTTCTCTGGCCATTTGACTTGATAAATGTCTATAATTATTAATCTTGAATGAAGATGAGTATCTTTTATCAAAAAAAAAAAAAAATACTTCAGTCTAATGCCCAACTCTGGAATCGCAAATGGATTGCAACCACTTACAAGATAAAACTAAGTATAATGAAATAGTGTCATTTTATCTGTTATGTTTTGTAAAAACAAAAATAATGATTCCCGACCTTTTTTTTTTAAGTTTTCTTCTTTGTATTTTTTAAATAGTCACTTTTAATTTTTTAATCTTTTTAAACTTTCTCTTAATTTTATACATTTTTTGGCTTTTAAAATAAATTTCGATTTTAAAATGTTTTTTACTATTTTCAATAAGGATGTCGATGTATTTTTTGTGCTATAAATCAGATTCTAATTAGAGAAGAGCTCCCAGCCGGATGGGTTTCAAACCCATTTTTACAGCAGCTAATAACAAAATGCCACGTAGGCATTCCAAGATAAAGAACTTTGCACCCGCATGCACTCAATGTCCTCTCCTTCTTTCTCTCCCTCTCCCTCATTTCAAAGTTTTCTCTCCCTCTCCCTGCCTCTCCTCGACGAAGCCTCACTCGACACGACGCCAACAACACCAAACCTACACCCAGCAACACTAAACCTGCACTCATCTTCATTTTGTTTGAATGCTACCATGTGTGGCTATAGTTATTCTTCTTTCCGGAAAAGATTGTTGGCTTGAATGGGTTGCTTTGGTAATCCTCCTTCCAGAATATAATGCTCAAAAAAACAAAAATCTCCAGACTATAAACATTTCCCCCTTTCGGAATTCTCAGTCAAATTTTTAAGTGTTGTACATGCAAATCATTCTTTAGGAAATTGTCAAAAGTTCTACTTTTTTGTCATTTAATCACAGCCTTGTTCTTCCATGAAAGTGAACGTTTTTGGTCCATATCATACAAAGAACATTAGAAAATCTTTGGATTAAGTTAAATAGTCAAATGCAGATTTCATATGCAGGTTTAAAGGGAAAGAACGAAGAGAAAGGAGAGAGCTGGCTTCGAAATGACGAACACAGGTGGGGGAGGGAGAGGGAGAGAAAGAATGAGAGGCGTCCAGTGCATGTGAGTGCAAAGTTAGTCATCTTGAAATGCCTACATGGTGTTTTGTTATTGGCTGGTGCAAAAATGGGTTTCAAACCCATTTGGTTGAGAGCTTTTCTCTTTTCATTAATTGAGTGGTGACATCAAGAGTAAAATAGAAAAATTGAAAATCTAGGGCACTTTTCGCAATCGGATAAAAACTAAGCAACTAGAAAAATAATGTTATATGCAATCCTAGATATTAACATGTAATATTATGCATTTGTCTCTTTATATTGAATCATCTAATTTGATAAAATAATTGAAAAATTTCAATTAGTAATCACAACTAAGTTGTTGATTTGGAAGTAAATACTTAAGTAATGGTATGACGGGTGTTATCCCCTGGGCTAGACTAGGAAAATGGCTCGGGTCGGAGGCCAGACCAGGAGAAGTGCCAGGGTGAGAACCCAAACATGAAGTCTGGGCTGAGCCATTCACACTATAAGGGTCCGGTCCCGAGCCCAGATATGAGATCGGGGCTAGGCCAAGTATACTTCAAAGGCCCAACTAAAGAAGATGGGTAAAAAAGAAACCATGGAAAACAGATGGCAAAAAAGGCAATATGTCACCTCATTGGCCAACAAACAGGGACACTCACCGACTTTAAATATCGGCGCCCAGACATGATAGAAGAGTAGGAATATCTGAGTGAGGGCACACCGCATTAATGAGGTAGAAGAAACTTAGAGAAGAAGACACCCCACATTCAATGCGACCTGGAGCTCAGTATGCACAATGGGAGTCCCCGTGTCAAGGGCAAGTGCCCTAAATACCTAGCGAAGGCCATACCGCATTAATGAAATGGAGAGAGTTATGAGCAGAGGGCACGCCGCATTCAATGGGTCTCGAGGCTCGGTATGCTCAACACGAGGCTTTGTGTCAAGAGTAGTCACTATCAGACCTGAATGTCCTGTAACATGACAGGTGGGCAACATGAGTATCCGATCTCCTATAGAGTGACAACTCACTACTATGAAGGCCAAACTATTAGGTATAAATAGGAATCACCCATGATCAATAAAGAGGTTAACTTCTACATACTTACTCACTACAGCTTTACTTAAGATATATTTTGTCCCTTATCAAACATCAAAACTAACTTGAGTGTCGGAGGTAAACATTTTCCATCTCTGCAAGACCAGTCTCTGAGCACCAGTTCGTGGAGTTAGCCCAGGCCACGAGACACGACATCAACAAATGGAATTTAAAAAAAATATCTCAATCAACAACCTACAATGTCATATATATATATATATATATATATCTCTATGTGTGTGTGTGTGTGTGTGTGATCATGATGTGAATACACTTTTACAATTACATACTTTGCATCCAATTTCTTTCACTAAAAAGGGAGAGCCATGCATGCTTGTCCCCTGAGTACAGCCCTTTCCTTACCTTTTCACTTTTCCATCCATCTTTTGGGCAAGTACATTTCAGGTGGATCAAAAGCAGTACCTCTTATGAACATGGAAGCAAAGATTCTTTTGGCTTCAAAAACTACTCTTTCACATCATTGGTACTATATATAGATCTTGTAATCTTGTAATTTGTTTTCTTGCTAGCTAGGAAACTAATAATAATAATAACCAATTACCTCTCATATGGCCTAGGATTGGCATGAGGGCCACAGGGGTTGACATGACGGGGATAAACTCGAAAATAAATGAGAATCAGTTTACGTGACACCAAATGTCAAATGGGTGTGGTAGAAAAGGCGAAGCTTTGTTGCATACAAGTGTCAAGCCATAGAAAAGGAATTTGATAGGTTGCTAGAGGTGGAATTCATTAGAGAAGTGCATTATGTGGAATGGCTGTCAGACACATTAGTTGTTAAGAAAGAGAATGGAAAATGGCAAATTGTGCATAGACTTAATGGCTGGCCACAAAATGCTTAGATTTATGGATGCCTATTCGAGCTAAAACGAAATAAGGCTCTACTACATATGGTTAGTGAATCAGATATTCCAAAGGCAAATTAAGAGGAACATGAAAGTGTATGTTGACAATCTTCTAGTCAAAAGTATGGAGGAAATTAGCATTTTTCGTTACTTTAGGGAGATTGGCACGTGTTAAAATGACGGCCGAAAAATTATTCCTAGTTAAGAATTATTGGTCTCTTGAAAAAAGGGTAGTCTAAATGGGTCATAAAGGGGTTGGTCCAACACATATTTAGGGTCCAAGCCTCAAAGGTGACTAATATATTACTAATAGGTGACTACATCAGAGGTTACAAAAACTCAAGAAGTCACATAGTATTCCCCCAAAGAGATGAGAGCTTCACTTGCATGTCAAAGAAAATTACTTGATCAATACTCATATCAAGTGAACAAAAATAAAAATGTAGAAGAGAACTCATGAATGTGGCAACTACAAGTTACCCAGAAGAACTTACTGCTCACTCTAAGATGCAACTCTTTCTCACTCTTGCAAACCTTTCTTTCTAACAATTGTACTCAACAATATCTGAGTGTATGGTGTGAAAATGAGAGACAGAACAATATCTGAGGTTAGTCTCATTGGTCCAAAATTTATTGCAAATCTTCTTTTTCTTTTTAAAAGTTTCAGGTTGCTTATTGGCCCTTGGACTTACTTGGCCTCTAGTTTCACTAAACTCACTTATAACCAACCAAACTATAATTAAATAACCTATGAGTGTTCACTTTCTCAAACAAGAAAAGGTAAGTTTGTTGATCTAAAAAATGTGAGAGAAGATCATGAGATTTTTATGATGAGGAAAATCTAAGCAATGAGGATATAGCACTTATTGCGAAAAAATTTAGAAAATTCATGTCTAACAGAAGGGCAAATGGAAAGCAAAAGAGAGGTAAGGAATTTCCTGCTAAAAAGAGTGATTCTGAAAAATGGAACAAAGGTACATCTGAGCAAAAAGATAAAGTTAAGTGTTATGAATGCTCAAGTTATGGTCACATAAGAATTGATTGTCCAAACTTTAAAAGAATCAAAGGAAAAGCTCTTAACGTCACACTTAAATACTGTTCTAATTTTGAAAATTTCAGTTCATCATCTAAGGATGAAAGTTCATTTATAGCATTTTCTACTGTTATTAGTGAGATTCCTGAAATTATGCAAACAAAATCTGAAAGTGATGACGATGATAGTGACTCGGAGGTAGATTTAGTTTAGGCTGACCATGAGCTAAGTTTATAAGAAGCCTATAATAATTTATGTGAAGAGGTGGTTAAACTGAAAAAAAATAAATAAGAAGTTGTACAACAAGCTCACAATCGTGGAGAATGAAAAGAATAATCTGTCGGAGGCATTAAAAATTTCTGAAGTTGAAGTGTCAAGATTGAACACTTAAAGAGGAGTACTTGAAAAGGAATTGGAAAAGTTCAAGAATGCAAGCAAAAAATTGCAACTCTGAAATTAGATGAGATGTTGAGCTTTCAAAAATCTAGTTATGATCACACGGGTTTGGGGTACATGACTTCCCAAAGCAAAGAATTTCAAGCCTCATTACCTGCTGCCACTTTAACAAAAGGTATTATCTTTGTTAAAGGAAACTAAGGTGAGGATGCTCCAAAGAAAGTCGTGTCAAAATCTAACATTCCAAGAGCCTCTCATGAAAGATCAATGTCAAAGAAGCTTAATCGAGGTAAGTTCGAAGGTAAGTTTGTTTCTACTTTTCATCATTGTCGTATTCTTGACCATATAAGGCCACATTGCTTTAACTTGAGAAAAGTTCAGGAAAAAGAATGAAAAAGAAAATATACAAGTAAGGAAAGGAATTTAGAAAATAAGATTAAAGAGTTGAGTCATCAAATAACTTCTATAAGCCTTAAACTTGGTGAACTAGCATAATGTTGTCTTCTCAACAAAGGAAAAAGTGTATAAAGTGATATGGATAAGACAAAACTCATAGTTAAATGGGTGGTCAAAGAAGATGTTGTGTGACATAAATTGATAGGACCACTTGTATGTTCTTACATTTTTTGCATATCATTAGTTTAGAACATGCATTCCACATTCTTTTATTTGTTTGCATCTCTTTTCTGTTTTTGTTTCATCTGGTTGTCTTCTATTTTTCTGGTTTGTATCTTAGTTTTTTTTTTTTGTTCAGTTGAATAAAGTTCATGCTTGGTGTGCCAAGTCTTGAGTACTCGGGTCCTCACACTTTCATTCATTGAGTTGAAGCGTCTCTCTATTTTGTGCAGTCAACTTGGTGTATGTTAACCTTTTGGTTCATCTTGACAAAGTCAAATTATAATGCACTATGAGGAACTTACTTTCACATTCTTTATTTTTATGTTGCATAATTGTTTAAGAAGTGCTCATGAAAGGGGCAGCTCATGCCTTAAATTGACTAATACTAGTTGAACCTAGTGCTAAAAGCAAGAGATCTCCCCTTGCTGAATATAAATGATTGATTCATATAGAAAAATTCGGTGTTTAATCATTGCGCAAAAAGACAAGCACCCTACACAAATCTACCTCTTAAGTCCTTATAGAAAAAATCGTTGCTTTACTCATTGTGAAAAAAATATGAGCAATAAAAATGGAAATATCAAAGGGTTATGCAAACTTGTGTTTAGTAGAAATACTCTTTCAAGTATCTAGGCTCTAGCATAAAATTTGACTTTTAAGGTGAGAGACAATCTCTTAGGAGTATCTATGGGATGAAAGAAAAAAATATGAAAAATATGTATAGATGATTCCTTGAAGTAAGTATTTTCACTCACACAGTTACATGAACTTTGATATTGATAAACTCATGAGGTGTGAACAACCATTGTGATTGTTACAAATAAGAGTGTATTTTATTTTTTGGCTATGTGAGTGACACTATGCTTGGACTTGTGATGCACTTAGGCATGTTCATTGACTCAATGATTATAATAATAATAAAAACAATGGAAAAGAATTTTCATTTTTTTTCTTTTGTAAATTAGTTTTAATTTTTTTTTTTTTTTTTTTTATGTTTGTTTGTTGATGGTTTGCTTAGCATATTCTTTTGGGATAAGTTTGGAAGGAATGGTCTACTTTATTTTGGTGTAAGTTATGATCTAATATTATAAATCCCAGTGGGACTATGTGATTTAGACCCATGCGTGGCACGAATGGGCAACAAGTGACTTAAGTCACTTAGATAGACCTATAGCCATGCACACAGCTCAAACCCCCTTGACTCCCTGATACTCTCTATCACTCACACCTACATCACCCACACTTTCCTTGTGCCCTAGCCAAACACCTCCTCTCACTCCTATCAGATTCGAGTTTGTCGCCAACACGGTAAGTACCAGATCCTCTTCCTTTATGTTACCTAGGGCTTATTTATGCATGGATTTTGGGATTTTCCTATGGTGTGATTGTGAAGTGACAACGTGGTCTATTGGGTTTCAAATTGGGTTTTGTTTATAGTTGGGTTGTCTATATTTACTCTAAGAGTGGGTATATCCTGATTTTCATGTATTAAGGATGGTTTTTGTGTGGGTTACAGCATTGTTCATCTTGGTTTTCAAGTAGTGCCCACCAAGTGTTTGGTTTTGTGTCTCACACAAGTTGTCTTAACCATTTTCTCATTATTTGGCATGCAATCATACTCATACATTATGTTTATCAAAATGCGTGGTTGAGTTAAGATCAGAGGAAGTTTTTGCAGTGTCAAATCAAGATCTTTCTTAATGTCCTCATCTCAGCACACATAGGCTTGGTATTTATTTGTCTGATTCTGATGAGGATGAGCTTTAAGTGTTGACAGATTTGTGACAAAAATGGAGAGATTTAAGTGTGCTGTTGAGGGGGAGTTGAAGGAATTTTTGGAGTAGATATTAAAGGAGCAAATTAATTGATTTTTTTAGTATTGTGAAATTTAGGGAGAGTTGGATTAAGTCTATTGCTGAAGGGGAGTTGAATGTTTTCTGTGAAGGGTGAGTAAAAAGTGAGGGGGAGTAGCAGTAGCAAATGGTTGGAGTTGAAGTTTACGTTTGATAGTTTAGTTCAAAAATTATTTTGCTTATTTTGAGATGTAATCTAGCTAAAGAATGTCTTGATGTCTTGATTTCTTGCTAGCTAAACAATATTTGGGATGTAATCTAGCTTAAGTTGTTACATTGTAAATTGGATGAATGTAAAACACTTTCATTTTCTCTATATACATTTGAAGTGTATCTAGAAGTTATTGGATAATGTTTTACATAAGTCGAGAGTGTAGGTATCTGAATTCTATGGAATCTGGAATTATCATGTGAATAATTTGAATGAAAACTACATCTGTTGAGAAGACTTAGCGCCATGTGTCAACAACTGTGTCAACAAAGTTTTTCGTAGTAGAGTCCTTCTGTCAGTAGTATCCTTCTTTGACTCAAACTCTTAACAGACTCATTCTATCAACAGAGTCTTACTACAATTTAAACTCTGACCAGATTATTTATGATGGGGATTTTGATTAGATGATAATCTTTAATCATTCTTTTTTAGAACTTGGAAATATTGGAGAGTGATCCAAGTGCATGAGTGAGAAAATTCTGGTGTTTCCAAGTGAAGAATTTTCTAGTGTTTTTCAATTCTCTCTTGAATGCGTGCTTACTTCGTGTCGGAGTTGAATTGATCGAATTCAGCCACAGGAGTTCTAGAAGGAAAGTCAATAGTTTGAAGATCACCAGAGATTCTTGCTGCTTCTGTGGTAGAAGACAAACGGGTCGTTTGTTTGGTAAAGTAAGAGAGTCAAGTTACAAAGGTTTTGTAATTGAGAATTAACTGTAATTGATTTTCAAATAATAAGATTGATTTTTCTGGATTTGGCTGTCCCATAGGGCTTTACTTTTGACGAATTCTTCAAAGGATTTCCCTTTGAAGCAAAATTGGTATTACGCACTTTATTTATTCTATGTTATTGCTTAATTATTAAATTAATTGCATGCTTGCTGACTAACCAATTTGTTGAGTGAATTGGTTAATATTTTTGCAACAATATAAGTATACTTGGGTAATTTCACTCAATTAAAAAGCTACTTTCATTTTCTTTGTATTCAAAATAGTTTAGGATTGAAACTAGAAAGATCAAAACATTTTAAATTCAAAATTTTCAAAATTGAAAATTTCCCAGACCTCTCACTAGTCCCTCGGTCCACCGAACATTCGAATGATTAGAATAGATATGTGCGAACAACAAACCAACATCTGAGCGTCAAAGATATTACATTCGAACTCTTCTCCTATAACATCCGAATGCTAAATTCAAATGTCTCTGAGATAACATTCGAATGTAAATATCATTAGTGCGAAGCAAAAATAACGAATGTCAAATTTTTACGTTTGAATGTTAATCGGTTGGGTTAATGTTCGAACGTCGATTTTTACATGTGAATGTTACTTTTGGTGAAAGATTTTAACTATCATAAAAAAAAATCATGTTCGAACATTACATCCTACGAAAGACTTCCAACCATCAGGAAAAAAAAACTTTTTGTATCGGTTAAATAGTAAGCCATCACAAAAAAAAAAAACATTTTGTAACGCCTTTTAAGTAACGGTTGTGGTGACAGTTTCAAACCATCAGAAAAAGATTTTGTGACGGTTTCATCCATCACAAAGCCAAAATTTGTTGTAGTGGCTAATCCCTTGGTCCACTGAACTATGCAGAGTTTAATGGACTTTTCGTCAAGCAAAAAGTGAGAGAAAGTATTAAAAGACACTAAGTATCCATTGAGGATATAAAGAAAAATAAAATAAATGCCATGGCTTATAAAGTTTGCTGGTATGCATTGTGTTCAGATTTGTGCCATCATACAAGGCTGATCATTAGTTTATTCTTGTCGTTTTATCTTTGAAATCTTGGATTATGAGCTGTGCTTTTCTGTCTCCCCAAATAAAAATTAGGTACTCCAATCTGAAGCACATAATTCTGGAGGTTATCATAAAAATCATGTGTTTTTAACCTGTTTGGTGTGGGAAATTCCTTTAGACTAAACCTTTCACAAGTCTAAAATCGAATATGTTTAAACTATTAAACAATACTTGAAATAAAAGTTTCATATGCTTGCAATTGGTGCCGAAGACTCTTATTAGCATGCTAGCCAACATGCATCGATCTTGAACATTAATATTGCTAGACAGGATCACTCAAAGCTTGATAAGAATCTTCACACAGTCAGGGTGCTTCATTAGGTCAAATACTTTATCAGCATCTTCCAGTGAAATTTCGTGACTCAAAAGTTCACCAAGTTGGATTTCCTGCCAATCGAATATATAGAACAAAGTAGCATTGATTCAGATATTGTCAGAATTTATCAGCACGATTAATATATATCATTGTTTAAATTTAACACATTTCTTACGTACATGACTAGCTGCTCTATATATTGATTGTTGGGTTTTTTGTGTAAGCCTGGTTCTGTTTTATGGTGACTTGATTTGAGGATCCAATCCAATAAAAATTTGTTGTGTCTTTTTAGTGGATTTTCAATGAAACTTCGGCCATAGAACATAGGCTTGCTCCGATAGGTCCAAGTCGAATTAGGGTTTCACCACACACATATTGTATATTTGTATTGCCATTCATTGTACTGCCGTACTGTGAATTCGACTTTCAATATAATAAAATTATTTGCAACTTCATGAACATAATCATATTGCCGAACCACGTATACAATATTAACACAATTCAAAATTCAGAAAAATCTTAATTTATTTTATGAAGTGGCATTATCACATTGGTTAGTTATTAAATTGCTTGTGAAATAGTTGTATATATATGATTATTCAAAAAAAAATATCTTATTTTTTTTTGCTTATAAAAAAATATATATAATTATTCACACCGACATATATTTTATAAGAAAAATAACATATATTTATAGCAATTTCTTTAAATAAAAACTGACCTTATTTTTGCATTTGTCGATTAGAACAGGTAGGTCAGTTTGGGCTTTGAGCCCTCCAAAAGCGGTACCCTTCAAGGTTCCACCAAGCAATAGGGGTAGGGAGCTGACCTCCAGTGTTGGATGATTTCCTGCACCAATTAATATTGCTTCTCCTTTTCCCTTATGACCAAAGTTTAAAAAATTAATTATTTTGATTAACAAATTTATGACATTAATTAGCATTTGTAACATGTATACAAATAACATGAACATAAAATAAAGACATATACCATTTTTGTAGCAAGGAGAGCCTGATTGACCAAGGGTCGGGCTCCTGTGCACTCAAAGCAATAATCCACACCAATTCCACCAGTCAATTCTTTGATCTGCTGGGAAATAGATTTCTGATCATTTTTATCATCAGGGTGTATAAAGTGGGTCATTCCAAATGCTTCTCCTTTTATACGTTTCTTCTCATTCTTGTCAATGCCAATTATCCTTACTGCCCCTTGTTTTCTTGCTCCCTCTATGACCTGCAATTATGAACCAAACAGGAAAAAGTAATGCAGTATGAATTATAGCTTGTTTCAGTATTGATCACGAGCTTGTTTATAAATACAGTCGCAGGGTAAGTACCATGCAAAACAATATAATTGAAGATGCCATGCATGTTAGGACTGTCAATTGTTTTACTCGTACAGCCTACAAATCTGACACGAACTCGACACCGAATAATAGAGTTAGGGCCTAGCATTATATGAGTCGATTCATTCTAACACGGACCCGGTTGACCCTTTTATTAATCTGGTCATTTTTTTTTATTATTCCAAGTAACCTGCGTGTTAACTCGACTAATCAGTTTATTTAATGCATCATTTTTTATAATATTCAGTTTTATTCAGTATAGCCTCAAGATACCAACAGTACAGATCTTCAAAATCTTAATTATACATGAATTAAATTTTTATGACTGCTTGAATTAATGAAATGGCAAAAATATCTCATCTATCCACCACAATAATTGAGTTAGTTTTAAAAATTTACAATTGTAGAAAAGTGAAAATCTTTAAATCGTTAATAATCTTTTAACTTTTGTATTGCACGACATACTAGAATTGAAAATGTTCCAAATTCGAAATGCAGAAAATTAGAATAATTCTAAAAAATCGTAGAAATTTATCTCAACGTTATGTTATTTATAGTACCTAATATATATTCAAATTCATGAAAATCTAAATCTGGTAAATCTTTCATATATTCTTAATCCTATTTATATTATCCACATTGTTAGATTTTATGTAAATATACAGAGCAGAAGAAACACCTCAAGGATAATATGTGTGGTTGCTCCACAAGTGAATCCAATGTACAAATATCTGATTTGTCTTCACCCAGTGTGTGGGTGTGCTGCGTAGATAAATCTAGAGACATAATCAACATGACAACAGCCTTGGAGCTTTTTCCTCACAGAATAAAGAGACTCCAAGATTCAAAGATGACTCTTCTAGAGATGGAGGACTAATTTAAAATCAGCCCTCACATAGTAACCGTTGGCTAACTTTAAGGCCTGCCTACGTTATAGTCATAATTTTAGGCACAACACCTGGCGTTGTGCTGGCATCCCAATAAAGGAAGTGGCAAGGGCACGCCTACTAAGGGCGCCCATGCTTTATTACATGCATGTTAGAGATAACTAGTAAGGAAGCAAATAAGAGAAGAACTAATGAGAATTACATATAATAATTATTTAATTAAAGTAAATCTATTATAAAATATTTCTATAGTTCTGGAGAGTGAAAAAAAGATGGGCGATTCGTGAGATGGCACGCAAATCCAAATGAACGAATCTCGATTGAGACACTTTGTTATTGAAGTCAGGTTGGTTAGGGTTGATTAATTTATTAGTCAAACTCGAATAATCCCACACGAACGGAGTAGTCTCCCTAAATTGCATGCAGGGTACTGCTGATAATTAATCAGCAATAAAACCAAAATTATACATACCCCTAATCCAACAGCACCAAGACCAAGAACAGCAACACTCGATCCTTGTTCAACCCCAGCTTCCTTCCAAGCAGCCCCAAATCCAGTTGAAAATCCACAGGAGAGAAAACTAGCATGAGGCAGATCAATTATGCTGGGATCAATCTTGAGGACGTAGATAGCATCAACAACCATGTACTGCGACCACGTAGAGCAAGAAAAGGCTTGGTACAGCCTCTGGCCTCTTACAGACATTCTAGAAGTGCCATCAGACATAAGACCACTCAAGGGTAGTGGGTACTTTAGGCACAAGTTTGTCTTTCCTGACACACAATACTCACAGTCTTGGCACTGGGCCATGTAGGTTGGAATGACAAAATCTCCTGCTTCGACATTTGTTACTTCCTCACCCACACTCTCTACAATACTGCAATCACAAAGTTTACTTTATTTTTAATAAGGGTTGAGCTATTTAGTATAAATCTACTAATTTGTAAACATTTTTTAATTGGCACACCAACCACATCGTTGATATAAGTTATGGAAAAGCAACTTGTAAGGGAAAATTTCTTTGTACAATCTTAGAGCACAACATTTGAGGTTCACGTGCAAAACATCAATTTATTTTTGTTTAGTAAACCAGCTTACTTTAAAAGGATTGTACGAGACTTAAACACTCTAATTCTGTATCTAAATTTACTTCTGCAATAGAAATAGCATAATTCAAACTAGCTAACATTGTGCAATGACTTTTTCCTACTAAAAAACGAAAATATTACGAGACGATCAAAGGTCAATCGATCGTTTCTACAATCAGTAGTACTACTTCGACGCAAGTACTGGAGAAGATGGAGACAGTTACGAATTAGGAGAGCTTACCCGACACCTTCATGTCCTAAGACTCGAGGGAAAACAGGCTGCAGAACAAGAAGGAAAAAATGTCAAACCCTCTAGACCAATGCATGGAAAAGGTTAAAAAAAAACTCAGAATTATTAAGGGAAGGATACTCACAGCTGGAAAGCCCTCGGTGTATAACAAGTCTGTGTGACAAACACTGGCATACAGGATTTTGACGCGAACTTCAGATGATTTTGGAGGCTCTATTTGTATCTCTTCCACCTTCAACGCTTCTCCCATTCCCCAACACACCACAGCTTTCACCACCAATTGGAAAAATAAAAATAAAAAAAATATATATATAATATTATGAGATGAATTATTATACCCATGATCATGTATATAATGATCTTCTCTTCTGCAACTGCATATGTAAAAGTGAAATAAAGATAGGGGCATACCTTTGCATGTTATGACGTTCTTTGAGTCGCTCAGCTTCGACATCTTCTCCAGCAATTTATAATATCAGATTTTATAAAAAAGAATTCAGCTTTCTATGTATCTCTGTCTTTCTCTAACAGTACTGCGTGCGTTTGGATTTGTGAGTTCCTTGCGCCTCTGGTTCCTGATGATCCTTAAATAGTGTCATCCAATAACAACATAAATGAGATGGGTACCGAAGGGATGACTTAAAGCTTAAAAAGAAAGGAAAATCCACTCTATAAATTTTTATTTACTTAATATTTAAAGAAATGATTGTTAGTTTATTGATTTTTTTTAAATATTTTAAAATGATAAAAAAAAAAGATTATAAAAAAAACAACATTTTAAGCTAACGGTCAAAGAGCGGTGCTCTAAAAGAAAAGTAGATATGCATTGTTCAGTACTGCTGGTCTTCTTCATATTATATTTATCAATCACTTTTACGAAAGCTCCCGATCAATTATGTTTTCCGTCAAATATTATATATATATATATATATATATACACATATGCACTGTTCAGCACTGCTATGTACTTTCCATTGTTTCCAAGAAGCACCGGTGGTGGAATAAAAATAAAAATAAATGTAATGACGTGGTTAAATAGTAAAACCCTTTAATAAAAGATTGCCAGGACCCATGTACCCATCAAAATCAGGATTGTGGAGACCGAAGAAATAATTTATAGCTTTAAAGTAAGAGTAAGAGTATTGTTATTTATTTGTCAAAATAAATTTATAAATTGGTGTGAATTATATAATAAATTTAATTTGATTTATAATTTTTTAATTAAATCTTAATATTTTTAATGATCTTACAGTAAGACCGTTGAAAAATTAAATAATTTTGAAATAAATAAAAATAAAACGTCACTGTATAAAATTGATTAATTATAGTGAGAAAATAAGTAAACTTTTCTCGTATCTTGCCATGGATGTGATTCTTATCCACCTATTTTTTTAGGGGAAATGTCTAATAAAAAAACATTCAATGAAGATAAGTCAAGTCTTTACGGCCGAGAAAAAAAAAAAAGTCAAGTCTTTACGTATAACACGTGACCAAGAATATTATGATACTGTATAAACGGACAGAATTAATGACGTTCTACTTGTTTAGGTGGTTAGGTTTAGGTAGGACGGCGGCTCATTCAATTTTGTCGGGCGATTATTAAATAGTGGACGTTTTAATTTAAAAATATAATAATATTTATATATTAAATAATAAAATTTTATTGAAAATTTATGAGATACAAAATAAATATTAATATTATTTTGATTAATATATCATAAGTCTTATAATAATTTGAAAAATCTAATTTTTCTATATATAGAGTATCATCTCTTATCCATAAATATATATATATATTTCTTTTAATACTTCATTTTAAAAACAAATAAAGTCATCAATGTCTAAATAAGTATCATATTTTATCAAATATTCAAGAGTAATATATCATCATTTTGTTATTTCTATTCCAATTTTACTATTGTCTGAAAATTTTACAATAAGATTTGTTTTTAGAAAAACTTTTATATTAACTGATTTTTTTTATACCAAATTTTACCATTTAAGATTGATTTTATTTTAGGCAAAAATTTTTTACCTTTTATGATAATTAATATTTTTTCTATAGTTCATTTTTTTGAATCATAATAAATGTTTTCTTCTTTTAATTTAGAGGCCTACTCAAGGTGAGAGGCGTTAGGTAGGAACCTTAGTTGCCTACCCTTTGAGTCAGTCCTGGATAGGACCAGGTACATGTAATGGACAAAAAAGTAAGACGCGTTCTTTGGACCAAGGTATCAAATTTATTAGAATATTTGCAATTGTAAGTATTATGTAATTTATTTTTAAAAAAATAAATATAAATAATCCTAATGATTGGTTCAAGTGACGAAGTCTTGACATTAGGATATCAATTATTTCAAAGTTTAAGGTTCAACACCTTATAGATGCAAACAAGTCTTTAGGTCACGTCGTCTAATAAAAAATTAGCTCTTTAATCAGTTATGTATAAGAAAATTTTTGAGAATACGATGTACAGAATCAAAATTTATTTTACAGGAATAGGTCCAAATAGCCCTACTTTAAAGAAATTCCTTGACATAAAAAAATATATATATAATAAGACTCACATGAAAAAAAAAAATTAATACTAAATTTTATTTTTTTTTAAATAATTACGCTACACTTACAATTATTTGCATACTTTCTTTCACTGGCAAGCGTCTCTACTAATTATTTGCTAATTACTGTAGATACACCAAATCTATATTTTACGATTTAAAAGTAGTGTCCCTTTTATTTGCTATTTGCCAGTAGTACTGGAGGATAAACAGAGTCCTCATCTCCCCCCAAACGTTACTTCCACCGGAAGAACTACTGCTAGTGCCAATTATATTATCGACCATTGAACACAATTAGCATTAAATGAAAATTGAAAAAATATAATCTTTTAAGTCATAATTAATTAGAAAATGATTAATAATTAGCATATATTAGGTAAAAATATGAGAAAATAAAATAAAATAAATATTAAATATTAAATATTTTTTTAATTATTAATTACTCATTATTCTATAATAAATAAATTGATAATTTAATGTGAAGATTTGATGTGAATGCCAAAACTAAATTCATTTTATATATTTTATTATTATATAATAAAAAATAAATATTTTAATGTGAGAACTTATGTAAATGAAATAACCAACAGTCAAACTCTTCTCACATTCCTCAAAAGTGTCTTTTAACCTTTTCCAATACTAGAAAGTCAAAATATAGGCCTACAAGGAAATCTGCCTTTCCCAGCGCAGTAATGTCGCTTTAATAACCTATTAAATCGTTGCAAATAGTTTATACCAACGGCTGCAAGTTGGTTGCCAAGAAATAGATACAACAAATTATTACCATCGATTATCCATAATCGTCGCAAACAACAGTATTATCGACGTTACTAATTCAGCCGCAAAAAATGCAATTAACAACTGCAAACAATGTCCCCCACTTGATGCGCATGGTGATGCAAATGCTTATTAACACCGTAAGTTACTCGCTCGCTGCAAATAGTATAAATGTTCACCGGTATTATTGACGACTTGTTGGCATCGAGCCAAAAAAACGATGGGAATGGGGTCTACTTCCGTCGAGTTATTTCGTTGTCAAGCTTCCTTCATCGCCGCAAAAACCCATTGTTCTTTTCTACCACTTTCGTAATGTCGTTGGAAAAAGTGCATGTTTCTAATGATTTTAAGTAGGACTGTGCATCCGAATCTGGATCCAGATATCCGGGTAGATCCGGATCCGGATTTTAAAAAACAGACGGATATCCGCCCGGATAAACCGGATTAAAATCCGGGCAGATATCCGGATTTAGACCCGGATATCCGGTTTCAAACCGGAAATCCGGATTTATACCTTTTTTTCTGATTTTTTTTTTTTTAAAACAATATGTTTTTACCACTTTTAAAATGTATTAAAAAAAAAGAAGACTTTTTAACACTTTTTAAAAGACTATCATACAAATTTGGACCAATATCCGGATTTTATAAAATGTTATTTTGTTTTTTTAAATAAATATATTTTTAACATTTTTAAATAAATATGTTTTCTCAGAAACCAAACATGAACGAACTAAAATCGAGAGAGAGAGGAAACCTTGTAGTTTGTAGTCTTTAGCAGAGACGATGGTGAGATAGCTAAGCCTGGGTAGCGATTATGCAGAGCATTTGAGTTAGAATCGAGAGAGAGGAAGCTACCGAGTTGATGAAAGATGCTTGGGTCGTCGATGGGAGAGAGAGAAGAAATCAACATACACGATATTTTGAAAAAGTGAGTTTTACATTTTGACTTTTTGCTTTGGGAAGAAGAAACATACAGGCTGCCAGGCTATAACCTTTTGCTTTGGGAAGGAGAGACTACGAGTTATAGCTTTGCGATTGCGATGGACCTTTTCCTTTTAATTTTGTCACAGCCGGTTACGGATTACAACCGGTTAAATACCGGATCCGTAACCGATCCGGGTGGATATAATTATTTTGTATCAATCCGGGCGGTTATCCGCCCGGATCATCCCGATTTCTGGATTTTTAACCGGATCGGAAAAAAATCCGGTCTGGATGCACACCCTTGATTTTAAGTTATCATCAAGATACATATCAGTGGCATCAAACCATGAATAGAAACAGAGTATTCCTAGCGAAATTCACTTATCGCTGCAAATGTCGCCCAAGGTTCCCCCCACACACACACATATCTATACACTATCAGGCAATTGGGGATGATACACATACGGCTTGATTAATATGGGTGGCAGACGAGTTGATCCGATGCAATTACTAGCTTGGAATAGTTGCTAATTATTCTGAAAAACATTTTTGTAATTAGGAACCTTACTGGGACACTGCTTGAAGTGGAACTTAAGAACATTCCCAAAAGATTTATTATACTCAGCACCATTTTTAATAACTCCTCCTATGTTTCATATAAACATTCCTATATGAGAACTTCTACTCAGAATCTGTAAATAATTATCAGATCCACAATAAAAACCAAGCATATTCATCAACTAATAAAATCTTGTATCATTTTTTAAAAACTGATCAAGGATTTATTCTAGCAAATTCCAAATTTCAGATATACAAATTTAATTAATATATACTAGCAAATTTCAAATACAATACAATATTAAGTTTGCACTGAATCCAAAGTTACATAAACCTTATGGGTAGCAATAATTATGACTTGGCAAGGCTGGGCGAGATAGGAAATCTTCACTTTAACGGCAGTACTTTACTTCACAAATGATCTACCACCATGCATCTTCTTGTTGAATTGTATCCCAACAAAAAACCGTTGCATATAACACAGCCCTCTCTAACATCTAGGTTCAACAACTCTGGACCTTCGTCCACAACACATCCTCACACCTTTCTAATTAATGCTCCAGCTATCAACTAATGCAGCAAGCAATATAGGCACACCTGTAGAAACAACCACTTAGTAGGAAATTGGGTCAGTTAGTGCAAGAAACCTGAAAACATCCCAAACTGCATATATAGTCCACCAAGAGCCTAGTCTCAGAGTTGTATGAAAAATACTAATTAACTACTTGTCTAACATCTGTAATGACTATTAGTATGCTAAGAGGTATACTTATTTACAAACTATTCCATAAAAGGGAAACATCTGATTTCATTACCTTCAGGGCATGTACCGTATGTGCAGAATATGTTACAACTATTACTATGATGATGCCTCAAGGCAGACAACTTCACCTATAGATACACTACTTACAACCACATACTATATTTTCTAACTACTTCATGCACTGCTTTGAACATCTTGTTTCATTCCCCAAAAAATTAACCATGCCTAAAAAGATCTTGCCAGCGTATTACTTCAAAAAAAACCACAAAAAAGGTTTGAATGGTTGTCCTTTTTAGGTTCCTTGAGTCTCTCTATGAGACTCTCCTTGTGACTACATTCGTGACATTAAACTAAACAATGTCTTGTCATACTCACATTGTCTTTCCAGAAGTACTCCAACGCCTCCCCTCAATTCCTCAAACTGAATCTTGTAATACTCAACCTATTTTTTGTGTCTTTCCACTTCTTCAGTATAACGTTTGACCCGTTCACGCTCATGTTTACTCATAGACTCTAGTCTAAAATTTCTAGACCCTAGGGCCAGACCGAATTTTTTTGGTCCACAATGTATGGGACCGAAACTAACCGGTATAGGTTTCAGTCCGATTTGGACTAAAATTTTCGGTCCAGTCGGTTTCTCTGGTCCGAACCAAAATCTGTATAGGCCTAGCAGGCCAAAACCAAATTGGGCTCTTCAACATACGATTAGTAAATCAAATATTCCAAAGGCAAATTAGGAGGAACATGAAAGTGTATGTTGACAATCTTCTAATTAAAAATTAGGAGGAAATTAGCCTTTTTTGGAACTTTAGGGAGATTTATAGCTTAAAATTAAATTTATAAATTGATATAGTTTTATGTGATACGTTATATTTATTTTATAATCTGATATATCATATCAAGTTACGATAGTTTGTAAATTTACTTTTATAAAATATTTTAAAAAGCTGCTTTTCCTTCAGCAAAAAGCAAAAACCATCTCTCTCTCTAATCCTTTAATTTGCCTTCAACTATACTATCTCTCTAGAAACCAAAACCTCTCTCTTTAGAAACTCGCTCGTCTGAATCCAGCTGGGGGGAAGAGGAGCTTCGGCTCCTTCTTCCTCTTTCTCTCCTCCCTCTCCTCACCGGCCCTTCGTCGCTGGTAGTTTTTTTTTTGTTTTTTTGTTTTGTTTTTTATTTTATTTTTTCAGGTTTTGGCCAAATAAAGGGGGTAGCCATTTCAAGCTTCTCTGGTAACCATCGTCCATCACTCAAACCACTGGGAGAAGCCTCACCCGCCGATCTTGCGGTCGACCAGATTGGGCGCCAATTGGAGCGACACGTTGCACCAACGCGCGGTTTAAAGTAAACGCATGGGCACTCAAACCACCGCAATTCATCTTCCATCGAGTCATGCGCGGCAGCTCAAGGCCCAATTACTCCAGCAACGTCTTGACTGGCCGAACAGCTCCTTCCCAATGTGTGGCGTGTCCTATACTTTCCATTTTTTTTTCCGATTCTGTTTGGTGTTGTTTGTTGGTGTTTGTTTGTTTTCGATACTGTATTTTCGACTTTATGTTTGTGTGTTTTTGTTGATGTTTGTTTGTTGGGTTTTAATTGTAGGAAAATAAAGTGAAATAGGTTATTGGATTTTTGTCCATAGCGGTGTTTGCCCCCCTCCTCCATGTTAGCACGATGGATGTGTTGTTCACTTCTCTTCTTTTGAAGGATGGAGTTTTGATGTGAAGTGTTTTTTTCTCTATTTTAATACAGAGCATGATATTCTCTTTTTGAGAGTTTTCATGAAGTTTAGACAATGTCTGTCGTAAAGATTTTGTGTACAGAGATGCTTACAACAGATGTTAGTTTGGTTTGTAATTTGAGTCACAAATGTAACTTCTTTTATAGAATGAAATGAAGTCTATTTCTTATAAAAAATAAAAAATAAAAATAAAAGCAGCTTTCAATTATATATATATTTGGTTCAAACCCAAAACTTTAGGTGAAGTTGAGTTTTATAAATACGTAGAAAAAAGATTTAAGTTTCTGGTCTTAAAAGTAAGGCCATTGAAAAATTAAATCACTTTGAAATAAATAAGAGTTAAAAAAAAAAAAAAAGACAAAATTGGACAAGAAAAAAATAAAAAAATACATTCAATGAAGATAAGTTAAAAAAATAATTTTTAAATATATATATATATATTTTTTGTTCAATGCCAGATCTTTCAAGTAGTTGAGATTGATAAATAAAAAAAATTTAATTTTCCGGTCTGAAAGTAAGACCACTGAAAAACTAAACCACTTTGAAATAAATAAAAAGTAAAACGTCACCGAAAATGGACAAAATTGATTAATTATAGTGGGAAAATCAGTACTATACTTTTCTTGTATCTTGCCATCCATCTTATCCACCTATTTTTTAAGGGGAAATTTATAATAAAAAACATTCAATGAAGATAAGTCAAGTCTTTACGTCTAACACGTGACGAAGAATATTATAATATTGTATAAACGAACAGAATTAATGAAGTTCTCACGGTTGAAGACAAAACCCTTTTCTAATATTTTTATGTGGACCCCTTGATTAATTTTTATCTTTTTATTTTTTATTTTTCAAGCAATTTTTACGCCAATAATCTAGCTAATTGTTTAGGTGGCTAGGTTTAGGTAGGACCAGGTACGTACAATGGACAAAAAAATAAGAAATGTTATGTCGACCAATAAAAGTTATCAAATATATCATAAATGATATGCATCGGTCATAAAATGCCTAAGTATTAGGTCTGTGCATAAGAGGACCTGACCAGACCAATTCGAAATGCCCGACTTGGGCCCACCCGACTAAAATGAGGTTCAGCGGGTCCAACCCATTACCGGTTTATTACGCCTAACATCAGTCGAAACCGATGACCCAAAAAAAAAAAGAACAAACGCACTCTGCTCATATTTATTCTCCATTTCTCTCAAACCCTAACCTCTCCTTAGCGCAAAGCACTGCACAAGAGTTCCAAAACTTGTTTTAGAGAAATCCCACAGAGGGCGACAGAAATGGCGAGGAAGTGTCGAGGAATCTTAGATATTGTGGTGATGGAGGTGGCACAGGTGGGCATGAGGACCAGAGCTCGAGCATCTCTAGCCATGGTGGCAGCAGCCACCACTAAGAGGAGGAAGCTCAGCAACCACCACTAAGAGAGTTGAGCATATAAGCACCGATGAGCGAAAGGTGCATCGTGAGAGAACTCCGCTCTACACGACCCATAACCGATCCTCTTCTTCTATAACTAAACAAGTATATTAAAAAAAAAAGAAGGGAGCAATCAATAACTAATCTATCGTAGCTTAGAGAATAGAAGTGAGGGATTAGGGTTTTACCTGTTTGGTGCGGGGAGAAGGAGGTTTAGGCTTCGTTTGGATCCCCAACTTAGTTCAACTCATCTCAACTCATCATTACACCTTTTTCAAATTTCAATACAAAATATAATAAACAATTCAACTTTTCCAAATCTCAAAACAACTTTAATATTAAAAAATAATATTCTAACAATATTTTATTACCTCAACTCAACTCAACTCAACTCAACTCACTTCAACATCCAAACCCAAGGTGGACAGGGAAGGTCGGAAGGGACTAAGTGGAGGGAAGAGAGTAGGCTTGAGATAGGAATGCGTGTTGGAAGAGAACGGAGTGACTTTGAGACTGAGGGGGCTCATTGCTCAGAGTTGGCACGGAGAAACATCTAAAAAATTTCGGAAAAAGAGAGCTTATCTAAAACTGGATAATGGTATGGCAGAACGAGAGAGGACAAGAAGAACGAGTTTTGACCTGACCATAATTGTGCGGGCCAGGTCGGGTTAAGATGGGTCAGTATGTTCTGCGGGTCGGTGTGCAGGCCTAGTTAGTATTAAGTAATTTATTTTAAAAAAATAAATATATATAAAATTTTTTTCTATCAATCACTATTTATCCTTCTACACCCCATACCCCATATCTCATACTCTAAGAAAAAATTATAGATATAAAGTATGAGAGTGAATAATGACTAAAGTATAACATTTTTTTTATATATAATTTACATAAAAAAAAATTAATTTTTTAATAATAAATTTTACTTTTTAAAAAATAATTTCGCGATACTTACTATTACTTGCATCCATTCTTTCACTAAAAAGGGTAAGGCCGCAGGCGTGTCTCCTAAGTAGGGCCCTTTCCTGACTCGACTTTTCAGTCCGGACCTTTAAGGTGAATCGAAAGCAGTTCTTATGGATATGGAAGCAATTTTTAAATTTTCTAATAATAATAATTTTAAATAATCAATTACCTCTCGTAATCAATGCCTAGCTAGGATTGGCATGAGGGCCACAAGGCCGGTGGACTTTCTTTCTTTTTTTAGTAATATTTTACCCATTTTATCATTAAAATAACATCTAATTTCAATATATTCTTTTAGAATCTTATTTAATGGTCCCTTAAAAAAGTACTATTCCTAGTTAATTATCTACCTTCATTACTATTTCTAACTATAAAGTCCAAATATAGGATTGGCAAGCTATGAAACAGGCCGCTATTTATGAAAGGTTGGTGCTAGAGGGTGGTGTTAGAGTCACTAAGCACATATTTGGAATTATAGTGAAAAATATAACTTATAACTTTAAGAATTATAACTTATAATTTAAGTAATAAGTTTTATTATTAAAAATTTATTTATTGTTTAGTAATCATATGTTTAAAATACTTTCAAACATGTTACATTTATTTGAAAATAAATTACAAAAATATTTTCTGAGATAGAAATGACGATTATTTAAATTTTTAAAAATTATGACCATATTTTTGAAAATTTAAAAAGTTTTAATTATATGAAAATTATATAAGTATTTTCGTCCATTGATAGTCTTTCTAAAATTTGAATTACGTTCCACACTATCTAAAAAAACACGTGATGCTTTTCGTCAAAGGCATTTTTTAACTTATTTGAGATTAAAAATGTTTTAATATCTAACACTCAAATAACCTAATTTTTCTCTTAAAGAGCTTTTAAAGCCATTTAAGCAGTTTTTAAAACTCTTACTACTACCCCAAACAGGCCCTAATACTCTGTACCGAATTCGGCAATATAAAAAAAAATCTTTTTTAAAGCATTTTTTATGTATTAAAGCATTTCTTATTTATTTTAAAAAAAATACGAAAAATAAAAAATAAAATACTAAAATATAAACAAACACAAATCCTTTAAAAAATGGTACACTTTTTTTTATAAAAGGGTGCTAAATTTTTCTTGGTGGATCAATATCTCTCAAGTTTTTATCTAAATTTTAAGAATTAAAACGAAAAAGAATTAAACAAATAAAGTAAATTATGCAAAATCTAGCGTATATTTAGAATAAATATAAAAAATTAATGGCTCTCTCTCTCTGCATGCTTATCAATATTCATGTGGGTCTCAGCCGGACTAGTTGGTAAGGAATTATTATGTGGTTTGACTAGTTGGAAAGGAATTATTATGTCTTTTATTATTAAGAAATGATACTTGTAATCATATAAAGTGCGTAAGTATCATGCAATTTATTTAAAAAATTAACAAATAAGTATATAAGAAAAAAATTAATTTTTTAATAATAAATTCTTTTTTTTTTTAAATAATTACGTAGTATTTATGTACTAAACGATTGTATATAATATTAATCTTTATAATTTAGTAGGAGATTGAATGTATGATGTTGATCTGTAATTATTCGGAAAATAGATGTAATAGGGTAACAGCGTTGATTAGGCTAAGCATTAATAATATTATTCGCTGTTTTGTCTTTATAAGCGGCTGAAAAATACTCTTCTATAGAATTCAAGTGCACGTGCATTTATAATAATAAAAAATTCTACTCAATCTCTACTATTCACACAATCTCCACACACCACATTTTTTTTTATCAAATATTTAATATATAAATAATGAATAGAAAAATTAAATTAATTTAAAAAGAATAAACTCAAAAAAAAAATTTTTAAAATATTAAAAAATTTAAAAATTTAAAAAAATGTGGTGTGTAGAGGTTGGGGAGGTTGTGTAGCATTTCTCTATAATAATTTATTGCATCTGAGTTATTTACAGGAAAATACCTTTCATATATATTTTAACCGGTCTCAATATCGGGGGGTTTTTTTTTTAAGATTGTGGACCAACCACAAATATGGAAAATATTATTATGCCTCCTAGCAAGTTTATACCATTCACTTTGCTCTATTTCAAAAATAGAGAGAATTTAAAATTTTAGTATTCATCTTTTTGTGTTTTCAGATACTATTTTATTTTAAATATAATTTTTTTTAATAAATCACGTGTCATCATATTATGGTGCTATGTGTCACTACATAAGATTTTAGAAATAACCAAAGTTTTGAATTTCGTTTCGATGACATTGAAGTATTGGAATTGAATATTTCAGTATCTGTATGTTTCGATGTATCGTTTTGAAATAGTCGATATATATATAAAAAATTATATATTAAAATAATATCAATACAAGTCTTAAAAATATACATTTTTAAAAAACTCAATAATATTTCTAAATTGTACTTAGTTCTCAATCACACTGCTAAAAAAATCGATGTAAACAAATTGCTAAAAAAATATCAAATATCTTCATCAAAAACATAGTGCATATACGTTGCCATGAGCCCCTTCTGACAATCTGTTGTTTCTAATTACCTTGAAAACATCATCAAGTCTAATTGCCTCTCTCGCTCATTTACTTTACTTCAATTCATGTATTAACATTTCTCGAGTATTGATTTCTTTTCTATTAGGTTTTAAGGTCTTTATTAACTTGCTTATACGGAAAATGGTACATATATTTGTGATGAAAAGGGTTGAGACTTTTTATAAGTTTTAATTTTCTTTTCAAAATATTTTTCAAATTGCATTTAGCCCAATTCCAGACTGGAATACATGTTCCAACTAAAGCACTGGAATTCAGCTAGAATGGATTAGAACAGGTCAGAAAGACTAAAATTTGAGATGAAATGGAGCAACTCATCACATATTGCCCGTTACTCCATTTCAACCGGAACAAAACGGTTTTTAAAACCTTGGAAATAAATGATTTTTCTTTTGTGGCGATTTTTTAATTGCCGAAGAAAGATTTTGCTAGAAATTGTATTTAGCCTAATATATAACACATTTGAGGGGATCTTTTATTGCAAATTATTAACAATGATGCAGATGCAAGGAAGAAGATGATCCAACTGACTCGTATGCATGCAGGCAATAAGCAAATAACAGAATGCAAATGTGCATGGCAGAGATGTAAAGAGCGAACTGAGGGAATATTTTCAGTATTCATTTTTGTTATGTACAATGGCTATTTATAGCTACAGAGAGTTGGTTAAATGAAATGTTTTAACTAAACAATATGTATTTACAGCTCATCAATTTATTTGTTTTCTTCATGATGCATCATTCTAGTGGCCTTGCATGTGTGTGACAGTATTATTCTTGTGACTTCAATAGCCCCCCGCAAGATGGAGAGTAAATATTGATGACTCCCATCTTGAGTAATAATCGATTGAATGTGAGAGAGTATAATGGTTTGGTAAGCAAGTCTGCTAGCTGGAAGGAGGAGAAGACATTGGTTGTTTTTACTTGACCTTCAGATATCTTATCACGTACTAGATGGCAGTCAATTTCAATGTGCTTCGTGCGCTCATGGAACACCGGATTTGCGGCAATGTGCAGAGCGGCTTGATTGTCGCAGTAAAGTGTTGAGGGGGCATCAATGGTGAGGCGTAGATCACGGAGCAAGTAGCGAAGCCAAGTGAGTTCACAGACGACGACAGCCATTGCTCTATATTCAGATTCGGCAAAAGACCTGAAAATTGTGTTCTGTTTTTTTGATTTTCATGAAACAAGAGAAGTCCCAATGAATGCACAAAATCCGGTGGTGGACCTTCGAGTATCTGGGAAATTTGCCCAATTGGCGTCGGCATAAGCTATAAGCTCTAGTTTTGAGTTGGCAGGAAAAAAATACCTTGGCCAGGGGTTCCTTTAACATATCGAAGCACTTTGATCACAGCTTCATAATGTGGTACAAGGGGATTTTCCATAAATTGACTGAGCAAGTTGACACTAAAACTCAAATCTGGTCGTGTATTAGTCAAGTAAAGCAGTTTACCAACTAGTTTCTAATAGAATGTAGGATCATGAAAAGGTTCACCTATATCTTTCTTGAGTTTGCTATTCGGTTCCATAGGCAGTGGGGAAGGTTTTGCTGCCAGGAGGCCTGTTTCCGAGAGCACGTCCAGTTCATATTTGCGCTAGCAAATCTGGATGCCTGCTTTGGAACGTCCAATTTCCATGCCAAGGAAATAACGTAGAGGGCCCAGTTGTTTGATGCGAAATTTGGTTGCCAAGAACTGTTTGACAGCAGAACTTGAGCTGGGATTTGAACTCATGAGGATGATATCATCAACATACATGAGAAGGGCAACAAAGGAGTCATCTGTGCATTTGGTAAATAGGTTGTAATCTACCTTTGATTGAGTGAAGCCGAATGCAGCTAAAGTTGATACCAGCTTTGTATTCCATTGACGAGAAGCTTGGTGGAGGCCATACAAGCTTTTCTGTAAACGACAAACTTGTTTGGTTTTGGCTGCATAGTGACCAGGAGGTGGTCGCATATAAAGTTCCTCATTGAGCTCGCCATATAGGAAAGTGTTGTTGACATCGAGTTGTTGGAGATCCCAACCTTTGATGGCAACAACTGCTAGAAGGCAACGAATTGAAACTAATTTAGCAACATGTGAGAATGTATTGTGAAAGTCAATACCTTCACGTTGGGTGAATCCCTTTGCAACTAGTCGAGCCTTAGCACGATTAATTGTGCCGTCGACCTTGAATTTGTACTTGTAAATCCACTTGTAGTCAATCGGTGTCTTGCCTGGAGGGAAATCAACAATTGTCCAGGTCTCATTGAGCTCAAGTGCAGTGAGCTCTTGGTTCATTACCTCACACCAAATGGGGTGTTTGATGGCTTGAGTGTAGGAGGAGGGTTCGGAATGAATGGAAACAGATGTGGTAAAGGCACGATATGAAGGTGAAAGTGATGCATAAGTCAGAACAGAGGAAATGGGGAAGAGAACATTACCTGAGAGAGTATGTGAGTCAGGGGACTTCATCGTGGATGCCGAATGGTGCACAGCAGGGATGGAGGCTTGTTGGAAATGATATTCTTTGAGGTAATCAGGAGCTTTGCGATTGCGTGTGGTTCACCGAGGAGGCCTGGAAGGAGATTGGGATGGTACGTCAGTTTGGTTGTCTATATGGTGAGTAGGAGTAGCTGGAGTAGGATGTAGAGTGGGTGAAGTATTGGATGGGTTGGGATCGTCATTCTGGTTACTAGGAAATGGTGATGTGTGTTCGTTGGGATGGTTAGGTGGGCTGGAAAATTCAGAGGAAAAAAAAAAAGAAGTATTGGTGAAGGGAGTGTCCGTGAGTGTTGGTGGGGTGGTCTGGGTAGGAGAAAAAATTTTGAAGGGAAAGATTTCTTCATGGAATATAACATCTCGAGACATGAATATTTGTTTGGTGGTGAGGTCGAGTAATTTGTATCCTTTGACACCGTATGGGTATCCGAGAAAGAGACATTTTCTGGCACGAGAGTCGAATTTGGTTCGGGAATATGACAGGGTAGAAGCGAAGCATAAGCATCAAAATATTTTAAGGTGGGAGTAAGAGGCCTTGGTTTGATAGAGGACTTCAAATGGGATTTTATTGTTGAGGATTGGTGTTGGTGTCCTATTGATTAGGTAGACTGCGGTAGTGACAAAATCCGACCAATATTGTAGGGGTAAACCGGATTGAAATTTGAGTGCACGTACCACATTGAGAATGTGTTGGTGCTTGTGTTCGGCAAGGGCATTTTGTTAGGGTGTGGCAACACATGTTAATTGGTGGATGACACCCTTGGAATTGTAGAAATGTGGCATGTGAAATTCGACGCTATTATCGGATCGAAGAATTTTAATTTGAGTGCTAAATTGGATCTCAATGAGTGCAAAAAAATTGATCAAGGAAGTTCGCGCTTCAGCTTTATTTTTAAGTAGATAAATCCAAGTGCATCTTGTGAATTGATCAACAAGGGTTAAAAAATATTTTGCACCATTGTAAGCTTGCGTTGGGTTAGGCCCCCAAATGTGAACTGAGGCAAGTTCAAACGGTTTGGTGGCCTTTGTTTCTGATGTTGGGAAGGGATTTTTATGTTATTTTGCAAGTGGACAAACATCACAGGTAAGTTGAGAATGATTTGAAAATTTGAAATCAGGATTAACATCATGTAAAATATGTCTGGTCATGGAACTATGTCCAAGCCTATAATGCCATAACATATATTGATCAAAGTTGGAAACTGAAGTATGATTGACAGAAATTGAAGGAAATAAGTTATGAAAAAACGAGTGCGATAGAGAAGGCTCTGATCTGGAGAGTAGCAGGTGATACAAGCCGTCACACACCGTCCCCACTCCAATCGTCATCCAAGATGAAAGGCCCTGAATGTAACAAGAATTGGAGAAAAAAATCAGACAACAATTAGAATGTTGTGTTAAGGATTTGGTTGAAATTAAATTGAAGTTAAAGGCTGGTACACATAAAACATGGCGAAGGATTAAATGGGGTGATAAATGGACATCACCGACGTGTGAAGCAGCAGTAGTGGAGCCGTTTGGCAACTTGATGGTGCAAGTTGTTGGAGTGAAATTGTGTGTGAAAACTTTGGTGTTACAGATCATGTGATCTGTAGGACCAGTGTCTATTATCCAAGGTGTTTGAGTAGCTATGGCACAAGCTTGCATGTGTGTGTAAGGGGAAGAATAAATACCAGACACAGGATGCGAGTTGGCATTAACATTGTTTGCAGCAGGTGTGATGGCTTCGCTGCGGTTGGGGTTGAGTAAGGCAATGAGCTGAGAGTACTGCTCTTGAGTGAGAGATGGACTATGGTTAATTTCCTCCTGCGCAAGAGAAGATTGGTTAGCACTGGCTTTGTATTTCGAACTATTCTTGTGTCCTAGAGGAAACCCGTTCAACTTGTAGCATTTCTCTCGCGTGTGTCCAGGTATACAGCAGTGAGAGCAGACTAGCAAATTTGGGTTTGCCTTGAAACAACGTTCCAACGAATGTCCAGGAAGGTTGCAGTGTGAACAAAAGAGTCATACACGACGTGAGTTGCGACTATCTGAGGTCTTGGTGGCCATGGCAAGTGGAGCTGGAACAGAGTGTAGTTGCCGTCTCCTCTCCTCTTGTTGGACAAGTGATAGAACACGGTTGAGAGGTGGAAGGGGATCCTGAAGCAAAATTTGGGCACGAACAGAGTCATATGAATCATCTAAGCCAATGAGAAATTGCATCACCTTATGAGTGTGGGTGTAATCCAGCAACGTTTTGACCACACCACAAGTGCAGGTTGGCATGGGCTCATAAATTTCAAACTCATCCCAAAATGTCTTGAGTTTGTTGTGGTACTGGCTGATGGAATCAGAGTCTTGTGTGGAGGATGAGATGGATTTGGCAAGTTGGAAGATCCGAGGTGCATTTTGGATGGAAAAACGCTCCTGAAGATCATTCCAAACACTTTCAGCTGTATTGGCATGTGCAATGCTCGATCTAAGGTATGAGCTAACCGAATGTTGTATCCATGCTATAATCATGTCGTTGCAGCATTCCCACGGAGCACAGAGAGGATCAGTGCTTGGTGGCTTGGTGATGGTTCCATCGATGAACCTAAGCTTATTTTTGATGTTGAGAGTTCGGCGCATCGTCCTCGCCCATGTGACATAGTTTTCGGTAGTTAGCAGGTCAGGTACTAAGGAGGAAGAAGCACCTTCACCTGGTTGAATGAAAAATGGACTAGCAGGATTTTGGGGGTTATTTTGAGTTCTGGATGACATATTTTCGTTAGAATCGTCATTCATTGCTTTGGTACCATATTAACAATGATGCAGATGCAAGGAAGAAGATGATCCAACTGACTCGTATGCATGCAGGCAATAAGCAAATAATAGAATGCAAATGTGCATGGCAGAGACGTACAGAGCGGACTGAGGGAATATTTTTCGTATTCATTTCTGTTATGTACAGTGGCTATTTATAGCTACAAAAAGTTGGTTAAATGAAATGTTTTAACTAAACAATATGTATTTACAGCTCATCAATTTATTTGTTTTTTTCATAATGCGTCATTCTGGTGGTCTTGCATGTGTGTGACAATATTCTTCTTATGACTTCAATACAAATACGTGGGGAGGAGGAGAAAGAAAAGTATTAGCACCAAGTTTTAATTGCCGCAAATAGTCTTGTATCATCATTTTAAATTGGTCTTTAATTTGGGAGAAGAAAAAATGACGTCATGGCGATATTTACGTAATACTCATATATAAAAGGATTTTACTACACAATCTCCACTACACTCTATATTTCACATTTTTTTAAATTTTTTATTTTTTTTTGAATTTATTCTTTTTAAATTATTTCAAATTTTTTATTCACTATTCATATAATAAATATTTGATAAAATTAAAAAATTAAAAAAAATATGGTGTGTGGAGTGTGAGTGAATAGTAAGAAGTTGTGAAGATTTTTTATATATAAAATAGTCCCTTCGTCGGGATTCTCTAATTTTCAACAAAAATTCTTTAGTGACTGCTTGTCACGCTGTTTTATACTAGTCAGTGGTAAACACATGATGTCAAATACATACCATATATAAGCATTTTCAAAGCTTACAAATGTCCAGTAGCAAAAATTGAAGAGATTAATAAAAGAAAATAATATAGAAAGTTACAAAAATCATGATAAAATCACTACAACTTAAAAATCAAGACAATTATATAGTTAAATAGTTAAAATTCAAAGAAATTAAAACTTAAACTTAAAGAATGAAAAACATTATTATTAATAACCTAAATTCTATACAAATAACTAATTAAAATATAACTTATAACTTACAATTAATGTAGTTCCCTTTTTCCAAGAAAAAATTGTTTGAAGTCAAAATTTTCAAAATTTATAAGACATACGTGAATGATCCGGTAGGGTAAACGGATGTTGATGTGAGTGAACAACATGAAAACGACACCAACTATATGAATGTGACGCCGGATGAAATGAAAGGTATGTAGTTTTTTGAGCAAAAATAAAATTAATAGAATTGATTGCATATATTTGATTTCACAAATTATCATATCTCATTTATTCATTACAAAATTTTTAAAATTTCAAATAAAATACAATAAATAATTCAAAATTATCAAATTTCAAAATAACAATAATATTAAAAAATAATATTCTAACAACCAATTATGTAAATCTGCAATAAGGTATTTTTTATTTGAATTGAATTATGAAATTAATCCTTGTCGCTTTTCCTCTATATTTTTTAAAGTAGAATAATTGACTCTAAAAAACATTTTATAAATTGAAATAAGTTTTCAAATGACTAAAATTTATCGATCGGACATAGAAAATGTGGTTATGATGAATGGATGATGTGATTGTAGAGCATGAAAATGTGTAAAGGGTTTAGATATAGATCAGGTTTGAACTACTGTCTTATCTACTTGTTTTTCCAAATAATTGACCTTACGTACGTTACAAGCAAATTGGATTGACTCGGATCAATCTAATTAAATTCGAGTCAACTTTTACATAGATTCTCTTGAAATATGGTCCATTTTAAATTTTGTATTCTTCTATTATTTTTTTGCGTTTTGAAAGATGCTTATATACATGTTGGATTTATTTCAACAAAATAAATCTAAAAGTATTTATTATATAAATAATATGTTAGCATATTCTTGTGAAAAGACAACAATGACAGGTTCGTTCTTGCAAATACATAATGCATTGATTAATACATAAGAAGTAGTTTGAAACCGATCGATTAATAATAATTTTTGTTGATATTTCTCGATTAATTGGGCTTATGTTAAACCAAGCCCACCAACTCGGTTGAGCAAAACTTGTTTTTGTCCTTTGAGAATCATAAGGAAGAGAGTTTGTGTTTCGGAATTTATTCCTACGTCTTTCAAATAATATATATTGGTTGTCTTGAATTTATGGAGAAATAATTTAACTAAATTAACCACTCTGAAGATCGATTTGCTGAAAAATTTGCACTCTCTTGATTTCTCTCGGAGCTCTAGCTTGGTGGTGAAAATCCCAGTGAGCATTTCAAATTTTAAGTTTTCTACCTCGTTTATTTTTATAGATGAGATGAGTTGATATTACAATTAAAAAATTGAATAAAATATTGTTAGAATAAATTTTTTTAATATTATTTTTATTTTGAGATTTGAAAAAGTTAAATTATTTATTTTATTTTGTATTGAAATTTAAAAAAATTATAATGATTAGATTAGATGAGATGAAATGAGTTGAGAAGTTTCCTAAAAACAAATAAAGTCGTCATTTGGACTTGTCTAATAACAACTTCTAAGGCAAAATTCCAATTGGAGCTCAACTTCAAATTCTCAATGCTTTTGCCTTTAATTATGGGCAGTCTTAAAAGTACAATGAAAGTAAGATATGGTATAATATATAAAAGAATAATGCTATATACAGTCATGGATTGTGTAATTGTCTCGCACTACTTTTAAAAAAAAGTGGAGTCAATCCAATTAAATTCGAGTAAGCTTTTGCGGTTTCAACTCTCTTGAAATATGACCCCTTTTAGACACTGTATTCTACCATTGTTTTCTTTTTTCGCATTTTGAAATATGCTTATATACATGTTGGATTTGTTTCAACAAAATAAATTCAAAAATATTTATTATATAAATAATATATTGACATATTCTTATGAAAAAAAGAATAAGGACAGGTTCTTTCTTGTCTAATAACAACTTGTAAGGCAAAGTCCCAATTGGAGCTCAACTTCAAATTCTCAAAGCTTTTGCCTTCAATTATGGGCAGTTCTGTAAGGGAATGAATGAAAGATAGTAGTATAATATATAAAAGAATAATATTGATCGCCTTGCACTATTTTTTAAAAAATAGTAAGATTTATTATTAAAAAATTAATTTTTTTATGTAGATCTCGTATTTACGAAACGTGAGACACTTATACAACTCATGATCATAAATATCATTTATCTTCCTTCTATAGGTTGAATGAACCCTTGGCCAAAAACTAGCATACTTGTGGAAACTAGGTAGCAGAAATTACTGTACTGTACGTTACGTGATAAATTAAGAGGTGAAATAAAGTGGTTTTGCAAATGGAACAAAATAATTAAAAATAATTAAATAAATCATGTCTGCTACTGTTTTCTACTTAGATTTCAAAATGGGAACCTTAGATCCAATCCAATTGGAAAAGTTGAGCGGGTTCCCCCATTCACCTACCAAATAATTTAATAAGGAAATGCTAGTCTTTCGTTCAGATTTATTTATTTATTTATTATTTAATAATTAAGAAAATATTTTTTAATAACATTATAATTTTTTTTAAAAAATATATTTAAAAGTATTAAAAAATTATATGTGAAAGAAAACACAGATAAATGCACTATCAAGAGAGCCCCTAGCAGTAGCTGTAGAGCCACCTATTTAATAAAAAGATAATTATATTCATCATCTTTACACACCACATACTATATTTTTTTATTTCTTTCTCTAATTATATATAATATATAGTATGCGAGAATGATGAGTAATTTGCCTCACTAATCAACTGTCATACATCACATGAGCACTACTAATGAAACGATTCCCTTAGAACACTAGCATTGGCTTAGCCAAATGCATCTTTAAACTTTAACCAATATCACACATTTTTACATTTGCCTATTCTATTTACATTCAATCCCTACATTAGATTAACCATTTACTCTTTATATAATAATAAAATATTATTAAATTAATAAATTTTTTATTTAATTTATTTGTATCATATTTTATAATTCTACCAATTGAATATTAATAATAATTATATTCTAATTAAATTTATATTAAAAATTTTATATTTTTAAAAGTCATTTAATGTTAATAATAAAAAATATTGATTAAACTCATCTAAATTTCTTAATTACAAACCAAATAGTATTTTTATTGGAGTGAGAAACTAATATTTTAATATTTTCTTGAAGTGAGAAATTAATATTTTAATATTTGGTGAATCAATAGTGATTTTCCATCTTTGGCCAATCACTGTAGCAAAAGTCCATTTTATTTTAGACTTGGCATATCCAATATGGAGTGTTTTTAGTACATATTATCTAAATTTTAGCCAATCTTTAACTTTGGCCAAGCCAATGCTAGTGCCCTTACACACCACCTTCAGCTTCACGAGTCAATCATCATTGGCGCAACTTTTTTTTAAAGGTCTCAATAATTATATTAACATGTCCCATTTTGACTAATTATTTTTATCAATTACTTAAATGATATTCATTTAAAATAGGTTACATAGCAATTTCAATAGGGAATAATGAAATCTAGGACGAAGAATAGTATTATTCTTTCTTTCCTTTTTCCTCTCCTCCCAAGCATATTGTGATAGAGAAATGATATATCTATATTTCTTTTAAATTAAGAAGGTTTTGACAACACTTTTGATAAGGTGATGCTATCATATTTATTTGTTGTAAAATAATAAAAGAATTATTAGTATATCATTATTCATTGCAATATTCCTCTCCCTTGAAGAAGGGATTGCATGGGAAGAAGGAGGAGAGTATTATGATTAATCTTCTAAAAATCCCATTTTTGTATTCTAATAAAAGTGTGGTACAACCTGGGTTTTGAAATGAGCAGTGCTAGCACGAGACGGGTTCTGAGAAGAGTGATTTTTTTTCATTCATTTTTTTTTTATACCTTTAAACATTTTTGTTATTTAGAAAATCACAAAATCATTAAAAAATACCCCTTAAAAAAAATTTCGAGACCCAATCGGGATCCAACTGTTGGTGAGAGTAGCATTTTTATTTTAAAAGAAGGAAAAATTTAGAGAGTACGTAGAGACTATCAACTAGAGCTGAAAGTAGCAAAGCTATAGAGTGAGTATGGTTAGAACTTGGAAAGGATGAAGTTAGTTGGTGAGAACCTTATGGAGCAGGTTAAGAAGGAAACTTTTATTCTCAAGTGGTGTGTAATTTGTAGAGCACATATAATAAAATACTTCTATGGTATAATTTAATTTAGAAGATAAACTTAAAATTTGAATCTTATAAATAAAATCTTACCATATAAGTGATGTGGATGGTATGCTCTACATACTAGCTTAACTTGAGAATAGAATATCTCTTACTGAAGAATTGGACCAAACTGTCTGAATGATCACTCTTCAATTCAAAACAAACTGATCACTCTGAGAAAATAAAGGTAATAGATGGCAACAACAATCACTACAACTCATTGGGAATTTGTATAATTGTTAGGACTAGATAAATTGTATTTCATATGTTGTAAATGAGATATAGCTTATCTCCTCATTGTAATTCTTCCTTTATAAATTCAACACAATAATAAGATATAAAATAGGGCAAATTATCATCAAACACTTTATATCTCATATGGTATCATCGAAGGATCCTGCTATTGGTACTGATAAAAGGTACCGATAATTTGGACCGATCACTGTAATTTGTTTTTTTTTTTCACATATTTTTTAAACATCTTTAAACATTTTAAAAAAATACACAATTTCAAATTCACAAATAAACATTTCCTTCATCATTGAATAAAAAAAATATATCGATCCATTTGGGGCCTAATTTATCGGTCTGCCAAGTATTTTCCATCAAAGAAATCATAAGAACTAAAAGAACATTATATTGAGAGAAAAAGTTATCATATCATTTCATGTTCTGTACATGTATATATACTAAAACTGTAGATAAACTATACAAGGTAACTTAATCTATACAATGTAACAAATCAACATTAAACTATTATCCATTACAAGAGATCAATATGTTGATCTGGTGGTGCTCGTATCCTGGAGACTTGAATGATAATTGATTTGCAGTGTCTGCATTTGATCTATCATTTTGATTTTCTTCCTTAACAGCCTCCCGCAAGCTATGGGTGAATCCTGAACCATTAGCTTAGTACGTAACAAGGAAAATTGAGTTGTAGTGAGACCTTTTGTAAAAATGTTAGCAACTTGCTCCGTAGTAGAAATATGCTTTGCTACAATATCCTTGTTTTGAATCTTATCCCTTATGAAATAATAATAAATTTTTATATGTTTAGTCTTAGTCCTAGCATGAAAAATAGGATTTGAAGCTAGAGTTAATGCACCCAAGTTATCACACCATTAGCACTGGAGTGGAAAGAAGAGGAACATTAAGATCCTTGAGAAGCATGCGAATCCAAAACATTTCAACAGTAGCGAATGCCATTGACCTATACTCTACTTCAATGCTAGAGCGAGATACCACTGCCTATTTCTTTGCACTCCAAGAGATCAATGAGGAACCTAAGTACACAACAAAGCCTATTGTAAATCTTCTGTCATCAATGGACCATGCCTAATCTGAATCACAGTAAGCACTGAGGTGAAGTGAACTTGGTGTGTACTAAAGTCCATAGTGAGGTGTAGCCTTTAAATATCTCAATACTCTTTTAAGTGCTATGAAATGTTCAATTATTGGTGAATGCATAAACTGACAAAGTTGATTTACCGGAAAAGCTATGTCAGGTCTAGTAATGGTATAATATTGTAGTGCTCAAACTAACTGTTTGTATTCAGTACCATCGGTGAGTGGCACTCCACTGTATCTCGACAATTTGGAACTTGAGGCTAATGGATTAGAGTAAGGTTTTGCCCCTAGCATCTTGGCTTGATGAAGTAGATTAGCTGTGTATTTTGATTGATTGAGATGAAGGCCTTTTGAGTCCCTGTGAACTTGAATTCCCAAAAAGTAATGTAAGGTGCCTAGGTTTTTCATTGCAAAATCTCGAGTCAACTATGAAATGAGTATTCGAATAAATTAATCACTTGAACTTGTGATTATAAGATCATCCACATAAACCAGTACAAAGACATTAATGGAGTCTGTGTGATATGTGAATAGAGAGTAATTAACTTGAGATTCCTCAAACCCAAGACTGAGAAGAGCTTGGGACAGTTTTGTGAACCAAGCTCAAGAAGCTTGTTTGAGGCCATAGATAGCCTTCTTGAGTTTACATAGATGATAAGGATATGATTTATCAATGAATCCAATAGGTTGTTCCATAAATATTTCCTCATTCAAGTGGCCATGCAAAAATGCATTTGATACATCTAGTTGATGAAGTGGCCAGTTGTAAGAAACTACTAAGACAAGCACAGTTCTTATTGTCATTGGCTTCACCACAAGACTAAAAGTCTCAATAAAATCAATGCTAGTTTGTTGCTCAAACCCTTTTGCCACTAATCTAGTCTTGTATCTATCTATGGTACCATTTGCTTTAAGTTTCAACTTGTAAATCCACTTGTAATGTATGACATTTTTATGTGCAGGTCTGGGACAAAGTTCCCATGTTTGATTAGCCTGTAAGGCTTCAAATTCTGATGCCATGGAAACTGTCCATTTAGTAGAATTTGTAGCTTGAGCAAATGTATTAGGTTCAGCAGGTAAAGTAGAGGTATTGAGTAAAACATAAAGGTGCTTGGTGCTATAAAATAGTTGGTAATCTGTGTACTGTTTGGGACAAGAAACACTACCTCGAGATTTAGTTGTTACGGGGTGATGAGGTAGAGAATGAGCAACTGTTATGGATGGTTGATGAGAATGAGTGGAGGCATTGTGACGTGAGTCAATAATAGAAGAATAAAAAATAGGTGGTGCTTGAAATTGGTTAGATAAAGAAGATGATAGTGCTAGTGCTGGTAATATTACAGAGGAAGTATTTGTTGGAGGGATTGTAAACTATACCTGATCACAAGCTGGGAAAGTGCATTCATTAAAAATAACATGACGAGAGATGTACACCCCAAGTGCTTTGTGGATCTATACACTTATAGCCTCTATGATTCAGACTGTAGCCTAGAAAAATGCATTTCTTATTGCGAAAGTTGAGTTTGTGAGAATTGTATGGCTTGAGTAAAGGGTAGCAGCAACAACCAAAGACTTAGTTCTTTATAGTCTAATGCCTTGTGGAAAAAAGTGGTGTATGGTGATTCAAGATTGAGGAGAGGAGTAAGCAATCTGTTTATGAGGAATACTGCTGTAAAAAATGCATTAACCTAGTATTTTTGTGCAAGACCTGAATGTGCTAAGAGAGCTAGACCTGTTTCAATTATGTGCCTATATTTCCTTTCAGAAACCCCATTCTTTTGAGATGTATGAGGACAAGATATTCAATGAAGTATTTCATTCATGTCTAAGAAGTGCTTGGACTGATGTAAGGTAAACTGACCACCTCCATCAGTTTGAAAAGATTTGATAGTTGTGTTGAACTAATTTTCAACAAAGCACTTAAACTTTACAAAACTTGACAAAACTTCAAATTTACGAGTCATGAGAAACAACCATGTATACTTAGAAAAATCATCAATAAAAATAACATAGGGTTTACAACCTCCAACAGATTGAATAGGAAATGACCAAATATCATAATGGTTCACTTCTAAAGACTGAAACTGACTATTGAAGATCAATTAAAAGGCATTGTTTTATTTTTGCTAGCTAACAAGATTCACAAACAAATGAAGATATATTTTGTTGGGATACTGGAAGTTGAAGATACATTTTGTTGGGATACTGGAAGTTGAAAATGCTTAAGAGCATGTTTAGATATTGGTTGAGATGAGTGTCCAAGTTTGTGATGCCATAGAGACTTTGATGTTTGAACTCCTATCATGTAGGTAAACCTTATGTTATTTTTTATAAATACCCTTTGCAGTTGGATTGAGTACAATTCGTCCTCAGTATGTTCGTGATGTAACAGCTTCTTGGTCTTGTAATCCTTTATAAAAAAAATTAGATTAAGTGAGTTCAAAAAAATAATTATTATCAGCACATAACTTTTGGATGCTTAGAAAATTGACAGGAGCTTGAGGACAATAAAAATATTATTTATTGTAAATGAAGAAGTTAGAGTGAAAAATATACTAAAACTAGAATGTTGTATAGATAGAGAGGTACCATCACCAACTGCAACTGACTCGGGACCTTGATATGGCTGTTGATTTGAGAGATTACCCAAGTTGGCTGTAATATGAGAGTTTGCTCCGCTATCAACATACCATGCTTGGTCTTCAATATTTGAGTTTTTGGTTGCAACCATTGTAGCTAGTTGCTTAGGAGGATGACGGCCCTGGTAAGCATAGTCCATTCTATGAAAACAATAAAAAATTTGGAGATTTGTTCTTCCACAAATTTGACATGGAACTTGTTTAGATGTGGAATAGGAGTTGTGGGCTTAAAGTTCACATATGGACTGGACTACTTTTGTGCTTATATTGCTTATGTTTTTTAGATGGTGCAAAGTATTTAGATTTGGATTCGGGAGGTTGATTGTTATGATGTTGAGAGTAAAGAGCAAAACTCACAGCTTTAGTAGAGGGTATCTGTGCATCCAGTTATAGTTCATGGTTTAACAATTATGCTTGGAAGTCTTCAAAAGTCATAGGGGTATTTCAAGTAGCAAATTAAAAGCAATCACAAATGAGGTATATGAGAGGCTGAGTCCACTAGTGATGTATGAGACGAGAACCTCATCATCAACTAGTTTTCCCACTATTGCTAATTGATTTGTCAATGTCTTGGCTAAGGAAAGAAATTCTTGGCAGGACTTAGAGTCTTGGTGAAGATTTTGTAATTGCCTTTTATGATGTGCAACTCTTGAATGAGATTGCGATGAAACTTTGGCTGTTAAAGACTGCCACACTTGTTTGGAAGTGTTAAAACTATACACAGTTGAAAGTATAGCTTCACTAAGCATGGCATTAATCCAGCTTAATAGATACTGATATTTCTTGTTCCAAATAATGTAATATGGATTTAGAGTTTGGGAATCAGGTAGGTGTCGTGGAGGGAATGGCTCAGTGCGATCAACAATACCTAAAAAATCATGACTCCTTAAGACTAGAAGAAACAATGACAAACATAAAAGTAACTTGAGCTATCCAGTTTGACAGAAACTAACTGTGTGATGTTGGGAAAGGAAAACATGGTGGTAGTAGAACTAGAATTGGTCTTAACCATAGGTATAAACCCATGGGGCTCTTGATACCATGAAAGAACTCATAATTGAGAGAAAAAGTTTTTCTCATATCATTTCATCTTATGTACATGTATATATACTAAAGTTGTAGATAAACTATACAAGGTAAACTTAATCTATACAAGGTAACAAATCAACATTAAACTACTATCCATTACAAGAGATCAATATGTTGATATGGTAGTGCTAATATCCTGGAGACTTTAATGATAATTGATCTGTAGTGGCTGCATTTGATCTAACATTTTGATTTCTTTCCTTAACACTCCTTCTTGGCTTCTTAGCAATCATTTGACACTCAATCACAATCATCCATCCAATCCTTCACCTCCTCCTTACCTAATCTCAACCACACTATACATGTCAAATTGACCCACACCAATTACCTTTTATCGTGCACTCATTTGATTCCATACTTCCAAGGCCGACAATTTTTTGACTATATTGATGGCATTCTACTTTTCTCTCATCGTTTCAACCCAACACCTCTACCATTAACAACTTTGACAGCCTCATGACCAATCTTGTCTATACCACCCGGTCTCAATAGGACATACTGATATCGAGTGTCATGTCGTCTACATTGATTAAAGAAATTCTTGGTTATATTTTTGGTCTTCAGACCTTTCGTGAGGTTTGGCCGACTTTGGAAAGAACTTTTTTCTTCTCAATTCAAAGCCCATGAGGTCACTTCCTGCCTTCATCTTGCAACTCTGAAGAAAGGCTCCTTATCATTGCCGACTACTTCCACAAAGCTCAAACATAGGCACATACATTAGCTACCATTGATGAACCTCTAAAGATTGAAAGCTTCTTTCCTACATCTTGCAAATCTTGGCTCTAACTATGACTCTTTAGCCACCTCTATCACAACTCAAATAGATCCCATATGTGTTGATGAACTCCATGTTCATCTTCTTACTCATAAGCAACACCTTGAACACATTTTTTCTGCTGATCTATATCAATCTAATGTCGATGTGGCTCAGCACAACAACCCTACAAACAAAAAAAATGATTCTCCATCTCAATTTCCACCTTTAAATCATCTCACCTATAAGGTTTGCCTCAATCTTGGAAATATTACAACAAAGTGGTATTATCGATGTGACCATGGCTTCCAGTGTGAGAATCAACCTCCATCTGCCTATTATACTTCTTAATTTCAGATACCTGATCTCAATTGGTACCCTAACATTAATTCCACCAATCACCTAACAAATGACTTAGCCAAACTCAATGTGCAAGCTGAAAAATGCCATGGTCCAAATCAAATACAAGTTGGAAATAGTTAATGTTCGGATATTATTTATTTAGGTTCAACTCATCTTCCCTCTACTTCCTGCACCTTTTTTGTATAATATATTACATGTGCCTCATTAAAAAAAAAAACTATTTCAACTAATTAGTTTATTGACTAAAATCACACAGTCATTGCATTTCATCCATCTTTTATTGTCAAGAACTTCCACATAAGGAATTTACTGTTGAAAGGCCCAATAAAATGTGCTCTCTATCCTTGGCTTTTATCCTCAACCTTTTCTAGTGTTGCTTGTGTTGGTAAATGTATTTTTCTCTCACACTGTCATCATCATTTAAGCCAACTTGCATTTAGCACTGTTCGTTGGGTGTTGTCCTCTTTCAAATTTTCAGTATTTGGCAATAATGCTCCCTCAGTTAATTCCTTTTGTCACCTAGGTAAACTACATCATCCTCATTTTAATATATCACCGTCTATGTCCAATGAACCTTCTTTTTCTTGATGTATGGGGTACTGCCCCTCTTCAATCTTTCAATAATAAAAAATTATTTCTTTGCATTATTAATGACTTTAGCACTGGGATGATGCATTTGATACCGCTTGTTTTTTATTAATGGGCTGTCATTTAATCTAAACAAACACAAGTATCAATTTAAATTTCTTTTTCAAAAATCTCCTGATTGCATGTCATTCCTAAAGACCTTTGCAGTGAATGGTGGTCCTAACTTAAACCCTACAATAATAAATTTTCCTTTAAATCCAAGTTGTGTTTTCTTTGGGTACAATAAACCTCATATCGAATATGTGTCTTGACTTGTATCTGGTTGTGATTATGTTGCTCGACATGTAATTTTCAATAAATCTGTTTTCCCTTTTCAAATGAATAGAATCCAGTCCTCATCCACTTCTGCTTCAAACTTCAATATGCCATGTTCTTTGACTATTACACTTCCTACATCTTCTCCCACACTAGCTCCTCCTGTTGAGCCTCCCCTCCCATTTGTTCCTTCTTTACCTATTATTTTTGCCGTAGAGTGCTCTCACAGGACCTCCAATCCTTGTTCTGATCCCTTTCCTTAACCACGACCTCAACCTCTCACTTACAACATGACAACTTGTTCCCAACATCACATCCCAAATGGCACTATCAAATACTTATTACCACATGCCTTAACAATTTCAATCGACCCTTCCTCTGATGAAACTACATGTTATATTTCCTATACAATTAAGCATGTTGTCTAAGGTAAAGCCACGATTGCGAGTTCAATGGCCCTTAAAAAAAGGGCACTTGGACATGTTCCCTCTCAACCCTATATGAATGTTGTAGGATGCAGATGAATATTTTGGATAAAAAAAAAATCAATGACAATGTTGAATGGTGCAATGCAAGCAACTTTGTAAAAGGATTTATTCAACAAGTTAGGCCAGATTCTGTTAAGACCTATAGTCCCATCATTAAGCTCATCACAATTAGAACAATTCTAATCTTGCCATTTTAGCTGGCCAGTCACAATAACAAATTGATGTCAGCCATGTTTTTCTACATGGTTTCCTTTTCAAGACCATTTAGATGCAATCACCAAGTTTCGTGCATCCTAATGTCACATATCTTCTCAAGAAAGCCCTATGAGGCCTTAATAGGCCCCTAGGGTTTGGTTTTCATCACTTAAGTGGACGGCTGCTCAAACTTGGTTTCACTGCCTCTAAGGTACCAACATTTTACACTGATCACTTCACCTATGGCTACTTTGAGTCCTCTTAGCAATCTTTTTGAAATAGCTCTATCTTGCAACTTTCTACTGCAACACCGTGAGAGCCTTTCAATACTTCTTTTTTACCCACCTAACATAGCATTTATTGTCAATAAAGCATCTTAGTTCCTTCAAGATCCTCATGATGGTTATTGGACTGCTATCAAGCATATCCTCCATTACTTGAAGCATACTATTACACATGGTCTTCACATTTGCAGATGCTCCTTTACCCAACTCTTTGCTTATTCATATGCTAACTGCGTAGGATGCGTAGATGATGCTATTATGTGTTCCTTAGGAGCAATCTTTTCTCATGGAGTCCCAAAACGCAACCTATTATGTCCTGTTTGAGTACAAAAATTGAATATAAGTCACTTGCCAATGCTACTACTCAATTACTCTGGTTACAGCCCTTGCTTAGTGAATGTGGCCTATTTCTCCCAATGGCTCCTATACTTATCCTTCAACCTAGTCTTTCATGCTTGTACAAAACATATTGAGATTGATAATCTTTTTTATACGAAACAAAATTGCACAAAAGGTAATTCAAGTTCAGTCCATTCCCAGAAAGGACTAGCTTGCAAATATTCTAACCAAACCAATTGTTTCCTCTCGATTTTACTACCTTATGTTCAAATCTCAACATGTGCCCCTCACCATTGCCATTGCAATTGCTGAGTCGTGTTGAAGGATCACTCTTACATTCAAAACCAACTTATTACTACAAGAATAAAAGCAACAAATAGCAACAACAACAACAAATGGCTACTAAATGTGATACTTATTTGTAGAATAATGCTAGATATATTCATGGGGTATGCGAGCGCTCCACAATCATTTTAAAAAAGAGTAGGATCTACTATTAAAAATATTACTAGTCCCAGGCAATGTTTTTGAAAAGCTTTGATATGTATATACTACAACAACTAAGCATGATCTCTCACCCTTTAAAACCTAAGTCTTGATGTTCATCCCATCTGGTCAGAATGGCTTAACATTCCATGTCGAAATAGCAAGCAACACAGTTTGATGATATGTTTCATTCTAGATAAAACCCAAGCCGATTTGGTGCATTTTGGTCCATTCAACCAAATTATGATATTTTGGTCAAAATTGGCGTTTCGGTCCAAAATTATTATGAATGAAATTTTTTAAAATTTTGTGAAAATGTAAATAAACTGGTAATTTGACTAATTTTTCTTCAACCCGTGATAACCCCTTATTTTCCCTCTTCTCTTCGATACCCCATTCTTGCTGTCGTGAGGCCCGTGACCCACTACAAGCAAACACCTTTAGTTCCACCCAGCTAGCAACCACTCGGTTCGCTTTGCCGCAACTCACCACCTCCACACTCCCCTGAACTTTCAATTTTTGTGTGTGTGTGTGTGTGAGAGAGAGAGAGAGAGAGAGAGAGAAAGCTATTTGTATCTTATATTCTATATTTATTGAAATCTAAAACTTGATAGCATCTCTATATTTATTGTTATATATATATATACACACATATAACAACTATCTAAAAATGGTTCACTGAAGCATACTGGTATTAAAATACGTTGTTCCACTACCTCAATCGAAAAAATCATCCGAATTCAAATTCAAGACTTCGATTGAAACTCCAAAGATAAAATTGCTGCAATGGCAAAATCCAAAGGCTGGAAAGTTCAGACTAATGCCTCATTTGGTTACACAAACCATCTCATCTCATTTAATCATTACAACTTTCTTAAACTCTCACACAAGATACAATAAATAATTTAACTTTTCCAAATCTTAAAATAAAATTATATTTTAACAATATTTTATTCAACTTTCAATTATCATCTCATCTCATCTGTGTAACGAAACGAGACATGGAAGTACTTTTGACAACAAGTGGTGATGAAGGTGTTAAATGTAAAACTGCTACTTATTCTAAAAGTTTAAGTAGAGTGAAGTGTAAAGTCCAAGTTCAAATTTAAAACTTTTGTTCTCATATTATATAAAACTATCACTTGTCCTAAAACTTTAAACTAATGGAAAAGCTAGATTTTATTGTTTATACCATATCTTAATACTCTCACACACATATGGGCTAGAGTTTCCCTTCAATAAGTAGACCTAACAAGTAAAATATTTAATTAAATGGGTGAAGTGTATTTCATGAACTCTGCTTTGTTACCATGGAAGACGCTATTTGTTCGAAAAGTTTGAGTTTATGTGAAGAGATAGATTTTAATAATTTATGTTATAAATTTTAATGAGTAATTATATACTTACAACTATTTTACAATTCATTTTCCAAAAAAAAAAAAAATTTAAATATTACAAAACTACCATCCATTTTATGTAGAGTTTATAATATAGTTGTAAAAGAATTGCAAGTTGATCAATTTTCTATTTTAGTAGAGATGACCATGAAGATTTTATTGCAGCTTTCTCACTCCTATGGGGATGGAACTAGCACGATGGTAGAAGCTCAGGCTTTATTGGATGGACTAAAACTATGCAACAAACTAAACTTACCTAGAATGGTGATAGAGATCACTGATTAAAAAACCTCTTGCAACATTGGTGGCACAAGGAAGGGGAAATCCAATAGGCCATCATGGCGATTGAGATTGAAGAATTATATAATTTGTTTGATGAATGTACTAATGTCATTAAGTGCATTTGATGAGATTGATGTACATATATAAGACTTAAATCTCATGTCATTTACAACCTCTAATATAATAATTTTCACACGACTAGTGATAAAATTATGTTTTTTCTCGTAAGAGTACTATAATGTGTTATCATGGCAATCCTTAATTATAGAAGTGAAGATCACTTCTTATCAACATCATGTGTTTTCATATTCTGAGCATGATCAACATGCAGCATATTGAGAAAAACTTGAATATTTTCTCAAATTCTCTAAAGCCAATTAACTTGATGAACATGCATGATCGGCATCCTTTATGCATGATTATGCATATTGAGAAATGAAACCTGATCTTCACTTCTCCCTTCAGTTGCCAATCTATCCCAAATCTTCTCTATGCATGTCTGAAACTTCAGAAATTGAAAGTGCTGGGAAAGTGTCTTCTCCTCTAGTTGTGCCTCAAACTCTTTTAGAACGTATTATTTACATTTGTGATCTGGGTGCCATTTCTCCTCACACGGGTAATAAAGGCCCTTCCCGACCCCTTTTTTCATTCATTGAAAAGAGTTATGAAAATGGTTGTCTATCATTATTCATAGAGTTTGAAGACTATCGGTTATCATTGGTCTACGTGTGTGATAACTCAACGTTCAAACATCGACCATGAACATAACTAATATGTTATTGTAACTTGATTGCTGCCAGAAATTAAAAAAGGAAAATCTTACTTATCTTATGCAATCCATTAATTATCATATATTAATCCTTGTACAAGCAAAGGCTAGGATCAATCACACAGCTTGATAAGAACCTTCACACAATCAGGCTGTTTCAGTTGCTCAAATGCTGTATCTATATCTTCCAATCTAACTTCGTGAGTCAAAAGCTCATCAAGTTGGATTTCCTGTGGAAGAGAATATAACAATATTTCCAAAGTTACGAGAACTCAACATGACACAATAAGAAGTTCAAATAAGATGCATGCTAGCTGCTATATAACAATTCAGATTCATGAGACGACATGTACGTTTTGAACTGAATGGATATTATCAATTTCAGTTGAAGAATTGAGAGGATCATACAAAATTAGATGCTTCGAGTCAAGTATCAATGGAAATTTGGGTTTGTGGATGGCAGTTTTTGTCGTGTCTAGCTAAAAGTTGCAAATAAGATGGCATGCTGCTATATCGGATGCTAAACTCAGACATAAAAGAGACATAGAAAACAATGTACGTTTGCAAGTGTAGATGGTACTTTTATTCATAATAATTCACCTTATTTTTGCATTTGTCGATTATAATAGGAAGGTCAGTTTTGACTCTGAGCCCACCAAAAATGGAACCCTTCAAATTTCTACCAAACACTAGGGAAAGGAAATTGATCTCCACAGTTGCATGATTTCCTTCTCCAATTACTATTGTTTGGCCTTTTCCCTTATCGCCATCAACAAAAGACTACAACTTATTAATAAATAAAGGAGGTCATATCTTTTTTTCTGATCAAAATGTAATAAGGAAAACAATGAATAGATCCTTGTAATCAACGATAAAAGTACCATTTTTGTTGCTTGGAGAGCTTCATTGACCAAGGGTGCAACCCCTGTGCACTCAAAGCAATAATCCACACCCATTCCACCTGTTAATTCTTTAACTAGCTCGGAAATAGATTTATGACCATGTTTTTCAGGGTTTATAAAGTCAGTCATTCCAAAAGCTTCTCCCTTTGTTTTTTTTCTCTCATTTTTGTCAATGCCAATTATCTTTGCTGCCCCTTGCATTCTGGCCCCTTCTATTGCCTGCAATTTCCAAGACAGGAAAAACAAATGGTAGAAACTAATATAAAAATGGGTCCTAGAATTATCAAATAAAGTAAAAACTGCCCTGTTTTTGTTGTCAAGCCGGGGCATGCTGCAAATTCAATAGGAACGAGTATCAGCAATAAAAGCTAAAGGCATATTCATACCCCTAATCCAACTGCACCAAGACCAAGAACAGCAACACTCGATCCTTTTAATTCAACCCCAACTTCCTTCCAAGCAGCCCCAAATCCAGTTGAAAATCCACATGAGAGAAAACTAGCATGAGGCAGAATTATGCTTGGATCAAGCTTGAGGATGTAATTAGCATCAACAACCATGTATTCAGACCATGTAGAGCAAGAAAAGGAGTGATACAGCATCTGGCCGCCTCTTGCAGACATTCTTGAAGTGCCATCAGGCATAAGCCCACTGAAGGGTACTGGGTATTTAAGGCACAAGTTGGTCTTTCCTGACAAACAATTCTCACAGTCTTGGCACTCCCCAATGAAGGTTGGAATGACAAGATCTCCTTCTTTGAGATCTGTTACTTCCTCACCCACACTCTCTATTACACTGCAATCACATAGTTTACTTCACATGATATAAGGCATCCAACCTCAATATTATTGCAAACTTTGCTCGCTCATAATTACAAAAATGTGACCGACTCTATTTGGTTTCCATGATAGTACTATAAGAAGCCCCGGCGCAAAAGCATCTAAGTTCAAACAGTGCAGAGATTTCAAAGAGTTAAAGAGAGTTGAGAAGAGAAGTTTACCCAACACCTTCATGTCCTAAAACTCGAGGGAAAGCAGGCTGTAGAACAACAAGGAATGATATCAAATCGTCTATCTCAAAGGAAAAAAAGTACATATTACAAACAGGACACACGAACTCAGCAAGGAAGAAAGAATAATACTAACGATTGGGAAGCCATTTGTTAATAAGATGTCGGTGTGACACACACTAGCATACAGGGTTTTGACGCGTACTTCACATGATTTTGGTGGCTCTACTTGTATCTCTTCCACCTTCACCGGCTCCCCCATCCCCCAACACACCACCGCTGCCATGCACCACCAATTGACATGAAATATATATATATATATATATATATATATATATATGCATGAAAGAGAGAGAGAGAGAGAGAGTACTGACTTGAAATGGAGAAAAGATCAAAGAAACTGAGTGATTGAACTATACATATGCAGTATATCATCTGTAACTCCACAATTAAAAGATAAATATTATAGGGCTTAAATGTATATATATATACCTTTGCATGTTATGACCAGATCAGAGTCGCTCTTGGACATTGCCTAGCAAGTTAACAATCCAAACTTATCAATGGAATTTGGAGGGTTAATTGATTCTTTGCGCCTGTAAATATTCCACTTAACAACGCATATAGTAAGTAAAGTATGATCATTTTGCAGACATTATCCAGTAAGAAAAGGATAATGGCCGCAAGTTGGGCAAGCAATTATGGCCGCAAGTTGGACAAGGATTGATGTGAATGCATTTATACAAATAATATCATTAAGGGAAAATGACACTTTAGAACTTCCTTTTTTCTAATAATGACTAGTCTTGGATTGGCCTGGTGCATTGGCGGAACTACTGGCCTCCAAAGAAAAATTATAATAAATTATTATTCAAAATTTAAATAAAATTTAGTAAAAAATAATATTAATCCCAAAAAATTTGAAAACTTCTTAAATATTCTTTCAAAAATATTCTTTGACCCATCTACAATTCTTGAGTCTTCTTAAAAGTATGAAAAAATAGTTTCTATATTTTCTTAAAGTCAATGATTTTTGCATCCAAAATATAAAAATGAGTATACGTACGTAAAAGATCCAAAAATATACCACCGAAAATTTAAAACTTTAAGATATGAGTTAACAAAAAATATATGTATATATATGCGTTCAATTTTTTTATAAAATTCAAGTCTTTCATTTAAAAAAATTAAATTGTCTTTTTTTGAACCTTTAAATGTTTGCATATTCTATCGTAAATCCCGTCAATTAATCTTTTACTAAATGAAAAATACATGAATAAAAAAAATATAATGTGATTTATTATTTTATTTGAAATAAAATTTTTAGTAAGACCAGCTATCGAGTTGATAAAAAATGTTTGCTATAAATTGAAGGAATATGCGTCTGTAATGTATTTTCTTATAATTATAAACAACAAAGTATATAATATACACATAGACAGCAGATATGCAAGCTAGCATCGATCGTCGTTATTGCATAGATCAATATGCCCCCCAAAGTCAATTTCTGGCTCCGCCACTGGCCTGGTGGGCTTGCCCCTGTACCTAAAGCATCTCGCCCCCGGCCCCAGGCTATTGGGCGGACTACCCACAGAAACTTAAAAAGATAAAAGTGAGGACAGGGGAGGGGATGGATACTTACCTAGTTACCTGCCCACCCCATACCATACATACATAGCCCTGCAAGGTCATTCTTATTTTTACTCTACAGTTTAACCTTCATTTTCTTCTCAGTCTCCTTTATCAATCAATCTTCTTTGGTCTCGTTTGGATATTGAACATTGAGATGAGATGAAGAAACTATTAATAATAGTGAAATAATTTATAAATAATAGTAAAATGATTTGAATTAAAAATATTTTATGAAGTTTTGAAAAATGAGAGAGAAAATATTGAATAAAAATATTATAAGTTAAAATATTGTTAGAATATAAATTTTTTAATTTATTTTTGTTTTGAAATTTAAAAAAATTGAAATTTTTTTTGTGTTTCTCCCCTTCTTCCTCTACCTTCTTCTCACATTCTTCTAACTTTCTTCTCGTCAACCCATGACCATGGTTATGGGTCACTCATGCCGATTAAGGCCGAGAGACCTGGTTGTAGCTCTCTAAAACCCATGTTCACGACTTGGCAATAGGTAGCGTCATGGGTCTTCAGAGACCCATGGTGGATTGGCCAATTTGTGACCCATAGCTACAGTTTGGTTGTCACTCTCTACAAGTCCTACAGTCCTATAGACGTGGGTAAGATGGTCTGCGAGGTAAATTTGAATTTTTTTTATTTGTGATTGGATCCATGTATTTGACGTTTGAACTACAATTTGATTTAAATGTATAGATTTGTTGTATGAATATGAAGATTTGGGGTTTGATTTGTGTGGAATATATGGATTTGTATATTGGGGGTTTGGATGGACAACGGTGGGTTGACAAAGTTGCATGCCTGTCGGACGAGAGCAAATAAAGGGTGACTTAGGGCGGGGTGGAACATGACCATCCCCCCTCCACGTGGATGCGGGGGTGGGGGAGGGTGCTACCCACACATATAGGACAACTAGCACCCCTGGTCTCAATAGAGTGAGTCCCTAGAAAAAGTAAGCTTTTACTGGTGAACCCATTTTTTAAAAGTACTTGTCCAAAGTTTGTACATTAGGACTTATATAAATCATTTTAGTTCTTAAAAAACATTTAAGTCAAAAAATTATAAGAAATTGTAATCATTGAAAATGGATTAAACGTGGTCCACATTCATATATCGCGAAAGGGATTGGTTGGATCGGTTTGACTACGTACCTCTATGCGTTCATAATTAGATATAGAGGACACTTTAGATGCAAAGTCATAAGATCAAGTTTTTGTTAGATATGTCAACTTTAATGAAGGGGGGGATCACAGCCATGGATCACTTAGCTACCTATAATAGGTTAGTGATTAATGTCATCAAATCCATTGTGTTATGATGCCAAGTTCACTTTTTAAATGACTGTTTTGATGCTATGTTCAAATCTAAATGGTCAATATCTTGAAAATATTGCTGAGTAATAACTTGACAAGGCCATTATGAGAGCCTTAACTTCCCATATTAAGCAAGTATAACAGGTCGTTGGTTCTTGAATTATTCTCATATAATTTGGCATGTATTAGATCCTAATTTTCGAATATGAATATTGATTCTCTTTAGACTCAAACAAAAACTAATAAATATTACAAGGTATAAGGAAACTATTTTGAACATGTTATCAAATCAAACTAGAGGGAGATGGACTACTTTATTAGGGTTTTTTCTTTTTCTTCGCCTCCCTTCTCCAATCCACACCAATTCCCAACCAAACGTCCCCCTCCCTTCTCTATCAAACTTTGGTGTCGCTTCCTCCACCCTCTCTCTTCCTTTAAAGTCACTCTTCTCCCTACATCCCTTCATTTTCTCTATTTTTGCTCCCTTTTTTTCTTTTTTGTCAAGCCATTAAAAGTTAGATATAGAGCTTTTGATGCACAAATTCACCACGCCATTCCCACCATTGGGAGCGCCGCCACATATTTGACCCCCCATGACATAGTCTTCCCTACTACCCAACATGTGACCACCATGCGCTGCCAACTCATCTCATATATGAGCCACCTTTTGTCGCTAAGCACTTATAGTTGGTCGTTAATTGGCTCTCCATCCTTGTTATGTTGTTTTTCTATTTTTTTAATGCCTCAATTTCAGTGGCATTTAGCAACATTTCTACACCCGACTGCCACCATCCGTCATACACACACTCCTAACAAAAATCTTTTGGTGTCGAGCTCCATCTCCCCTCCAAAAATTGTCATATTTTGACCAATGCATGGCTTCCACGTGCCACCATATTTTGCCACCTATGATTTTGTTATTCTTTTTTCCAAAAGATTTCTACTTTTTTTTCCTAGGTGTTACTTTCATATAATTCATTATCTAGTAATGCGAGAGATGAGAACCTCAACGATTGTTTAAAATATGGGCAGTTGCAATGTGCACCCGGTTTTGTTGGCTGAAGGAGAATCCATTAGCTGAAAAAACTGCCTTCATGATAGCCTTATCTTGGATGAGTCTAGAAAGCATGGAATAAGAAATATTATATTCTATTTCCTTAAAAAATTCTATTTGGAGGTTTATTCACCCATAGCACACTACACACTTGGTCTGGGAGCGCCACATCACGGTTCCCCCCTTCCCCCCTCCCCCCTATGCTTCTCTCTTGTCTCTTTCACTCTTAGAAGCCACCTTCCTCCTCACCCCTTTTGGTTCTCTCTCTCTCTCTCACATGATTTTATCTTGTCTCTTTCATTGTCAGAAACCAACTCCCCCCCCCTTATAGTTCTCTCTTTGTATTTCTCTTTATTTTTGTTTGGCCAATTTACAAAGCCACTTTGGGTGCTTATTTAACAAGAAAAGACAGTCTTCTTCCTCTCCTTCTATTGCTGTCATTTCTTCAGCATCAATGGCACTTCCAAACACTTCTCCATGTGCGCAGCCCCCCTGGGGCATTGCGAAGAAAATGGAAGTATATCATTCAAACTAAAGTTCCCTTCTAATTTTGACGTTGGAGAATCCAATCTTAGCTTCTTCCAAATACGTTCTTCCTTGCATGCTATTCATATGTGCTCTCTCTCCCCCTCTCTCTCTCTCTCCCTCTCTCTCTCTCTCTCTCTCTCTCCACATGTTTTTCCCATTCTTTAGAGTTTTCGATTTAAAGAATGCAATAATTGAGTCTAGTGCAGTTAGAAAATCATTTCGAAAGTTATTGTAAATAGATTGTGGATGAACATACGAGAGAAGGCATTTTGCAAGGGATAAGATTTGGAGAGAAGGCACTCTATGGGGGAGAGTGGTATGGGGGGGAGCTACTGTGTTTTGTGGAGGTTTAAAAAAAACATAACCAGTACGTTGGCACCCCACTTAAGTGGTGTGTAATGTAAGACTTCTACGTAGCAAGACTCTTTATTTTATTTATATATATAAAAATAGAGAGAGACATAGAGAGAGTTTTGCTACTCATCATCCCTACACTCCATACACCACATTTTTATTTTTTATTTATTTTTTATTTTTTATTTTATTCTTCTTAAACTAATTGAATTCTTCTACCCATCATCCATATACCACACATTTGATAAGAGAAAATATAAATAAATAAAAAAGTATGGTATGTGATGTATGGGAATGATAAATGGAATTTTTCATATATATGTTGTACTATTTGATTTGAGATGTTTGTAGGACTATCTCATTCCTGCTATTGTACCTTCTAATTTTTATTAATTTAATTTTCCCATAAAAAGTATACATTGCCAAGTTGTATCGATTATTGAAGAATAACTAGAAAATAGATTTAGAAGAATAACTAATCAAACACAGTTTTTAATTTGTTTCCTCAAATATTTATTTTGAATTTAAAATAAACATGGATTCCTCATCCTATCCATCCATTAATCAAAATCAACACATGTATTTTTGGTTTTTAGTAAAACTAAAACAAAATTTTCAATCTTGCAATTCCAAGTTTCACATTTCTTTTTTTTAATGTTTGTTCCATCTTTTGACTTTCATAGGAGTGGGCAAAATTTCTGCTGCGAGTCACCTTCTGGAGCTCATCACAAATTATAAGAATGATTTGTTGTTCCTCCTCCAATAGATTTGTTGTTCCTCCTCAAATTGTGAGAATGTGAAATGTGATTTGTGAAATGTCAAGGATTGAACAATCCTCCTCCCCCTTTTGTGAAATGTGTATGATTTGTTATTCATTTCAATGATTTGTGGTTTGCATTTAAATGATTTCGGTTTTTAAAGGATTGAACAATCCTCCTCCCCTTTTTGGAAAAATAGGGTGTTTTTGTTCCAAATGACATTTGCTCGAGTGTCGCTCAAGTGAACATCACACAAATTCGTTCAATCGAGCCTTCGCTCAAGTGTGGCTCGAGCGGATGTTCATTTTTTTGTATTTTATTTGTTTTTAAAATCACAAACACGACTAGACACATATGTTTTTTTTTTCAATGTGTTTCTAATTTATAGATAATTTTCATAACATATTAAATGACAATTATTTGTTAATTGTTTCAGATTATTTGCTCAAATTATGGATGTTACACTATCTCGCCATGATTCTCCACAAGAGGATGATGCACAGCCATTGGCGTCACTAACAGGTACTTCAGGTCGTAGACCCTCATTTAGAGCAGCTATGTCATGTGCAAGTAATCGAATCTCAATAGATCTTGAAGATGTTGATATGCTTAATGAGGAGGAGGAGTTGATAATGTTAACATCAATCTACCAGCACGACCTAGTAAAAGAAGGTCGTGGTACTAGGTCGTGGACATGGAAATATTTCACCAAAATTCCTAGTGATCGTGGAAACCTGCAAACTCGATGCCACTATTGTGGGCAACTATGTGGTTATTATTCGAATAAACAAGGCACATCAATATTAATAGCACATTTTACAGGCTACCAACAGTATAAGATACACAAAGGGCTGGTAGCAACTGATCAAACGAAGTTAAGTTACAAGACTTCTACAGCCACTGATGGGATGTAGATTAAGAAGCTATTAATCCCTCAATACAATGAGAAGATGTCGAGGGATGATCTAGCGGAGTTGATCATCACTAATGAGATGCCTATTACTAAGGTTGACAAGGCAGGCTTCCACAAATATATGCACACTTTAGAGCCACAATTTCCCATGCCTTCATGGTATGCTGTGATGCACGATTGTTTGAAAAGGCATGCCAAGGAGAACATAGCGATGAAGAAAATGTTTGTCGCCACCAGCCAAAGAGTGTCATTTACGATTGATACATGGATTTTCATGCAGAATGTGGGCTACATACAGGGGTGTAAATTTAAACCGGTCCTGTCCAGAATCGGTCCGGTCTGGAATCAGTTCTTATATTTCATAAACCGGCCGGAACCGGTCTGGTTCCGGTTTTGAGATTTTTTGGACAGGACTGAACCGAACCGGACCGGTTGATAAAATATATATAAAAAATAATATTTTATATATAAGTTTTATATATATTAATATATAAGTTTTATATATAATTTATAATTATATTTGAAATATATATATCATATATGAAATAATTTCATATTGTAATTTATAAATTATAACATAAAATGTTAATCTTAAATATAAACATTTGTAATTTGTTTGATCATATGCTATTAATATAATTATCTATAAGATAATATTATTATAAAATAAAAGTTTAATCTTAAAAATGAAAATGTAATTGATTATGTATTATATAGCTATACTAATATATAGTTTAGAACTAATACTAATGTATACTAATATATGGCTATCTAATAGTCTAATATTATACTAATGTCAAATTTACATTTTAAAAAAACTGAAAAACCGGACCAGAAACCGGTAAAACCGAAAGTATCGGTTTAGGAGGGTAACCGGTGCGTAATCAGTTTGGAAAAATGTAAAACCGGTCATACCGGTTCGGTCCAAGATTTTATCCAAAATCGGATCAAACCGAACCGGTTACACCCCTAACTACATATATATCACATCCCACTTTATTAATGGTAAGTGGACGTTGCAAAAGTGAATTATTGGCTTTAATGAAATTGTTAATCACAATGATTCATCCATTGGCAAGGAGATGAATGATTGTATAAATGATTGAGAGATCATAAAAGTACTTTGTATTACGATTGACAATACTATTGTGAATGACACTACCATTGATTGGTTCAAGCAGAATATGACCATCAATGAGCATATCATTCGTGAGAACCAGTTTATTCATGTTCGATGTTGTACCCATATCATCAATCTCATAGTTTCTAAGGAGTTCAAGTAGGTTAATGATTCCATTATTAAAGTCTGAAATTTTGTGAAATATGTGAGGGCTTCCCCCCAACGACTCCTCCCCAACGGCTCTGCCAGTTTAAGAACAACTTGAGATCTCATCCTTCAATATGTTGCAACTGGACGTTCTGACTCGATGAAGCTCTACACATATGATGTTGGATGTAACGTAGAAGTACCAAACAACATTCAAGCGGATGAAGGTCGATGATGGGGGCATGAGGTATGCGCTGGAGTCAGTTGGGGGGAAAAAGGGACTCGGTGCACCGGCCATAGTTGATTAGGCCAATGTCAGGTATTTTGTTCAATTTTTAAAATTATTTTACGACATAACTATGCAGATATCTTGGACAAAATATCCTACTATGAACATGTACTTCAAGGAGCTCTCGGGGCTTTATGACCACTTGCAATAGAGTAGTGTTGACAATGTGGGTTTGTTGAATGCAATGACTATGAGGATGAAATACAAATCTAATAAATATTGGAGGATGTGGAGAAAATAAAGAGATTATTATTTGTGGTTGCGATTCTTGACTTTCGATATAAGTTGGCAATTGTAAAAAATAGGATTAGGGACGTCCTCGGTGATGAGGATGCTAATCAGTTTATTAGACAGTTTAAATATGATATTGATGATTTATATAACCATTACAACAACAGTGGTCACTCTTCAACCGAAGGTGGTAGCTCCTCACTCTCGACCGACTTGACATCTTTCTGGGATGACACAAATGTACAAAGTTAAAATTTATTGCGGCTACAACAGTATCATCAAAATTGTGCATTGATGAATATTATGCGGTATAAGTCTGAGGTTGAGCGTTACTTTATGGAAAATGTTGAGACATCTAGTGATACATTCCAGATATTAAATTAGTGGAAGGTGAATTCTGGCAACTTTTCATTCCTTTCCTGAATAGACAGGGATGCACTAACCATTCATATCACTACAATTGCCTCTGAGTCAACATCTAGCACCGGAGGTCGTGTCTTAGATGCTTATCGAAGTTCATTGTCTCCGACCCTGCCGAGGCCCTCGTTTGCACATAAGTTAAGTTCAACGTCCATTGGAGTAGATACCGTTGATGCCGAGAGTTATAGACTTGAATAATGTAACTTTATGATTTAAAATTATTATTTACACAATTTTAATGTTTTTATTATTTAATTTATAATTTATATGATTTTGTACACCTAACTGTGAATCTCAAACTAATTGTAGATGACTAAGACTGACGTACTGTGGGATGACCCCTTTATTTGTGAGAAACTCAATACCATGATTACCATCATGCAAAACTCGTCAGAGTTAGATGTGAATTTGAGTTCATAATGTGTTTTATTTTATGTCATATATCATTTGGCTGATGATTTAGAAGTTTATAGTTAAATGACTAAAGAAAAGATAGTGCATCTGATCAATAAAACTTCATGCAGGAAAATTGAAAATTACTATCGAGTCATCAACTCAAATGCATTGACTGTCAAGATTGATACAGAGGATTGTGGCTATTTCATATTTGAATGAAATCTATGACATTATTAATATTTTGGTGTTGTAAATTTAAATTTATTGTTTGTAATTTGTAGTTTGATTTAGTTATTGTATTTAAATTTTAGCTTTTGAATTTTTTTTTACAATATTTTAGATTTTTTTTAATTATTTAATTATTTTAATATTTTTAAATGAGAGTGGGCCAATCTGAATTTTAAATTGGGCCTTGGATATTGGATCGTGGACCTAGGCCCAATCTGAGCAGGACAACTTGGCAAGTCCATCTTCTACTCCATCGGGCCCACCCTTACTTTTTCATGTACTTTGCTTGGTACAATATAAAAAGGGGAAAGGCTTCCACCCGGATGGGTAACAAACCCAAATTTACACCAAACAATAGATGGAGGACACGTAGGCACTCCAGGAAAAGCTTCCATGAACTCGCATACATGCCGATTCCCCCTTTTTTCTTTTGAATCTCCCTCCCTCCCCCATCTTTGCACGCATCATTTTCTTCTCAGAAAAATCACCCCCTCCATGACACACAACGACTCACAAACTCCTCATGCCAGAATGCTCACTTGACGCACGATGGAAGCCCTACTCGACGCAATGCTCACCACCTGCACTCATCTTCAAAGCCGACGGAAGGTAAACTCTGAGAAAATGGGAGCATTGTTCAAATTTCTCCTTCTTTATTCCATCGTATTTGAACGAACATAGTCGGTACAAAACTTGTTTATACTCTCACTTTGTTGAGTTGTGGACATTCCAGCGTAAAATGTAGATCTCAAGTAAGCAGGCACCCACTTTTCTCTCTTGACATAAATAGTTGGCAACTAACTATTTTCTTCCAACTTGTACTTCACTAATATTTTAGTCCACTCCAACTTAAACTCCTCAATAGTTACCGTGTCATGAATACAGTGGTTAAAATCAAATTTAAATTGTGGGAATCTGTTATAAACATGAGCTAGATGTTCAGGATTTTTTGTAGGATATGTCATAAGCACAATTTGTGAGTTGTAGTGGGCAATACCTTCACATTTTCCTCACAATAAGTTTTGGCCCTTGAAAAATATTATAAGTAATATACGAAAAAAAAAATTAGGTGATTCTACGCATCTAAAATCTCAACTACTGGGATGCAGAATATTATAAGTCAATGCACTCAATGCAAGAATAATATGATAAATCCAGCTTCCAACTCGTTAACAAATTATCTTTCTTTCCCCAACATTAACAATTTGAGAAAAAAACCTGTTAAAAAAACAATTTTGGCCAGAATTTCAAAAATAAACCCCAGGAAAGAGGAGGAATCGGGTGGGGAAAAAATCTCAACAATTTGGCAAACATTTGGAGAAAAAACCTGTTAAAGCATGACTTGTTTCAATAATTTCAACAATTTGGCAACATTACGTCTAAAATCCCAACTAACTGTATATAAGCTCATATAAAACCATGAACATTTCAAAAAAATTGTAAAAACGTGAACTTGAAGACCAATGAAAATTAATAGCTATCAGGTTTCAAGATTTTCTTGTCAAAACGCGAACTTCTCAAAATTTACCTTCCGTCGACTTTGAAGATGAGTGCAGGTGGTAGGCGTCGTGTCGAGTGGGCATTCTGGCGTCATTTTGTGAGTGTTGTGCATCGTGGATGGGATGATTTTTTTGAGAAGAAAATGAAGCGTGCAGATATGGGAGAGAGACTCAGAGGAGGGAGATTAAGGGAACGTTTTGATTCAGAGATAAGTTGAGATGATTTGTGAATAGTAAAAAATAATATTTTTAGAATGATATTTATTAATATTATTATTATTTTGAAATGTTTATTATATTTTGTATGAAAATTTAGAAAATTTGTTTTGGAATTTGAAAAAGTGAAATTGTTTATTATATTTTGTGTGAGAGTTTAAAAAAGTTATTTTGAAATTTGAAAAATAAAATTATTATATTTTATATGAAAATTTAAAAAAGATATAATGATAAAGATGAGATGAGTTGGGATGGTTTATAAATCTAAACGTCCGGTAATCGACATGCAGGCAAGTTCATGGAAACTTTTCCTAAAATGCCTACGTGTCATCCATCTACTGGCTTGGTGCAAATTTGGGATGGATACCCATCCGCGTGGAAGTTTTTCCTATAAAAGGTTACGTTATTTCGTGTTTGTCAATAATTTAAATTTAATTTTTTCTACCAAGAAACAAATCCAAACGAATTGTGGCATTCAAAGCCCCAGTCCTCTCCCTCCCCATCAAAATTCCACCACAAAGCCCAAACTCCTCCTGATTTTCTTTTTCTTTTGTTCTCTTTTGGATAAGTACGAACACGAAATTGAGCCTTTTGTTTCTCGTTTGCAATTTTTTTTTAAATAAAACTATTTAAATTTAAATGAGTTCAGAAGGGTATTATCATATCTTCAGCTGATCCAGCGCGGTAGCTATTGCACTTCTCAAATGAAATACATAGACAAATCTTCACGTAGAAACGAAGCAGATGGAAGGCATTGATAATTCCATCCAAAAGGTATGTGAAAATTTCCATGCCGTTTTTGTGTCTTTTTCTTTTGTGTATTCTATGATTCCTTTCAAGATTCCGGCAGTCATTTTAGGATTCCGTTTATATTTCTTTTTCTTTTGTGGTTGTTATTATTCTTGCTCGATTTAAAAAGATGATATAGCAGAACAAGGTGATATTTTTGGGTCGCCGAATTTTCATTAGTCGTGTATGTATCCGTGTTTCTTTCTTTCTACCGTTTTCTGAGTAACCAAACAGGGGACTTCTTTTTCAATGATTTTTTAATATAGTCTGGGTATAGATTTGGAATGAATTAAGTATAAAGGCATTGGGTGTTAGGATTTAGTTGGGTTAGTTGATGCACAATGGCGTTGGTGTTAGTTACTATATGGTCACTAAAATTTTACTGCAAAGAAATCTGGCTGAAATGGGAAACAGCTCTTGTTATTTGATTCTACGGTTTTTTTATAGCTCGTAACTAACTGAAGTATATTCCATCTCTGTTTTGACGAATTTATGAAGTGGCATTTAACCAACTCTCCCCTAAAAGAATTTACAAATGGGTTCAGGAAATTAGACCATGAGCTATAGACTAATATGAGATATGCATTGTTCTGCCCAAAATCAGTTTCAAACATGCTTTTTTCTCCGTACATATTTTCAATCTAGGATGCCGGTTTACAAATGGGTGATATTTTCCTTTTGGAAATCATCAGGGCACGCTGTGAGTGGTTTACCCAGACCCATGTTACCTGAGAATACAGACAGTTCTGCTGTGTGGATGAGGAAGTTAACAGGATGTTGGTTAAACTATGACAGGGGTAGTCTTTAGAAACCATATGTATGGAGTGTAATGAGCTAGGTATTAATTAAGCTCAGCCTTCTATGGGTCTTGCCTTTTAGTCCTCTTTAATTGACCTGCTTTACCTCAGTCTGGATGGTTAGTGTGTGTTTTCCTGAATGTGCATGCCACAATGCAAGTATTAGGAGAGTAGCATTTGCAGGTGACCTTACTATGTGAATACTGTAGACAAAAATGAGTTGTGCAGAGGTTTTGGTGACCTGCATTCCAGCATTCCAGCATTCCATTTACCAGGGAGGTAAAGCCTGCCGCAGTTGAAGGTCTTTAGAGGGAGATCTCTATGGCAATAAGAACAATGGTCAGAAAATTGGAATCTGGATTATTCTAATAGTATAATTTCACCATAAATTAGCTTTGCAATTTGAAGATATCATTCAGAGCTTCTGATAGAACTGAATTTGATGGTAGACGCCTATTGTCATCTTACATGATATTTGTGATGCAATTTCACATGACTTGTTTCCCATACTTTTGGTTTATAGATTTGACCCCAAACATTTGTAGTTTATGTATATTTCATATGAGCCTTTACTTGTTTGAAGGATTATTACAAAGTTTTGGAGGTTGATTATGATGCAACTGAGGAGAATATCAGATTAAATTACCTGAGGCTTGCACTGGTTGGTCATCTTTCTTTTCTGTTAGCTACTTTAATAGTGTTTTTTCCGTTGCTTGACTGTCATAAATCATAAATTCTTTTAACTAAATGTAATGGGACACATTGACTGACGAAAAATATACTTGATTCTGTGGCTATATAGAAGTGGCATCCTGACAAGCACAAGGGTGACAGTGCTGTCACGGCAAAGTTCCAGGAGATCAATGAAGCTTACAAAGGTACTACTCAGGCATGACAGGTGCAGAAGTCTGCATGTCCCTCTCTATTTGCATATGATTTTAGTATTCTTTGTTCTTTAAAAACAGTTAAGTTAATGACCCTTTTCAGAATTTGCAACTGTTAATATCAGCTTTATCTTTTCATCTAGTATCTTCAAGAGACTGACAAGTATTTGAGAAATTCACACAATGATCCTTGGCTAGTGTTCTTTCAGTAATCAATATCTTTGATTAGATGTTGAACTATCAGACATCAAATTTTCTACAACAAAAATGCTTAAATATATTGCCTTTCAACATCGTAGGACCTGTTTCTACACATTACAAAAAGACAAATGAAAAAAGAAAAGAAAAAATTAAACATAGGCATTTTGGTCCTTTATTATTCATCAATTTTTTTTCTTGCGTAAAGCAGTGTCACATGTTCTTTAATCTCTATTAATTTCTTTTGCAGTGTTGATTGATCCTGATAAACGAATTGACTATGATCTAACCGGAATCTACGAGATTGATAAGTATACTTTGCGGGTAAGAAAATTCGAAAAAAACTATTATGAGGCCTAGAACAACTTATTTAGGTTCTTTCTAAGCATCCATTGTTATAATTACTGATGTTCCAATGTGACTATCTGGAATAATCTAACCTTCCAATGCAGGAATATCTTAGCAGATTTAAAGGATTGATACTTACCTGCAATGGGCTTGGCATCAGTCATTCGCCAACAAGGTAATAGTTAAATTTTAATTAACACGAATAGTATTGTTGAATGTGGTGCTGAACTATATGGTAAATGACTTATGAAAGCTTGTGTATGTTTGTTTATTTACTTTTGTGTGCATGTGAGTGGGTAGGTTTTTGTGTGCATCTGATGTAGGGTATCTGAGTGTTATTGTTTCAATTATCAAGAATCAAGATATTGTTTTATCAGTATCAAAGATTTTTTGAGTTCTTTCCCCATAGCGTTCTTCTTGTATTCACAAGAAGTATACAAGATGGACACGTAACTAGGAATAGGAAAGGAGAGTAGAAAGTCATGAAAACTCTGCCCATTAAAATCTATATATGCTGTCCAAACTAGTAGAGTCTTGAAGAAAAATGTTTTAAGCGCTTCCGTTGTTCACTCGTGAACCTCAAAAAGTTTTTTTCATTCATTTCCCTCCAGGTACACCTCATCAGACAAATAGGGACGATCTTCCGTTCTGATGTAAAGAATCAAGAAATTAACTCTGGAGATTATGTAGATCTACATTTTTTATATATATTTCTTATATCAACAATTGCATTAGATGTTGAAAAAAGCGTAAGAGTTCACCATTGTTTCATTTCTTCCTAAATCTGAAGGACACAGAATGCAAGCTTATTGAGCTGATTCTTTTTGAGTTAGCATGACTTGTTTTTTAAGGCAAGAATTTCCCCCCGATAAATACCCTAAAAGCAATCAACTTTTTTTTCTTTTTCTTTTGAATATTCAATTAACTTTGAATTCTGTAATTGTTTTCTATATTTCTTCTCCAAGTTCTAGTCCGCTAGATAGGAATGCAAGTCACATGGTCGATTGGATGTGATGTCCTAGCATAGCGGTGAGGGACTTTGGGAAATTGTGGGTGATCAAAGTTTGACTTGCTACTTGTTGGCCACTAGAACTTGGAGATAAATGTGGCAAGGCCATTTTGTGAACGAAAAACCTGGAAAGCACATCAAGCTCTACACCACTAAATGGGCCTCCCATGGCTGCAAGAAACATTGTTAACCACACAGGATTCTCGCTCAAATTTGAAATAAATACCATCATTGATTGTTCCATAGCTCTCTCAAAAACAAATGCAAGGATTTTTTTCTCTCCATACACTTCTCCTCAGTCCTCATGCACGCACGTAATCCCTTCTCCTGCGCTTCTTGCCAGAGTTGATTCTCTCTACCTTCCCTTTCCTCCCCCTCTCACTCTTTTGTTTCTTTTCTTCCTTTTCCTACTTTTTTTTACAAAGCTACCAAGATGGAAGGTGATGGGAGTTTTATGGTGGAGTCTCAAACCTTCATCTTCTCAAAGATGGCTGGTAACAATTTTCGTATCAGTGAGAGGAACAGAAAAATGGCTTTGTTTCTCTTCATTAACGGGACATCAGCTTCATGGGTAGCAAGGATGGTTGAGGAAGCTCTTGTCTCTCAATGGAGCGACAGGTTTTTCAGAAAGCTGAGGGTGGGTAACGGGGTCCTCATTCTTCAACGTCACAGTAACAATAGAGGATATTTTCTGCACTTGGAGGAATTTTGGAATGGCAGGAGGAGGGGCTCTTTGATTGTCCCTGAAGGCATGAAGGGATGCGGCTGGGAAGGTTTCGCTTACCACCTCGAGAAGGTGGCTGGTCTCACAGGGGTGCTTATAGAGGATGGCCTACGTTGGGGGTGGGGTGGCTGGTTATGGGCTGGAAACAGAGAAGCTTCCCCCGGATGGTGTTTCTTACACCTCTGCTTTGAGGTCACCGGCAAACTCTCTATCGGCATGATATTTGGTGTGGTGATGTGGCCTTAAAAAACGCTTTCCCCTCTCTTTATAGGATTGCGTCAGATAAGGATGCCCTGATTCGTGTGCCTCATCCCACCTCAAGTCTGAAATTACCGAGTATATTGTCCCATCCATTCCGAATGAATTTCCAAACACCCTTTTATTGCATTAGAGCACCAATCCCCCTAAATGCTCCCGTATTTAATACTGATGATGCTTCTCCAAAGAGCGTCCCCTTCCTCATGGTACCGCATCTCTTCCAAGAAGAGCCTTGTTAAAGGTTCTCAATTTTCTAACCCCTAATCCACTGCAAGACAAAGGGGTGCAAACTTTATCCCATTTAATTAAATGGACTTTTTTCTCATCTTCTAACCCTCTACACAAGAAGTCACGGTAAATCTTCTCCAGTCTATTTGCCACCCCTACAGGCAAAGGGAACAAAGATAAAAAGTATGTTGGAAGATTAGATAATGTGCTCTTAATAAGCGTGGTTCTACCGCCAGACAAGTAAATTCTCTTCCAACCCGCCAGTTTGCATTCAATTTTCTCAACAATCCCATCTCACATTGCCTTGAATTTATGAGGAGCCCCCAAAAGAAGTCCCAGGTACTTCATAGGCAAGGATGACACCTTGCAGCCCAAGATGGCAGCCACTGCACTTAAATTATTAACCAAACCAATTGGAACTAATTCAGACTTTGATAAGTTCACTTTAAGACCGGAGATAGCTTCAAAATAAAGAAGAAAAGCTCTCAAGGAGCAAATCTGATCGGGATCTAGGTCACAGAAAATCAACGTATCATCAGCAAAATGGAGGTGAGCGACTAATATGCTACCATGCGAGGAACCACCCACTGAGAAGCCCGAGATGAAGCCCATGTCCACCACCCCCTCCAACATTCTACTCATCACATCCATCACAAGAATGAATAACAAGGGGGATAAGGGGTCCCCTTGTCTCAAATCCCGAGAACTATTGAAAAAGCCCTTGGGAGTGCCATTGATCAAAATAGAGAATCTGACAGTTGTGATACAATGTTTTATCAACTGACACCATCTTTCCCCGAAGCCATGCCTACCAAGAATATACAACAAGAAATCTCAGCTCACATGATCAAACGCCTTCTCCGTATCTAATTTACACACGATACCTGGGGTGCCGTCTCTAACTCTATTCTCCAAGCATTCATTAGCAATAAGAACAAAGTCTAGAATTTGTCTTCCTTTAACAAAAGTGTTTTGTGACTTCGAAATGATCTTCCCCTTAACTTCGCTTAGTCGCTTAGCAAAAACTTTTGAGATGATCTTGTAGACCCCACATACCAAACTTATGGGACAGAAATCTTGCACCTCTACCGACCTCGCCCTTTTTGGGATAAGGGCGATGAAAGTGGCGTTAAGACTTCTCTCAAATTTCATAAAAGAGTCAAATTCGAGAAAAATCTTCATGAGATCCTCCTTGACAATGTCCCAACAAGTTTGAAAGAACACCATTGTGAAGCCATCTGGGTCCAGTGCTTTGTCTTTATCCATCCCTTTAAGCACGCTAAGCACCTCGTCCTCTTCAAAGGATCTCTCCAACCAAGCCGCACTTGATTGATCAATTGAATAAAAAACGAGTCCGTCTACCTTAGGCCTCAATTGATATTGCTCCATTTACAACTTGTCATAAAAGTGGACAATGTGGTTCTTGATAACAACTCTATCTGTCAAAACCTTGCCGTCCGAATGAAGGACCTCAATGACATTGTTTCTATGATGGGAGTTAGCAACTCTATGAAAAAACTTTGTGCTCTTGTCCCCTTTCCTTCAACCAAAAGGCCCGAGATTTTTGTCTCCAAGAGATCATCTCCATAAGAATATTTTTTCCAGCTCAGCTACTACAATCATTTTCCTTGCCTTATCATCCGCCGAAAGAGCCCCATCCACTTCTTTATCATCAATGGGTCCACCCCGCCCCTAGGAGGCGGGGGGGCCCCTTGCCTGGTACCGGGTGGTGGGGTTGAAACCGCACCCCGCCCCCCACTCAACCCAATGACCCAATGGGTCTATAAATTATTTTTAGGTCTAAAATTGTTAAGTCCTACATTGCTTAGGTATGACTATTGTATTGTCTTGATCTCCTATACAAAGATTGGGTTAGGAGACTAAGACAATCCATTAACTTGAATTCAACTTCAAGTTTTTAACAAATTGTATATATCTATTTACAATATATTTATATAAATTCTTTATATAAATATTAAAAATAGAATTTTTTTATATTAAAAAGGGGAGGGGTGCAGAGCCGCCGGGGGGGGGGGGCCCGCTGCCCACCCTTGCCCAGGAGGGAGAGACAATGAGCCTATCCAATCTAGACCAAGCCCTCCCGTTAGACCAAGTGAAATCTCCCCCCGCCAAAGGTAGATCTACCAAGTCCAGCTCAAAAATAAGTGCTGAAAAGTCAGCCATGGCTATACCCATGCTAGAGTCCCCTGATCTTTCACTCAGGAACCAAGTGACGTTGAAATCACCTCCAATATACCACGGGATATCCCACCAAATACACAAACCAGCGATCTCATCCCAAAGGAGTTGTCTTTTGCTGTCAACATTTGGCCCGTAAACTCCTAAAAACCCCTAACCGAAACCATCTTCTACATTTGAGAAAGAGCAAGCTACCAAAAATTCACCGATGAAATCCTCCACCAAATCAACTGCTTTCTTATCCCACAACACTAAAATGCCCCCTGAAGGACCCTTGGAGACAAGCTTGGTCCATCCCACGTAGGGGCAATTCCACAAGCTTCTTATTAATTGCCTGTCGATAGACTTCAACTTAGTCTCCTGCAAACAAAGTACATCTACCTTCCATTTCCGTAATAAATTCTTCACTCTAAGACGCTTGCTTGGGTCATTTAGTCCCCAAACATTCCATGAAAGGATCTTTGGCTTCATGGAACACCAAGGTTCACCTTATCATTGTGTCTCCCCCTACTCGCACTTCCTTCCCTTGCATCATAGTTTATGGAGCAAGCAAGCCTCTTAAGCTCCCTTTCTTTTTTGGCGGCAAATTTGGCAAGAAGTGGCTGCCCTGCTTCTATGGCAATGAGAAGAGCTTTAAACTGGTCCTCAAATTCTTCGCATGAAATCTCAAGGCAATGACGAAGTTCATCTACCTTTTATAAAACCCAATCAAATTGCATGCTAGCCCATGAAGGCGCCTGTGGCAATGAGCATAAAGGACTAGGTACGTCTCCTGAATCCCCCAGTTCCATGTTAACTTCAAACAGCTTGCAAACTAACTGTAAATCAAACCCAAGTGAAGATTCAACATCCGAGAGAACCCCATCAATCGATGACTCATCATCCCCTTTTGCCACCGTGCACAGAATCCTTGAGGGGGTCTCTAGTTCACAGAATGTTGGATGAAGGCCTTGGGCCCTAAAAAGAACCTCTGAGGTCTGATAGGGACCAGATTTAAGCAAAGGGTTGTCACAGAATGTTCAAACCAAGGCAGCCCATTGGAGGACGACGCCTCCTCGCAGAAATTTCTCTCATCCGAGATCGGGAACGACACCAAACTTCTAGCCATAGGGTCAGCGGAGGCCATCGGCCCTTTCTGTGTCATCGGCAAGCTCCCAGAGGCCTAGGGACAGGCAGTGACACCCTTCTCGACCAAACCAGCCTATGCTTTCGGCTTCAAGGGGTTGTACTTCTCAGCGAAACCCTGTGGTTGCACCCTAGTAGTGGTCGTAGAGTCACCAGTGACCGTTGGTGTGTTTTGTGTCACCGGTGGGGCAGCTAGGTCGACTGTCGAGGCATTGTGCCTTTATCTATGGCTAATAATATAAGCATCTCTGCTGATTCTCTTCATTGGTCCGTGAATTTTTCTAGAGCTATACAGGATTGGGAGGTGGATGACATTGCTGACTTTAACAATTTCTACATGCGCTAAAAGTGCAAGCAGGAATGGAGGACAGACTACTATGGACATGTACAGGGAACAAGAAATTTTCAGTCCACTCTTATTACAAGGTATTGACGGTTCACCCCTCCAATGCCTTCCCTTGGAAGATCATTTGGAGGAGCAATGCTCCCCTCAAAGTTGCTTTCTTTGGCTGGTTGGCATCCCATGGGAAATTATTGACTATCGACAAGCTGAAAAAGCGCGGCCTCTACTTAATAGATTGGTGCTTCATGTGTAAACACAGCTGCGAATCAGCAGACCACCTGCTTCTCCAAGGCGAAGGAGTCAAGGCTTTATGGGATGACATCTTCACTAGGCTCGGTATCGCATGGGTTATGCCTAGGAGGGTGATGGATTTATTGTCATGTGGGAGAGGGATTCGGGGCCACCATCACATTGCAGCTGTTTGGAAGATGGTGTCTCTATGTTTAATGTGGTGTGCATGGATCGAAAGAAATGGTCGATGTTTTGAAAATAGGGAACACTCTCTGGATGCTTTTAGGGCCTTTTTCTATCACACATGCTTTGGGCTTCATCTATAGTATTGAACGGAGCGATTTTTAATGACTTTTATGATACTTTCGTAGCGAGTAGTTTGTAACTAGGCTATTTTCTTGTTTACTTCCTGTGTACACGGACATTGCCTATTTGCGTGGATTAATAAAACTTCTTACTTGTCAAAAAAAAACCAGCGCTGCCTTCTCAACCCTCTTTTACCATCTCCTTTCTGATGTGGAATCTTGTGATGGAAGAATGTGCCAATTTGTGAAATGGATTCTCTGAAAGACTTTTTTGTCTGATTTTTCAAGTAAATTGAAAAGGAAATTAAAAAAAAAAAAAACAGAGAAGAAATAAAAAGAAAAAGAAGAACGCTTTGAAGCTTTGTGACACTGTTTGAAAGACATCGGAAAAGAGGAAAAATGTAAACCTAAAATGTTCTCACCAATGGCTCCTCAACTGCTATTATTTAAAAAAAGGGGTAAAAAAAGTGGACCTTGATCTGTTAGTCCTAAGAGCTGCTTGATCACATCCTGGGAAACAATCCCCATTTCTTCTTCTATATATCTCACTTCCTCATACACGTATTTATCACACTCAAAAATTTTCTTGAGTTTATTTCTGTATTTACCAAAGCTTGGTAAGTTTATAGAAAGACAAAAACTAGCAAAAGCTCATACCACAACATAAACTTGAACAGAGAGAGGTCCCCTCACTCTCAGTTCCCACCGAGAAATTTGCTTATGTTGTTTTTGCTCCGATTATGTTTTATTGTAGACTTAACCTTTCGGAAACTATAGCAAAGAAAGGTGAAACTGAACCGAGTGGTGACAGAGCTGTCAACGACGACGACTATGACTGATAATGTCTGGTCAGATAGCTTCGACAACACTGCTTTGGGTTTTATCCCTCCAATAGCTTTTTTTTTTTTTTTTGGATAGAGACGAAGGAGACCATGTTTTGTTTTATTTGATTTTTGAGATGCTGACGCGCCATCATTTTATTGGATGGTGTCAATGACCACTTTAAACAGGATCCTATTCAAAGGGGAACTCTTTTGTGAAAAAGGAAGTGATAGCAACTGCGCTAGAATAATGTGAAGGTGAGGCTCCACTGCTGGAATCTGAATGGGATGTTGGAGATCTTCTATTAATACTTTTTTCACAGCTGTAAACAGATATAATGATGATATTGGGATTAGTTCTGGCCCTCAGTTTCTGCATATGCTTCCTAAGGTGCTGGGAACAGAAGTCACGAACATTTGTTAGTTATTTCCGTGCAGAATTTATATAAATTGTTGAAGGTTTGGCATGGTAGTTTCTCAAAATAGAACTGTTGTCCTGGGGTGATTGTGAACTGCAAGGAGAGGGCACCTGCCTGCACATCGTTGATCTCTTTTTTGCATTATAATAAACCAGTGAACCCTTGGTTCTGTACAAGTTACTGGGATTGGAGGTGGAGACAATTTTCTTTTAGTTTTGCAGATAGATTAGTAGCTGTGGCGGTGGTCCTGAGTAACCTCTTAGGTTGATTTGAGATTTAAATTTTGTGTTTATCTGTCAGCTTTTTGTTTAGTCAAATTACAGCACGCCTAGTGCTTCTGGTTACTCGTGGTGCTCTCCATGATGCCATCTTCCCTCCACAGCACCATTCAACAATATGCCCAAGCTTGAAAGGACTTTCTTGTCTTTGACCTTTTGATTCTATCCTTCAAGACTCCTCAAATCTAGTAAAAAGAATTGTTAGATTCTACTAATACTAGTTGTCAATCTGTTCATGGCACAACTTTAATATTCCTTTAATAAAGGCTGTGATAAAGAAATTATTATTATTATTATTATGATCATCATCATCATTATTATGGTTAGATTCTACTAATTACTGTTGCTGCTGTTGTTAATATTATTATATATGTATTTAAATAAGCTTTCAAACAAATGCTGTTTCTTTTTATTAGTGTATATAAACGTTATTTTGATTTACAAAACTGAGTGACGTATAGGTTGTGAGTTTTTGACTAAGTGAGCATTAATATTTAATGAGGAAATGAAAGGATGGAGGAAAGAAATTTGTAAATTTTGTAACAAATCCAGAGGGTAACGATAATAGATGAAAGAAAAAAGAACAGGACAGGTCAATACCACATGCAGCCACAGGTATGGTGATATTAACTATGGATATTAAGTGATAGTAAATGTTATAGTTCAAATATAGACACTACATAATTAACTTCAGATTTCTTAATTATTAAGCTAATAAGTCTGTAGAGAAATTGTCACTCGGGCTCCTAGTCCTAGGCATGTATTTTCTGCAATCAATTTTAGCTTTTGCTCTTATATCATTTTCCTAAGAAGCAAAGTAAACATTATACTTCACTTGGCAAATGGTGCTCTCATTCTTCCATGGCCCAATGGTACAACATACCCCAAGCATGAAAGGAGGACTGCCATATCTTTTTTGTTGATTACATTCTTCTTTGTTAGTTGATTCCCTTCTAAACATCAAGCCTTATGCACTAAACTGAATTGTTGCCATCAAAGTCTATCCAATTGCCATATTTTGTTCAACTCCATCGGTAGATTTGATTTAGCAGAAGTTGCTGTCCAATATATTAATATAGTAGCTTTTATAATTTTTATCAACCTTGCAGAGTTACTTATAATTTTTATATTCTAATGCAGGACACAGCAGCAATTGACAGAAACCAATGAGTTAACAGATAAATGAGGTTTGGACTTGCTATCCATATCAAACCTTACAATTTGCCTTCTCAATCAATTCCTGTGATACACTGGTTTTAAGTGTCTGATAGTTGAAAAAGAAAGTGTCTGGTAGTTCTATCCCTGTTGTTACCGAGTTAATTAAATCAAAGCTGAATAGAGTTAACAATATGCACATCTGGCTCCTGTATGCATACGAAATTGAAAATGAACCTCATCATTTGTAATATTAGATCAATGTGGTCAAAATAAGTGGTGTAAATTATTACTCTTGAATAACCTTGATTAAAAAGCTGGTTCTGGTGGATGTTAGACAAGTATTGATCTTGGCTAAATGATTGGTTGAGATCTTTCTTTATGATCATTAGTTTGCAATTTGAGCCACATACAATAACCAAATAGGTGGTTGACCTCATAGTTTTAGGGTTTCCTTTGCCTATAGTTTTATTATCGAAAGAAATCTGCTCTAAACATTGGGCATCTAGATCATTAAGAATGCACCATCCTGTTCTTTCAGTGCTGCAGTTTCATTGTATATGTCAGTCATCGAAACCTAAAACATAAAACTTGTCCCTAAAGTGAAAATTTTCCTTGTCAATGTTTTGTTTTTTGCATTTAGGGGATGCTGTAATTGGTTTATGGAAAATAGGTTCATGTCAATGCATTCATAATGACCTTAAAGAAGGTTACAGTTCGAGTTGTAATGACCAAAACTATATCTGGTTAACACAGGAATAGAGTTTTCACTGAAAGCCAAAAATCACCATCAACTGCTTCAAGGTCTTTTTGACAGAAGCTATCCGAGAGCTCCTGAACCAAAAGCCGGGAAGCACTGAGATGGTGCTATTCCATCAGGAATCTTGGTTTTGACCAGATTGGGTGGGGGTGCCGTCCTTTGGAGCAGTTGTCAAAACGCGAAGGGTTTGGTTTCATAGGCATGATATTGAAAAATGTCACAAAGAAAGAGATTGTTTCCATATGCCCGAAAGTTGAAAAGATTTAAGTGACAAAGAAACTTAGAATGTGATGTATGATTTGGAAAGTCTCAAATCTACCCCCCAAAAAGGTACTCAACTTCTATTTTGTGGAGATTATTATGTCTCGTGTATATTTATTTCTCCTGATGGCTATGGACATGGTTTTCTTCCTTTTTTTTCTCTTTCTTTTTTTTGTTGCTTTCTTTGTGCTACAACTAGAAATGCATTGATAGAGACCTACCCCCACAATCGTTATCACTGACATCATCCACAATTTAAGTGTTAAATAATTGTGGCCAAAAGTCATAATAGCCTCATGGGTAAAGCTTATTGAATGACATAAAGCAGCACCGATTCAGCCTCAAAAACCTCGTTGATTCCGTCTGAGATTGAAGAAAAAGTAGTTGGTGTGCAGCTTAATTATATCTAAAATAGTATCTTTTTTTTTTTTTTTGCAGGCTACCATAAAGGGTGGAATCTGTTTCTCACATATTTTTTTATTTTTTATTTATTTTCAAGTAACGTAATCTCATTAAAAAATGCAGAGGAGGTAATCCAAGTACACATTCCAAATATTTTTTTCTCATCTAACAAAAAGAAATTGTGGGTGCAATAATTGTGGCTCAAAAGTCTTGGTTAAGGTGGAATCCTGTAGACTTGCACAGATGCATCCTTTGAGAAGTCAGATTGAAAAATATACATTAAAGAGAATAGAGTTTGATTAAAAAAATTTCTAATACATGATTGCAGTCAAGAAATTGTTAAAATAGGTTATCTTCATCTTTTAAAATAGTTGGTTTTTTTTAATGGGATCTGTTTCTCATATATTTTAGTGCCTGTCCATATCTGGACAAAAGAAATTATGGGTGCGATCTTTTTGACAAATGAATCCCAGTCAGGGATCCAACTTGCCCATTTGGATTCCATTATGTGACAATAAATCGTTTATAATTCCAAGGAATATTTTGTTTTTTTTTTTCTTTGGTGCCTGTGCGATTCATAATCACTTCCATTATTATAAGAACTAATACCACACTCAGCAGGAGGCGTTGGAATATAAATCATGACTTTGCAAAGCTTCTTTTACATAAGTTTTAGGATTAATTACACTTTACTCACTAGAACTTTTACTTAATTCACAACGTGTTTCAAAACTAATAATTACATTAAAGTAGATCCGCTTACTTCAAAACTTATTAATCTCCCCTTCCGTCTACCAGCAACGTCAAATATAATGGAAAGTGCTTTTATGTGTTGCTCACATGCATAACATTCACTGTAAAGATGTAATTTTTATCCAATTTATTATCATTGACCATATAAAATATAAAATAATATATGATATCAATCAATAATAAATCATACATGAATAATCATATTTAAAATTATTTGATATTTATTAATCATATATAAAATGTATAATATTATTAATAATTATGCATAGTAAATAGTAAAATCTAAGTTAGTAAGTAGTTTCTATCCATCACTTATAATCATGACATTAAGTTTTGTAAACATTAAGCATAGTTTAGATAGTGAGTTGTGATGAGAAAAGATGGTATGAAAATTGAATAAAATATTGTTAGAATATTATTTTTTAATATTATTGTTGTTTTTTTATTTGAATAAATTGAATTGTTTATTATATTTTATTTAAAAGTTTGAAAAAATTGTAATGATTATGTTGATACCAAAAAATCGCGCAACAGGTCAGAATAGGAGAAAGAGTCATTCCCTGCCCACGATGGTGTTTCGGGTCTCGATCGGCTTGGTTTGGAGCCTCCGATAGCAATCCAAAGTGGCTATATAGCATCCGTACATACATCCATAGCAATGAACTAAAAATAAATACAAAAAAAATAAATAGAGAATGAGACACAGATTTACGTGATTCAATATTAGACCTACGTCCACGGGTTGTTTAGAGGACAAATCTACTAGAATATGAGTATTTTAAGTCTCTCGTAGTCTCTCATTTCTCACTATATAATGAAAGTTGGAGATCTATTTACTGGAGGAGATATTCTCACTGGAGCTTTTGTTGCGAGGTTAAAAAAGTTATAGAAAATATTGAAGAAAAAAACCCCAGAGTCGTTTGGCTCTCCCCTTTTATATGATATCATCCCTCTTTCCACGTGCCCCTTAGTAATGGTGAGGAATGATAGCATTTTCCCCCGTGTCTAACCTCCTCTTTTTTCTATACTCTCTCTTTTTTCTTTTCATTTTCGTCTTTTCCTTCCCTTTCTTCTTACACTTTTTTTCCCTTATCCCTCTTGTCTCTCATTCCTCTCTCATTTTGTTGTCTTCTAGTAGGGGCTCTTTGATGGATTGGGCCTGGAATATTTTATTCCCTTCAAATTAGATGAGATGAGTTGAAATGATTTCACTATCCAAACTAGGCCTAAGTTTTGTATTTCAATGAGGTATAAAATGTATATCTATCGTCATTTTACCTTTGATTTGAAAGATTAAGGCACCTTTGGAATCATTTCTTCTCATCTTATCTCATTTCATCTCATCTAATCTCATTTCATCTTAATATCCAAACACTATTTAAATACAAATATTTTTTATACTTAGGCCACTGTGAGGTAGTCCCGAGACATTTTTTTGATTCAATTTTTTTCCTTTTTCTTTATAATTTTTACTTAGTGATTAAGAAATTATTTTTTAATAATATTATGAATTTGTTTTTAATTTTTTAAGGGTATACAAAAATGTATGAAAACAATTAAAAAAAAAAAGCCAAATCATCTTATTAGGAGAATATCTCGGACTACACCCTCGATGGGTGTAGCATAATCCTTTTTCAATTTCAAATTTTTAAATTTTTAATTTTTTCATCTAATCATTATAAGATTTCCAAACTTTCAAACAAAACACAAAAAACAATTGAACTTTTTCAAATCTCAAAATAAAAATTATATTAAAAAATTATATTATAACCATCTTTTAACTTTATAATTCTTTATTCAATTTTTTTTTTCTCCTTTTCCAAAACTCCATAAAAATTTTTAATTCAAACTGTTTCACTACTATTTATAAATTATCTTATTACTATTCTTAAAATTTTCATCTCATTTAATATGTATTACCAAACGAGGTTGAGGGAAAAAGAAAGAATCAAAAGCTAACCAAAATCTCAAAGATCCGTACTTGAGTAATCATTAGGTATGTTTTTCAGAAGATGGATGTTATATATCAACCACTATTCACTCTACACCTTACACCTAATAATTTTTTTTATAGGGTGTAAAGTATTTTTTATAGGGTGTGGGGTGTGAGGTAGTAAATAATATGTAACGACCCAATCCTAAAATTTTTTTAAGAATAAATTACGAATAATTTTATTAGGCTCAATAAGTGAGTTAAAACCCATAAAATGACTTATCGGATAAGTTATATTTATTTGAACCTAGAATTAAAGATCCATTATTTTTTTTTAAAAGCTCCAAGCCCTTGAAATATCGACTCCAAACACTAGTAAACTTCTGTTTTCCTTTCCATAATAAAACTCCTAGGCACTACCAGATTTCCTTCCACAACTTTCAGCCCCGCACGAAACTAGCTAGTCCCACGGCTTACTCTCATGTACATGCACGTCTCTCCCTTTCCTTTCTCTAGGGTTTTTATATTCAATCATCTATGTATATGCGAGTCTCAACCATCTCATGCATGATGAAACCCAAAGTTGTCGCTACCCTATTCTCATGACCTTAGCCAGCCAAACTCCCCAGAGCATCTACCAAGCCTTTAGCTGCCGCAAACCACCCACGGCGTTAGACCTCGCCTACAGCATAGTTGCACAATCACACCATCACAAAAAAAAAAAAAACAAAGCCACACCCGTGTGCTCTCAGCCGAACGGAAACCGCCCAGCGTCCATCTCCTTAAGCCACTAGACCCACGAAATTGCACTCTCGGCCTCCCTGCAGCCCACAGCCTTAGTTTCGTCTTGTAACCTCACCACCCGAAGCAAAACCAACCAGTGCAAGCCTCCACCGGAAACAACACGACCTATAGATAACTACCGAAACAAGCCAAAACTGCTCTATTTTTGCACAGAAAAACAGAGCATCGGTTCTTCCCATGCACGACAATCCCTCAAGCCACCTCAGCCCATCCAACTGAAAACCTCCCATCATGCACCGTAGCCCAGCCTTGAACCAGCAGTGGAGCCATCGAAAATTGCCACAATTCCTTCCTCACGACGGATCCTCCAACACCACCACAACACCTCCATAGAAGGCCAAACCGAGAGCCACGATCCATGCCTCGCAATAGCTCCTTCACGCCACCGCAAGTCACCAGAAAATATTCTCCATCATTGGATGTAGACCACGAACCGCCCCTCCCACTTCCATTCGCTGCTCATCTCCACCTGTTGATCTCGGTCAGCACCTGCCCTTCACCCCTCATGTAAGTCCTATTCCGAATGCATGCAATCCGTAGAATAAGTTTTACGTTGGTTAGTTAAATTACAAAAATGTCCTACCTATTTAGGATTAAGAGTTGATAATAATTTAGTAGTTTGGAAGATTTAGGTTTAAGAAATATAGACTATTTTAGTAGTTTAGGTTTTAAATAAAATCACATGTTTAAATTAGAAATTTATGTAAATTACGTGTTTATTTTATAGGCGACCGAATACGTACTAAAAATAGTGGATCAGCGCTGCAAGGTAAGTATCATGATCATACCCTTACACGTATGTACGGTAAACGACATGTCTTTTATAAAAATATTATGCATGAATACCCTCCATTGGAAGCCCATTTTTACGTACCCAAGACATGATAAAATTATGAAAATCCATGATTTTATATAAAGAATTATGCATCAAGTTAATTATGAAAATTTATGATTTTATATAAAAAATTATGCATCAAGTTATTTATGAAAATTCATGATTTTATGAAATGAGTTATGCATCAAAAGATTTATAAAAAGTTATGATTTTATGTGAGAGTTATGCATTAAAATAATTTATGAAAAGCCATACATGATTTTATATGAAAATTTATGTGTTAAAGTATTTATAAAAAATCATGATTTTATGTGAGAAGTCATGCATCACGACATGTTATGAAAGAATGCGATTTCATTTGAAATCTATGATATGATATGACAAGATATGATAAGTATGTACGCGATTTCTTTTGAAATCTATGATATGACAATTATGCAAGTATGATTATGATGAAATATGAATGATAAGATACGTAACGGCCTATGTTATGATATGAAGACAGTACCTATGTTATGAGCATATTGTATTGCCGGGTCATACATGCTGGTAATGCACTCAGTATGTCTTTCTTATGTATGGATTCCACAACCCATGGCCATAGGTGGAATCGGAATCTATTTAGATTCGCTAATCCTAACTCACGGGGGTCAACAGTGGGTAACAGCCTATGACAAGTGAAAGATAAGTTCATGTTCATGTTATTTTTATATATATTTATGAGTATCACGTTTTTCAAGAAATTTTATTTTTATTATGTTTACTGTATGATGTGTGCTTATTGAGTATTCGACTCATTTTAGTTTGTTTTCATGTTTTTAAACTACCCCAGGTGATGACATTTATGAGGATGAGACTGCAGGACAGGACTTGACCCCGGGAGGCAAAGTAGAGGCCTAAACAGATTTTGTTATGATTAAGTTTTATGGTTTAAGAATTAAATAAATTATTTTGATAAGCACATAAGACTTCAGTATGTTTTTAAAATAAGTGCTTTCGCAGACTCTATGTTCGATTTTAAGTATTTATTACATTTGTTTTATGGAATCTTTTGCATCTAGCGCGTTGTTAAAAAGAAAAGTTTTTTTTTTTTTAGTTCAAGTTTAGTAGTAGCACACTAGCTCTCCGAAAATTCTAAAATATCTTTATTGGAGAGCGGGGTATTACATAATAACAAATGAGAAGATTTTTTCTTTTCAGAATACAGACACATGCTGTTCTTACATTATTATAGGATGGCATATCAAATAAAATTAATATTTATATAAATAATTTTAATTTTATAATATGAAGTGATAGTATGAGAGTACCATTTAATTCGTGTCATGGGAGTAACGAAATGAGATGAGAAGATTTGTAAATAGTAATGAAATATTTTGTGAATAGTAATAAAATTGTCTTAGTTGAAATATTTTATAAGATTTTGAAAAATTATAGTGAAAAAGTTGAATAAAAATATTATAAAGTTAAAATACTGTTAAAATATTATTTTTATTATGTGATTTGAAAAAATTAAATTATTTTTTGTATTTTGTTTGATAGTTTAGAAAAATTGTAATGAGTAGATAATGAATAGATAAAAAAAAATTGAATAGTTGAAATTGAAAATTATTTTTATTTATTTATTTAAATATTGAGATTAAATAAGATTAAATTAAATCAGGTGAGATTAAAGAATTTTTAGTTTCTCAAATAATTTATTAGGATTCAGAGCTCATGAAATGTGAAACACCCAATCAAACAAATCCGACTTTTCTGAAATTTGGATAAAGAAGTAAAGTTCACACCGGAAATTCAATTCTATAAGTTGTCGATGGTAGCGTATAAAACAGGAAATTTGATAGGTTTGAACTTTGAACTAAAGCCAACACCTTTGACCATCATACCAGAGTTGGTGAAAGCCCGGTTGAAGAAGATCTCAAACTTCTGTGGTAATGAACTTATATTTTGATTACTATATTGTTGAAACAAAGAAATCAAATTCTTTAGGGTCTCATTTATTTTTACAATTATTTACATTTCATCTCATCTAATTATTATGATTTTTTCAAATTCTCGTATAAAATAAAATAAATAATTCAATTTTTTTAAATATTAAAACAAAAATAATATTAAAAAAATATTTTATAATAATATTTTATTTAACTTTTAACTTTTATCTTAACTCATTTCATCTTATCTTATTTATAAAAACAAACGAGACGTTAGAGTTTTTAGAATCTTCTCTCATATGGGAATTTTTGTTGTGAAAGGAAAATGTGGAACCAAAAGTCAATCCAGATTTTGACAAGGAAAATGATCAAACTAAAGAAAGGAAGAAAGATCCATACTTTGGGGTCAATCACTTTTCTACTGAATTCATAAAGGTCACAAAAAGACCATTTTCAAGCACAATCTCCTCCCTTTATGACTCATTTTGCATTAAAATCACAAGGTTTGTAAAGGGATCATGACAAATGAGAACCACACATGAAGAAGAAGAACCCTCTAGTGCCACTTTTTTTAATTTTGTTCTTTTCCAATGGGTTGTGTTGTACTTTTCACCAGCCATACCATTCTAGAAAGGCCAAAAGGAAAACAATGAAAAAGGTTCATTTTTTAAATAACAAATATAATAATAATATTCTTTTAACACACTTAAAATTCTGAATTTATGAATAATTTAAGAATGGAAAATGCTAAAAATTGAGGGTTCAACTCCTCCTTTGAGAGCAGTCACTCCATCTCGAGGTGTTAACTCCGTCGTCTGAGATTTTAGTGGAGGAGAACCGCAGAGGGAGCGAGAGATTCCTCCAGGGGACGAGATCTCTTTCAAATGGACGCAGCGACTGTACGATCACTCACTATCCCTAAATATATTTTAAGGCAATTTTAAGAGAATGCTGCTTTATTTCTCTGTCCGGCAAGATTTTAATCCCTATCGCTTGTCAGTTCCGTCTTCCCTGAAAGTTTCCTGCAAATTTTCCTAGCACTCAAGTACATCCCAATTTCTACAAATTCTAAGAAATGTTTCGATCATCACCATTTCCCAACATGCTCAACATTCCAAAGACACTAATTTCCAATTTTTCAAATCATCTGATTACACTACCAAACACCAAAAGGAGAATCGAAAAAAGAGGATTGCAGATTAAACTGCACGCATAATTCGTAATTTCCTTCTTGCTGTTATTTTTCAATCGGAGGGAGAGGAAGAGAGAAAGTGTTGAATGTGATCGAGGAAGGTGAGGTGCTGAGGCCTATCCTTCCGCTTCACATAACCCTTGGTCTCCCTCTCCGTATAAGCGTTCAATCCCTTCTTCCCATTCTTCATCCACAGCTCCATCGCGTAGCTCCTGTGCGCGTAGTACGCCTCCGCGCTCGTCAGCCCCTCGGCGCCGCCCGGCATGCTAAAAGCACCACTGATCCGGCCATCGGCGTTGTCACGGGGCTCTAACTCTAACAGAATGGGGAGCCTCTCGTAGTGGCCGCGACTGGTGCCCTCCAACTCGTCCATCCTCGCCAGTCCCTTAATCGACACCGCGTAGAGCTCACCGTGAACGCGCTGGCCGCAGCCGGGGATGTCAAGGAGGAAGGGGACCCGGTAGGGCCCGCATACCAGCGGGTAGTTTTCCGTGGTGCGGACGGTACCGATAAAGGCGGCGTCTCCGGTCCGCATCAGCTCCTGCATTAGAGTGTGGTTGGAGAACCCACGCTTCAGCGTCCCGTAGGTGAATATGAGGCTTCGGCGCTCGTCCTGCATCCTCTCTTCTGCAACCATGATCACTGGTAAAGAAAAAATGGGAATCTTCAAGGTGCAATGGCGGATAGAAAATGGAGAATGAAAGAAGATGAGATTACGTCTGTTTGTGGCGTATGGGAAAGAGGCTTCGGCTGAGATTCGATTCGAGATACGGTTAGTTCGGGGAAAGGAGTCTTATTTATAATATGAGTTTGCGGAAGCTTTACAATTTCCAAATTAAAAAAAAAAAAAAATTATTAATGCCAAAGTATTTCAAAAAATAATTATTAATGCCAAAGCTTTGAAAAAAAATATATCTGAAATAATTATAAAATTATTTATTTTAAAAAAATATATCTGAAATAATTTTTTTTGTTTAAAAAATAAATGTCAAAGTGAAGATAGTTTTTATAAATTTCGGTATAACAAAATTTTAAATATTTTTGGGCTCACAAATTATCTCCGACGTAAATGGGCTTAGCCCAAATTAAATTGTCCAATAAAAATGTTAAAGAGGGGTGTACATAAAACATGGGCCCGTGGACCTAACGTCAGGTTCAATCCTAGGGTTTTACGCATATCTTTGCGGAACCCTCTCTCTCGTGAGCCATAAACCCTTTCTACCGCTTTCCTGTCTGTACTTGCTCAAAGACTAAGCCCTCCCCGTCGGGAAGTATAAGGTATCGGAAGCTTAACTTTTGCATTTTTTTCAAATCAGAGTTTTCTTTTTTCCAATTTTTCATACTTGGTTGCCTGAAAATGGAGTGAGACTCTGAAGTTTTGTTCTTACATATGAATATAGTACGGTTTAGTTGCATTGGTTTTCCATGTTTTGAAAGTGAGAAGAATAATCGATTTTATGATCTTTTGATTTTTTCCTAACATGTTTATTCGATTTACTTTCTTTGAGTATAATGGTTGCTTATGATTTTTTCCCACCTTCCCTTCACATCAATACTCTCATCCTCTTTATTCGTTTGGAATAAAAGAATGACGGTTTTCCTTGAATTGGAGGATTGTTTACTCCATAGTTTAATTTAGTTTGTTGTATCCTCTAGTTGAAGGATATATTGCCTTTCTAATTAATTAGGGTTTCCTGCATATAAAAAAAAATTGTTTAATTAAAATTTCCTTCCTAGTAGTTCATGTTGCAAATCAGGGACGTACCTCCCCTTTTTTACTTGTTCCCATTCTTTCTGTGTATGGTTTGCAGCTGCGAATTTCTGCTTCGTGTATATAATGGGTGGCATGATTAATGCATTTTTTTTAGTTTCCTTGCTTGTGACACAAACAGCCACATTGACATTTAATTGTCCATTCTCAGCATTCACAAAATGAATTTGAACAATGTTAAAGTTCCGAAGATGCCTAGTGGTGGTGCAGCTTCTACTTTGCTTAGGCTAGGAGTTATTGGTGCACTAGGTTTGTATGGTGCTGGCAACAGTCTCTACAATGTTGAGGGAGGGCATCGAGCCATCGTGTTCAACCGATTAGTTGGTGTCAAAGACCAGGTTATTGTTTTGCCTTAAATTCTTCTAAAATTTGTAAAAGGTTATTAGGTTATCTTCTTAACGGTTTTTCTTGTATGCTTCTTCTAATACTTGGTTGTTGAAGACTTGAAGATACACCTAATATTTAAAATCTTTCGTTCCTGCCATCTCCACATTTATATGCTTCTCATCATTTGTACATTAATGGTTTTGAGTGTGCAGGTTTATGCTGAAGGGACACACTTTATGATTCCATGGTTTGATAGGCCAGTAATCTATGATGTCCGTGCAAAACCCCATCTAGTGGAGAGTACTTCTGGGAGCCGTGACCTCCAGATGGTAAATTCCCTTCTTGCTGCTGCTTCAGAAAATTGACACAATTATGTTGTTTAATTGTGGTTGCATTCAAAATCTTTCTAAGGAACCAACAGAGATTGAAAGTGGTGAGATGTACCAAAATATATAGGCATTTTCTTTGGACATTGTTGTAATAAGGATCAAACTCTTTTCGAAGGAAACAATCGAGATTGAGGGCCTGTTTAGATAGTGAGATGAGATGAGTTGAAATGGTTTATGAATAGTAGTGAGATTATTAATTGAATAATTTAGAATACGTTCTTTGGATAATTTTTTTGATTGAGGAACAATTTTTTGCTGGAAAGTACCACATATACTCATTAGGTGTCAGCTGTTATGTTGATGATTTCTTGCCGCGAATGTACTTTATTCAATCTCAAATAATGTGGCATCCAAATACATGAGGACTATAAAATAGATACGTCTGATTTCTTGCCACTTGATTAATGATCACTGGATAATCCTATGAATATCTCATGTTGTTTTTGCTGTTTTTTTAACATGTAAATAAAGTTTTGCTATATATATACAAGTAAAACAGCTAAAAGAATGAGTGTAAAGAGCCTTTGAAGACATATTTACTAGCCCAACACCAACTCCAATCAAAGCAGAGAGTAGGAGCACCTCCGACCTCGATCAGAAAACGTTGGAGAGCAGTTTTAGCAACAGATATTTTGCACACCCCTAGTAACACTGCTACGTTTTAAATGGATTTAGCATGTTTTTATTAATTTAATTATTAGTTGTCCTTTATGTTTAACAGTTGTTTTTAATTTAAACGTAAAATTAATATGCTGGTCCTCCTATATGTTGAAGAGCCACTTTTGCATGTGGACTTGACTTTTAGAGTGCAGCAAGCCATTGCTGAAACTCCTGCACCTTCAATGTTTGAAATCTTATCACCACCTCCTCTATCACCTTTAGGAAACTAACTAGTCTATAAAATGTGTGCTTGGAAGTCTTGAGATTTTGTGATTCTTTTAATCTTAGTTTTATCTCTTGTTTTCTTTGTTCTTCTTGTTTTTCTGTATTCACATCTTGACTTCAGCAGAAATCCTCGAGTCTAAATGATAGGAGATAGTAGTGGCAATTGCTAATCCCTTTGGTCATGCTTAAACAATTCAACACTTGACAGCTGGTCCTCATTTGACTGCACTATTGTTTGGTGTTGTGTTGTAAGAACACAAGGAAAGGCTAAGCCACATCTTGGATTATTCTCCAAATGACTAATCGATATTGTAATTGGAGCTTTAATAAATGTGTATATATATATATAATATTTTTACTTATAAAAAAAAGATATTGTAATTGGAGCTTTTTAGAATTTTATAAAATACAATTCTATCTAGTAGGTAATCAATATGGGACTTGTCACTCAGTGGACGTCTATCATACTCATTCATGTCTATTACACTCCACCTACCTAATGTTGGACGAGGACTTTAGAAACTCCCATACTCAAATCTCTATAGTTCTTGTTAGGACCTATGTTGCATTGAGTGCCTAATGCTGCATGGTGTTACTAAACTAGCTCTAATACATTTATATTGACTGGAGGAAAGTCCAATCCACATCTAAACTTACACTCCATAAGGATTGTCAAGGTCGTAGTAAGAACTCCATAGAATCATCATAAAGCCTAGTTACACCTAGTAAGTAACCAATGTGAGTTTTGATACTCAATGCACCTTTACCAATACATATTCACCTCTATCATGCCTCATCCACCCAATGTGGGACTTGGGGGCGTTACACTAGTCCTCTGGCATCTAGTCCTCATTTGAGACTAGCTGTTTGCATCTAGTCCTATGGGTTCAAAAAATATTCCGGGCCCTTATTTCTCATCTCCTTTTCATCCTTGCAACTGTTATAGTGTGGGGCTTTGTGCTGTATTTTTAAGTTGAGACAGTTCTGTACCCATGCTTTGATGTATGGTGAAGGTTCACACTAATAGACGTGTGAAGGTTGTTAGTGTTTGGGCAGCTGTTATTATTTGAGTTTAGAATTCATTTTTCATGCTTCTAGAGGTAGAATACGGTATCAAATTTTTATTTCTGTGCATAATATTCCTCCTGAATATTATTTGTGTAAATTTTGACTTTGATGTACAGGTTAAAATTGGGCTTCGAGTTCTTACCCGTCCTGTGCCAGACCAGTTACCAACAATTTATCGAAGCCTTGGCGAGAATTATAACGAAAGGGTCCTGCCTTCAATTATTCATGAAACTTTGAAAGCTGTTGTTGCTCAGTATAATGCCAGCCAACTTATTACTCAGAGAGAGGTGAATGCCGAGGCTTATTCTTCTTTGAAGTTCTAATTCCAAATTGATCTAATGATTTTGTATTACTATAAAATAGACCCTTTGGTTTCATAGCCTTTTATCATGAAGCTCATTGGCTCAGGGATACTGTTATTGGGATTTTCTGCCTTTGTTTTCTTGAGATTAGTGTATTGTTTCCCATTATTTGATTGGTCCTGCTCTGTACTTCAATTTTGTTTCCTTTCCTTCATGGTCCCTAAAATATTTTCGTACTTCAAATTGCAGTATATTAAATAAGGATGGGCTCTAATGATGGATGTAACTTTCAAGTTTCATAGGCTGATGATTGGCCCTCTATTTTTTGTAGGCTGTCAGTAGGAATATTCGTGAAATTTTGACTGAAAGAGCAGCCAATTTCAATATTGCGTTGGATGATGTGTCAATCACAAGCTTAACTTTTGGGAAGGAGTTCACAGCTGCAATTGAAGCCAAACAGGTAGCTGCACAAGAAGCTGAGAGGGCTAAATTTATTGTCGAAAAAGCTGAACAAGACAAGAAAAGTGCTGTTATCAGAGCACAGGTGAGATGGAAGGGTGTGAAAGTTTATATACTGCCTTGAATTTGGTGCAAGATGCTGCATGTCTTTATTTTTTACGTCTCTATCATATGTCATAGAGAATGCTGGTCAATGATCTAATAGTTTGATCTCTTCTCTCCTGATGTCATTGTAATGAACTGGTTTAGAATATTGGAAAACCATTGGATCATGTTTACACCATCTTCCTTGATCAAAAGCTAGTCATACTTACTGAATATTGGCTTATTTTTGTGCATTTAGAGGTTAACAGATGCGTTAGTGAGATTTTATTGTCATGTAACAGATGCTTGAGGCTCATAGAAGTTACTAGGAAATTCTTAAAAGCCGTGAATAATTCTTGTTTATCATATTGCTGTATGTTGTATACTTCTTGTGTACTTCATGCCTTTTGCATTTTCCTAATAAATTATTCGATTATATGTTGAAACAAATCTTCGCACATTGTTATATTCATTTATAATGAAAGAACAAGATTTTTTTATAAGCATAATGAAAGAACAAGATAATCGTCCAATGATTATATTTGCATCCGTAGTTGCTTGTAATTTGTTAAATTTAAATTTCTTTCATTTGAAGGTCTCTTTTGTTTAACTTTTTCCCCTACGGTTACCAGGGTGAGGCCAAGAGTGCACAGCTCATCGGTCAAGCAATTGCCAATAATCCAGCATTCATCACTCTCAGGAAGATTGAAGCTGCCAGAGAAATTGCACATACGGTCTCGAATTCGGCCAACAAAGTTTTCTTGAGTTCAGATGATTTGTTGCTGAACCTTCAGGATATGAGTTTGGAGCCTACTGGGAAGAAATAAATATTACCAGTCGAGATTACAGTGCCTTTTTTTCATTTTTTTTATCAACTCTTCCATTGCAGTGATATTTTGTCAAAACCGAGCATTGGAAATTTAAATGGATAATTTGTCTATTTGAAACCAAGGAGATCTAAGGTGGCTTATCAAATTACTGTCACTGGAGAAAAGCCAACATCTCCAATGTGAGACTGCTGCATTCATTTTTGTTTAGCAACTGTTCAATTGATAATGATAGTAAGTACTACTACTGTCATTGGAGAATTACTTCCATCTTTATCTCAGTATACCTTTTTTAAGAAAGGCACTAATTATTATTAAATTTCACTCATTTATGGTTTTATTTATGAAAGATTTACAATGAATGCATGCTTGAATTGTCAATTAGTTCTTATTAACTGTCTTGTTTGTTTCCCTTTTTCTAAAGGTATATGTGAATCAGTGGGTGGATCTACAAAATAATCATGAAAACAAGTTGTTGGACAAGTTATATGGCTTTCTGGCCCTTTTGGCATAAAATGGAATCAATCATATAATGAAAGTTGTTGGAGAAAGTAAGTGTTGGAATAGAATTTTAGGTTGGGATTCCATTCCCACGTCAAAAGGGGTGATGGAGCCAGCCTCCCTCATCCCCTATAAAAGCAGGCAAGAAAAAGATTATTTTCAATATAGAATATTATTTTCGATATTTAGTAAATCTACATATGATATAAGAGAATCTCTCTGTTTCTAAAGTTTTAACTGCTACACTTTAATTGCTACATTTTCTGGGTTCATCAAATAAGCACAAGAAATAAATAAATAAATATATAGATTCTGGCCTCCTAAAGGAGTAGATCGAATTTGTCAATCAAAGAAGTAAAGCAATCAGTTGCAGCCATCCAATCAAAAAGTAAAAGGTATTGTTGCTATAGGCATGATATTAGGTAAAGGCTTGCCGCTAAAGTAGAGGGTGGAGATGATAGCTAAAGAAAAAAATGACTCTAAATAAATAAAAATTATTGATGATTAAAAATGCTTGGCCATGGATTCTCTTCTTCTTAAGGTTTCTGAGTAGGTTTGAATTGCCTAATTTGGGTACTGAGAATGTGAAATAGCTCACTACTATTTATTATTTTATAATTATTTTTTACATATTTTTTACTACTATTCACAACTATTTAATATTCTATTATTATTTTTTACTACTATTTACAGAATATCTAAAAATACCACACTATCCAAATTCATTACTTTTGGGCCATCTTTGAGTACTTTATTGTACTTTTATTTGGACCTCCTTTTTTATTGTAGATTTTTTTAAAAAAAAAATCATATATATTAGGCTCTCATTGTATCATATTATTGTGATATTTTCCATATTTTTTATTTTAAAAAAATAATTTAAAGATTGACGGATAGTATCGCATCAATAAAAATGATTGAAAGTGAGATAAAATATAACTCATTCTTACTTCAAAAAAAATATATATATATATATATATATATATATATATATATATATATATATCAAGTTAAAAAGCTTATTTAGTTACAAAGTGGATTCTCCTTTCATTTTCTTATTTATTTTAATTATAAATGGGAGGAGGGAGAAAAGAGAAATGATCAAAATACATTCTAAAATATTGTTGGAAGTGACATTTCCAATTAAAAAATTATTTAATATGTAAGATTACCTTACAAAAATGTTTCCTTCTTCCCTATTACAAAGAGATTTATTACTTATTATTCTCATACACAACGCAACACACTTATTTTTATTTTATTTTTTAAAATTTTTATTGTTGTTGTATTTTTCATAAACTAATTGATTTCATTTATTCATCATCCATAGATCACACATTTGGTAATAAAAAAAAAAAATAAAATATTTATGTGTGGTGTGAAGATGATGAATATAATTTTTCCTATTACAAAATCTATTTGTATCGATTATTTCTATACTGATAATAAATTCTTAAAAGATTATTCTATTTGGACTTGGGATTTTACATTATGAATACTATAGAATCTAGATTACTTTCTAATTTTTCTAACTTTAAAGAGAGTGTAGATTCCTTTAAAAATAAAGATTTTGTTTTTTAAAATCTGTATGTAAATCTTAAATTTAAATGATCAAAAGTATCATTGGTAATTTCAAGCCAATCAAGGTCCGAACTGCCACACGACCTCACCCACGAGAGGTAAAATTTTAGAACAGAAAAGTCCAAAACATGCTCCTTGTTGGTTCCCTTTTTATATGACTGACTCATCAACTTTCCAACGTGTCAAGTTGGTTACCTCCCAAGTGTCAATCCTAGAAACAATATATATATATATGAATAATGTTATTATAACTCTTTAATTTTTATCTCCTCATTCTCACAGCTTATATATTTAATTTATTTTAAATTTTTTTAATAATTAAGGAAGTGAGTACTATTAATGTATTTGTATTTTTTTTTTAATATTTAAATATATTTAAAAAATATTTCAATTAAAAAGTAAAAAAAAATTACAATTTATACTAAGCCGCACAGAGAGTGACACCACAGGCGGCACCGCAACAGAATAGTACCACTCTATAAATATATATATATATATATATATATATTATATTTTCCAACCTACTCGGTCCAAAAAAAAGATTTGAAAAAAAGAAAAGAATAATTAATATTCCAAAGTAGAAAAGTAAACACCAAAAATGAAAATAAAAAACAAAGTGAGTTCCTTGAAATAAACGCAAACCCCTTCAAAATAAATAAATAAATAAATTCCACTTTGGTTTTTGGTTCGGAGAGAGGTTCGGTTGTGGACTTTTAAGCCTAAGATCGATGAGCACATTCCACACCTCCATCCCTAACCCATCCCACCCCATCCACTACCCACCACTACAAAAAGTGCCCCACTTCTCTTTCCTTCCTTTCTCTGAAGAAAAGTATACAGAGAAAAAGCTCTTTTTTTCTGCCTCCAAACCTGGCCATAGATGATCAAGAACCCAACATAAGAGATATCAGACCCAAAAGCAGAAGAATCATGGTTAGCTCCCCTAATCAGAATACACTTCTCACATTTATCTTTGTTGTATATTTAACTCTCTCTCTCTCTCTCTCTCTCTCTCTCTTTCACATGTATTTGGTTCTTTTTGGTGTAGGGAGGAGGAGTTTTAGTTGATGATGATGAAGAAAACAAGTGGCCGCCATGGCTGCAGCCTCTTCTTCAAACAAGCTTCTTTGTTCAATGCAAGATTCACGCAGATTCTCACAAGAGTGAATGCAATATGTACTGCCTGGACTGCATGAATGGAGCCCTTTGTTCTCTTTGCCTGACTTCTCACAGAGACCACAGGGCTATTCAGGTAGATTCTGCAACTCATGTCTCTCTTCTCCTCTTAACAAAAATTGTATATTGAAAAGGTTTATAGATTTCATGAATGGGGTGAATTTATAATCCCAGCACACTACATTGTCAAAACCTATCTATCGTGTTCATTTCCTCAAAAATCACACGAATACATGGATATTATTAATTTTACCAACCACATGTGGCCTTTATTTTCCCAAGTGTCTTCTTTTTTTGGGGGGGGGTATTTTTGTTTTCCTTTCCTTCCTTTTGTTTTTGTAGTTTAAAGAGTAGTAGAGCACTGGAGAGAAATTAAATTTGTGATGGATTTTGCTGCTGAGTTTTGCAGATACGGAGGTCGTCATATCATGATGTGATAAGGGTGTCTGAGATTCAGAAATATTTGGACATTACAGGGGTCCAGACATACATAATAAACAGTGCCAGGATTGTGTTCTTGAATGAGAGGCCTCAGCCTAGGCCTGGTAAAGGTGTCACCAATACCTGCCAAGTCTGCGAGCGCAGCCTCCTTGATTCCTTCAGTTTCTGCTCCCTTGGCTGCAAGGTATTTCACAATTACTGCAACTCTTTCCCATTCCTTTTTACCTAATTTCTGAGTTCTTTTGGTGGGCCCTGGGCATCTCTTTCTGTATTCTTCCCTTTGTTATCCCAATTATCAACCATTAATCTTATTTCCATATTCTTCCCGAGAAGAATTCAAATGGGTTTTCCTTCTATCATGATATCTCTTTTTGGGGAATCAAATATCTTCATTTCCGTTGGATCATCATTGAACTTTATACATTCAATTGAGCATTGAATTCTTGGGTTCTTGTGTTAGGTGGGAATTTAATGGAATGATCAGAGAGAGAGAGAGAGAGAGAGAGAACACACAGAGAGAATCTTGATTATTTTCTCTTTTATTTTCTGAACAATTTTTTCAGATTGTTGGAACATCAAAGAGTTTCCGGAAAAAGAAAATGTGCATGGAGACAGAAGGGTCAGACACTGAAGGATCATTGAATGGCATTAGCAATGGGCATGTGAAAAGCAAAGTTCGAAGCTTTACACCATCAACACCACCTCCAACGGCTGCAAGTTACAGAACTGCCAAGAGGAGGAAGGGGGTTCCCCATAGATCTCCAATGGGAGGCCTTATTATAGAATACTAAAGAAAGAAAAAATAGTGGTTTTTATTTAACAATTATAGACCTGCAGCCCCAAAACACCACATGATTAATGCCACTGCCTTTAGGTGGCATTAATCTTAGCAATGTCTTATATGCATGTTTACAGCAAAGTTATGACACCTGAGCCTTGTACATGAGGCCGGTGATACAAGTCAATTAAGCTCTATATATGTTGTATATATAGGGGAAAATAATGTTGAAAAATAATGGGAAATTGAGGGAAAAAAAAAGTGAAAAATGTTGGGAATGATATGGAGATGATCATGATCATGATAGATAGTAAGGAATATATAGTTTTATGATCTATAGATGTTTGTTTCGATATTTATAAATGTAAATAAAAGTTTGTAGCTAGAGAGATCTATCTAGTTTGTACTGCATGTGAAAATCAATGAATAAAATGCACTATATATATATGCGTGTTTCGATATATATTCATGTGGTGGGAAAAAAAAAAAAAAGTAGTTTTTAAACAGCATTAGCATGCATTAATTTCTTGATCATCTCATGGGAATTAGGTTAGTTTACTCTTGATCTGTGATCAGTACATGATGTCTATTAATGATCAGTACTGATGATCGATGCATGCCCTACAAAGCAAGCATGTGAGATGCCTGGTTGGTTGAGAAAAGATATCCGACGCGACAGAAAGCGCGAGAAAACCTTGTGATCATCTGAGGTGATCAGTTTTTACCTTTACGTTACCTGCAAATTTACAGCGTAATTAATTGGAATAATAAATTAAGATTTTTGTTCGTGGTTCATATTTATACGTATATATATATAGAGAGAGAGAGAGAGAGAGAGAGAGAGAGAGAGAGAATTAGGTCCTTTTCATGCATGCAATATTGCTCAAATTACAATTATATTGAGCTAAATTATTATTTTATCACTGCAGAAAATATTGCATGCATGCATATTGTAGCCAAATCCCGTTAATTAATAATCCACATGATGATGATCTCTTAAATCTTAGGCTAAAATCATAAATTAATAATATTTGCCAGCTTAATAATATACTACAAGAAAAACAAGTATTTGTGATGGATTATTTGTAACGATAATGACTATTTGCAACAAAAACAGATTCATTTTAATAAAAAATAATCAATTTCTCTAAAAATAACTGATCATAAATAAACAATTTGCTTGTAGTACTATATATTGTCAATGCCACATGATTAATATTCCACTTAGAATAATTATTCAATCCAAAAATTAGAAACAAATTATCAAGGTACTGCATGCATGAATGGATACTAGCACAATGAATATTGAAAAACATTGGCAAAAGAAGATAACCTTAATTATAAGACTCTTGGATGTGATTATCCATCATAAGATTATGCGTTAACGTTGGATATTGTGGGTAACGACAAAAATCATGTTCTCAATGATGATCGTTAGCTAGCTAGCTAAAAGCCAAAAACCCATTTTCCTTGTCGTATATGTAATTTTTTCATTGGTTAATCATAACCTAAAATGAGAGGGGAGATATCTATTACTTATATGAATCGAATGTCTAGACGAGTTTATTTATAACTATAATGGCTTAATTAATTCGATAGTGAATGGTGTGTTTAGACACGTAATTGCTAGCATTATATGAGAAATGATACACCTACAATCCTAATTTTTATAATTTTTATACAATCATGTGTTGAATTGAGGGTATTTATTTAAAGTGATATTACATTTTCTACTTGTTAATTTTGATCTTATTGTTTTTCAAAATGATTGAAGTTATTAGATCATCTAAAGTCATTCGTCGGCCACCACCGTCGTACTCATGCCACACTACCAAAGTGTTTCCTAAGCCAATCCACTTAACATGACCATGACCACCACAGCCACCCCGGCCAATGCCCGGCAAGTGTAGTGTACGTAATTAATCAAACTCCATTATTTCTCCCTTAGTCAAAGGCCCCTAATTGTTTTGCTCAACTCTCCCTTGAGAGCTACTCGAAAGGATGATCTCAATACTCTACTTCAATGCAAACACATGCATGTGGACCTCTTAAGTTCTACCCGATCTAGGGACATAACCAGAACATAAATATATATATATATATATATATATATCATGTACTCACAATGAATGGACCATTGCTAAAACAATCCTCTTTACAGTGGTCCTCTTCTTCAATATATATATATATATATATATTATATATATATATATATATATATATATATATATATATATATATCTATAATCAATTAATAATTAAAAAATATATTAGAGATTACTTACCCTAATACAGTATTACAATGATCTATCTGTGTGGGAAATTAAATTCTCTAAAAAGCATATAAAAGTGCATCGAAAAGCATAATAAGTGGTTCGGGGTGGGGGTGGGGTGGTTTTGGACACGTGTTTTATTATTCATCATTTCCACACACCATACACTATATTTTATTTTATTTTATTTTATTTTTTTAAAACTAATTGAATTCTTCTACTCATCATTCATACATCACACATAAAAAAAATTAAAAATTAAAAATAAATGTAATGTATGGTATGTAAAAATCATAAATAGAATTTTTTTTAAGATATATAATAATAAAAAATTCTCATATGTCATTATAATCACTACATATCTTATATTCTATAAAAAAAAATATCTTAATATTTTATAAAAAAAATATCTTAATATTTTATAAAAAAAATGTCTAATATTTTATAAAAAAAATATCTAATATTTTATAAAAAAAATTATAAATATAAAGTTATAAGTGAATAGTAACTTGCATGTACCAAGAAATGGAAGACTCAACAATTTACCCTTTTTTCTGTGAAAAGAAATGGCCGGTAGAAATACAAAAGTACACATATGGAAGCTGAGTCACAGACTTTTGTACTGTCTGGAAGCTCCTGATGTTGACACGTACAGTGTACTTTATCTTCCGCCAATTTTACCGGTAATACCGGTAAAGCTGTGAACCTTTTTACTTTTTTTGTTTCCGATTATTTTCCAATCCACCGGTTGAAAACGAAGAAGTACACGTACACGCCGCCCCCCCTGCTACCGTGACATAATCCTAAAATTGCCGGTCGCTTTCTTTCCCGTCTTTTCTTCGGTTTTAATCATGCGCCACGTGTCTCATCCGCCCCCAATAATTGTCCTTTTAGGCGCTCTCAGCCGTCCGTTTTGTTATGCATCTAAACGCATCTTCTGCGCTGTATTTTGTTGAAGACGAATATTTTAATAATGCAGGAAAATGAAAGTTTTCACTTTGAAAAAGGAAATAAATAAATAAATAAAGATGGGAATCTGCATTAGGATTTTTGTTGGCAGTTGGTGGTGGCCTGTTAAGAGGAAGGACAAGAGCATTAATTGATTTAATTAATATTTAATGTCATAAATCATAATCGATCAAAAGTGCAATAAGAATTTTTATTATAAAATAGATATTATCGAATTATTATTAACATATTTATCTATCTAGAAAAGAATATTATATATTTTACATAAATTTATATTATTATTAAATATTGACATGTCTAAAAAATCATTTTTTAGATAAATTTATATTATTATTATTATTATTATTAAATAGACATTATGAATTCAATAGGAATTATTATCAACATATCCATCTGTTTAAAAAAAAATGTTGATTTGGACATGTCAATATTGCACTTGTATCATAATGAATTATCCTATATTTAAAAAAAAAATTATTTTTATCAGTCACTATTTACTATTTTATATCCTATAAAAAATACTCTCACACCTTATAAAAGAGTTATAAATGTAAAACGTAGAAGTAAATAGTGACTGATATATAATATTACTTATTTAAAAAATAATTTTTATCTTTAATCTATTATTCATCATTCTTCTTTACAATTATGGTTGTGAAGAAGAGAAAAAACAAAGAGGGGAAAATATTGAAGAGACCCTAAGAAATTGAAGGGGTAGAAGGAGGATTCTAGAATTTTAGATAGCCCGTGATTTCCTTGGTCTCCCTGTGTGCTTTTTCATTGCAAATATATTTATTCTCTATTTTTTTTTTTTTTGAAAAAATCTAATGAATAAAATTTCTACATTTTTTTCCTAGAATCTTAGATAAAATTGTTTTATTATTTTATTTTCCGAATTTCTATCATTATACATGTCTCACTGTTTATTATTTGTGATACCAAAAAAAGAAAATAAAAAATTCAATTTATAAGCCCGTGTAAAAAAAAAAAAACTGATCCACATTGCTGATATGACAATATTTGATTTATAATAAAATTATATAAATTTGAATTTATAGATCAAATCAAATTGTGCTACATCAATAATGTAGATGATATATTTTCTACACCAGCTTATAAATAAAATGACTCAAATAAAATATTGAGAAAATGTGTCATTGTTAGTTTTGGCACTATATATATTTATATGAGAAGCACTAGTGGTAGTTAATAGTTGTTTTCGTCGCCTCTGATATCATAAATTTTGAACTAAAATGGAATTTTTAGGTTGGAATAGGAAGTAATTATTTGGGTTTATTTTTTGCTAATTAAATTATCAATAATTGTGTGCATGTAATTACTAATTACATTTTAAAATAATTGGTACGTACATATATTACTTATAGAGTTTCTTCCCCTAATTTATAATAAAATATATATATAATTTAATGAATTTATAATTTTGATTACCTATATACATGAGAGATCAGTGAGAATTATATACATATAATTCTAAAAGCCGCAATCTTTTGTTGAGGAGGTATGTTACATACAGTTATTTTTACGTATTTTATATGTACTTCACTGATATGATTGATCAAAGCAGTTATTTTATATTAAAATGAAATGATGCGACCAATCAGATTAATAGAGGGCACAAAGAATACACAAAAGTGACTGCTCATATAGTTTTTGATTAACTATTCATGGAAAGCAGTACATATATATCAATATTATATATATGGCTCAATAATATTGATTAATATATATTCCAATGAATTTCAAATGTTGTTTTCAATTATTATTATTTTTCTCTCTTATGTGCACTTAGAATTCCATTTTTTGTGTTGATTTACTGTATATTATTCCTAATATTACGTGGAATTAATAGAAAGGAAATTCCTGGTCAGACCTATTAATGAATGATTTGTTGAAACAAGAGTTGGTCATTTTTGGGGGCAACTTGTCTATATTTATTGCTCTTTACCGATGCAAAAAAGGTCTCCTAGAAAAGTCATGTTGATTAGACTGTAAACTATGTCAAGATTAACCTAATGAGCACCGACTTAATTCACTTTGATATGTGTGACAGCTAGCTAGCAAGAAGCTGGTCCAGTATCCTTATAAGTAGTTGGTTAAACAAGAGTAGTTAATTAAGTATACCAATATAAATATAAATATATATATTATTTATAATTTCCAAAAATATAAATGCTATTCATACCAGATTTCTTTTTAAAAAAAAAGGAAAATAAAAATAAAAAGGAGATCATCAAGGATGAGAACAAAACCAAATGATGAGATCTAATGGCAAGTTCGGTTACACAAAATCAAACTATCTCATCTTATTTCATCTTATATAATTATTATAATTTTTTCAAACTCCCACATAAAATATAATAAATAATTCAATTTTTTCAAATCTCAAAATAAAAATTATATTGTAGTAATATTTTATTTAAATTTAACAAAATTTTTCAACTCATCTCATCTGAACTGCGTAACCAAGCGAGAGATCATCTACTTACCTCTCCTTATCCTTACCCAAATACACAACTTTTTTATTTATGTACTGCTCATCAATCACTTTAGTGGGATCCTCAGCATTATTATTATCTCTGAGATATGCTCTATGTCATCCTATGGATTCTTGGGCAACTGTAGTTTGTTCCTTCTCTTTTGGTCCACTTGCTCCACCACATGAACAATCTAGCCAGCCAGGGCTAATATTACAAGATATAAGAAGGATGGGGGGTGGTTGGGGTCCACCTTTGATGAAACTTGCCTAAGCCATGATGTCAATTGAATTCAGCATCCCTCAGCATATATATGATGATTTGTCTAATAATTAATGCAGAGATTATGCACATATATAGCAATTAAACGTCCCACGCATTATTAATTGACTTATACTCGTTTGTTTTTACAGATAAATTGAAATAAAAATTAAAAGTTGAATAAAATATTGTTAAAATATATTTTTTTAATATTATTTTTATTTTAAGATTTGAAAAAGTTAAATTATTTATTTTATTTTATACGAGAATTTAAAAAAGTTATAATAATTAAATAAGATGAGATGAAAAGTTTTGTGAAAGTGAACGAGGATTAATCATTAATTGATCATCTAAAAAATTAAAGATTATTAATTGACTTATTTTTAATTGGCTAATCTTATGTTAGGTTACCCACATCACCAACTTGGGTGTCTCTAATGGTCATTTTACATGTGAACCACCAAAATTATGTGAACCCTAACTAGCGAGGATAATGGAAGACCCACCTTTAAAAAGAAAAAGAAAAAGAAAAAAAAAATTAATTATATTTGCATAAAATAAAACATTGACACCCATGCCTGTTTCCAACTATAGTGACAAAGAATAAAACCTAATCCTCTCTAGAAAAATAAAATAAAGCAAAATCCAGGCCATGGATTTTCTTTTATTTTGTTCCTTTTTTTATAAAGCTGAAAGTCTGATCAATGGTCAGAATTGGTAGAAGCCTGTGTGTGGTGTGGATTGTAGAACAGAGACCAGTCTAGTGGCTGGCCTTATTGAAATTGAAGTATGCTTGAATCACTTGACCGCTCTGACAATTATAATGTCCATAGTCATATAATGTTAATCATTCAATGAGTAGAAAATCAAAATCTCCCCTTTACTTTTTTTTGTTTTTCTTCTTGATAATTAACTTCTTTTGCTGACCACTATTTCTGCTTTAGAAATTATCTTCTCCCTTAGAATTAGAAAAAAAATCTCATAATAATAATAATAATAATATTTTTATTATTCGAAATTAGGACTATAAATATATTAAGTCAAGATCTACAAAGAACTAATAACTTTGTAATTTGACTGGCCTAGCAGATGGTATTTCTTCTTCTTTTAGACTGGTTCGGATGGAGAAACCATCTCAACTCATCTCGGCTCATCTCATTTTATCATTATAATTTTTTCAAATTTTCACACAAAATACAATAAACAAATCAATTTTTTAAAATCTTAATTCAACTTTTTCAAATCTAAAAATAATAATATTATTAAAAAATAATATTCTAATAATTTTTTTATTCAATTTTTAACTTTTATCTAAAATCTTCTCACCTGATCTCAGTATCCAAGTGGGGGCTAATTAACCTTTTGTGGGTGTGCATTTTGTGAAAGATTGTATGAGAATAATGGAGTGCAGACTGAGTACTGTATCTATCGTCCTAGTATTGGTACGTAGTCTTTGGCAGTTAAAATAAAATGGGATAAGAAGCTTGTGAATTCATTTCCATGATATATGGTTTTGGTCAAGTTTTTGGCTCTACCCAATGATAATGAAATTAGAATAAAATAGTTGTGTTTTTTCCTACTTTGAAAACACAGGAAAGGACTGTGTCCTAACGCTAACATGCCTACACATAAATTGATTGATACCAAACAAATTAAGCATATATAAACATTTGCTGACGGCTATACATACATATTTATATATATACATATATATCTATATATATATTTAGTCAGGTGTGTCTTGATGTGTATTTTATTGGTGAACATTTTAGAAATTGCTTTTACCAAATATTAGAGATTGCTTCCTTGAATTTTTAAATGAAATATGGTCCTCCTTTTGCACATATGCAAGGCCTCAAGCAATGAGAAATGAAATTGACTACCATGAATTTATTCACCCAGCTTGGGAGCAGAAGGCCAGGGCATATATATATTGGCATTTTGAACTCCCTATGCACATGGAAAAACCTGTCCAAAATATCAAACAAACACCCAAAATCCAGGCTTTAAGGTTTTGAGTATTCAATCAAGCTATCTTATTTTGGTCTCTCCAAATTGGCTCAATTATGAAGGACCCAATTGGATCCTATGCTCCAGCGAGACTCTGAGAGTGTATGTCTAAATATTCAGAACACAATTTGCATTAGCGTGAATGGAAATAATACCACTTTTAAGGGAATATGTGCATGTTGTATATAACATTAACCTCCTATTCATTACAAATGAGGTCCTTAATCTGTTTGGGACCATTGAGGCCGGCAGGCAAATAGAGGCGGCATGCAACATCCCCAACTTTCAATTGGTTTTCCTTTTTCCCAGGCAAAATGGCTTTGCCTGACTTCTTCACCCATATTAATGCAGAGAACATCATCTCTTAACTGCTTGGTATTCCTTATGTTAGACGTTACATAAGACGTTAATTTATGTTGGAGATGTGTGAAATTTTTTGATGTAATTGTGGTTGTTTCTCCGCCGAAGTAAGGGTTTTTATTAGTAAATGGAGGCGCCGTCCTTTTCGGAGTAAAAAAAAAACAGTGTTTTGTATTTATGTTTAATAACATTTTATTTTAACTGCATACTTATTTCTCTCCATCATGCCAAAACTCAAGTTTACCAAACATATATGAAATCTTGATCTTCGTTTCTTGAGGAAAGTAACAGAGTACGATAAGATTTGAAAGCATAAACTGTCAGACTGGGAGACACTCTAGGGTGAATAGCAGAGAGAGAGAGAGAGAGAGAGAGACATTGACTTCAAAATCGGCTAATAAATCTAGTCTGAGAAATTTTCTTTGCATCTAGAAGGACAACAGCAAAGTAGTTTTCTTGGAAGACAGACAACCAATGCTGCTGCTATCTGCAGAAGGTAAGGAGTTGTGGCTGGTTCCAATTCCAACAAAAAATGAATCTATTAGATGAACATACATGCGTTCGGCCATAACACGACACAAGGGAGATATGTCCCTCATCCAACGGTTCTAGTTCTAAGTACTCAAGCTGTGCCCATCAAAATATATCTTATCATCAAATAACCAATCAGAGCCAGAAGAAATGTAGAGGATTTGCTTTGAGCCATATGATATGTTTTCCCAAGTTGGCAAAAACAGTTTGATTCGATGAGGTTCTAACCCTGAAATGACATGTACTTCATTTTCATAATTCCTCAAGAGTCAAAATGACTTGGTAGTTCATTACTTGGTAGGGTCCATCACCTCGATAAATTAAGCCTAGCCAATAAGGAGGGGAGATAGAGATACAATGTGACCAAGTTGCATGACACTCTGCTGACCCTACTCAAGCCAAAGCAATTTCATTGCCTAATTAGCCAATGGACAATCATAGAATATACAGTTACAAAGATATGGACAAAGGAAACAATGTAGAGGGGCCCAAGAGGAACTGACTAGAAGCTGGAAATATGATCCGAACTGACATCAGATCGAACAGTGGAGAATGTGAATGATTCTGCTAAATCAACTGCATCTTGAACTCTAAGCCGGGTCCCCTGTTGCCCAACAACTGTAGCTGCAGTCCTAGATGCCAATGTACCCATTCCTTTCAAATCTGACAGCCCCCGTAAAATACCATACAAGATACCAGATGCATATGCATCCCCAGCACCACAAGTGTCCACTGGTACACATGGAGAGGGGGGAATATATACAGCTTCTCCTTTTACACCTATGTAGGAGCCTCTCGGCCCATCTGTGACTGAGACTAGGGGAACAAAATGGCTCAGATACTTTGTAGCTGAAATGGGACTTTCTTTTGAGGCAAAATGACATAAAGCTCTAGCTTCATCACTGTTTGCAAAAACAATGTCGGCAAGGTCCCCTAATATTTCCCTGACAGCAGAAACATAAACAAACGTAAATAAAGCTGAATAAACAGTTTACAGCCCAAAATAAATATTGTCACAAACACAGAGTCTCTTTTTCGAGGGGGAAAAAGATACCAAGTACAATGTAAAGAAGATAATAGGATCTAAAAAATTAAAATTTAAAAAAAAAAAAAAAAAAACTTAGGAAATAAACAGGGATGAAGGACAAACTTCAAACTCGTACCCTAAAACCATGATAAGGAAAACCAAATGCAGCTGTATTAAGTTATGACAGATTTTTTGCCAGTTCATCAGTAGCCACGCCCTCATCCTCTAGATTTTTAGAGGTCCTACTCCCCATGCTCATGTCCAGGAATCACAGATTTTGAATACCAGGGGGGTTGTATACACAAATATTATAGCCTCAACTATACATCATCCTTCATGCATTTTCTCATCACATCAATACGAATATATCGCACCCAGTGCAGATGACAAGTTTTCATAATTCAAATATCCATATTGTACAGCTCCTGTAGTTTAAAAGGCAATATTTACAGAGCCCACTTGGAACATGAACAAAATTTGAACAGCCAAAAGTTTATTTTTATTGGCACTAGGTGTCTGGGAACAGCATTTCGACTAATCCCGCAGGTGCACAGACCCTCGTCAAAGAATTTCCCACAAGTACACATCAGGTAATTCAAGGGGAAAATCTCCCAGTACGATGGCCCCTAGAGATGTTTGCACCCAGTGAGATTTGAACCTTGGACCTTCGAAGGAGCATACCACCAAGACCAAGGCCTTTACCAGAAGTTTTATCATCATGTGTCCAACATTCATCTTTTTAGAAACTTCTCCCAATAAATCTAAAACAAATATGCAACGGTCATACACATTGAAGAGAAATGCACGATCTCAGTTTCGTTGTATACTAATTCGACCATCCTTTCTCCATTCGGGTACGGATAAGGGCCCTTATCAAATTTGAGAAATGCAATCCTATACTGCTTAATTTTTTTTATACGTAAAATTCAAACTTTATTGATAGGAATAGGCATAGCCCAAGTACACAAGAAGTATATACAGAAATCCCTAAGTACCACTAAGAACTAGTAAGAGATACAAACAAATCATGAAAACTGGCCTCATTACAACTAATAACCGAAGCAAATAAAGTATTATGAAAGAATCTCTCCATCAATCCTATACTGCTTAATAAGATATGAAATGATAAACCAACTCGATAGCAATCTTACCAGAAATCATCATAGTGTCTCTCAATGCAGGAAACATCCGATGCTGTGACAGCAACAAGGGCACCACACCTTCGTGCTTCCTCACATGCTTTTATTATTGTTTTAATTGTATCGGGAAGTTCAAATAAGTATCCTTCAACAACAAGTATATTTGTCTTTGAAACTATGCTAGCTAAGCTTGGATCATAATTAACAGTTGAAGATGTACCCTGACATTAGAAGGCAGACATATTAGGGACTCATTTATATCCCTTCATATATATATATTGATAAGAGAAGTTTTATTAATGAGTCAATGACCAAAAAACAAGAAGGTGCATATCTCTTTATATAAACATACACAGATCAAATGAGGGCATCTAAAAATTCATCACGGAAATGCATGCCACAGGTAAATTTAAACTGCCTCAAAAACTACAGATACTGCCAATTGCAAAAGAACAGAAGAAATCCATTTACTGATAAGTTTGGAAAGATAAAATAGATTATTTGGTACTGAAGTAATAATGTACTTTATAAAGAAGAAAGGCCACCAAGGAATGAATCAAGCAGCAAAGTTTCTAAACCTTGGGAACTTTTTTTTTTATAAGTAATAAAATTAAAACTTTATTGATAGTAAAAGGCATAACCCAAGTACACAGGACGTATAGACAGAATACACCTAATAACCACTAAGCACTATTAATGGATATAAGCAAATTAAAGAAAACTATCCCCATTACAAACAATGACTGAATAACGTCAATACACCTAATAACCACTAGGCACTTGTGATGGATAGAAGCAAATTATGAAAACTATCCCCATTACAAACAATGACCGAATAACGTCATCTATGGATTAACTTAGGAACTCAAATAATGTCATCATTTCCAGAGTGATACAGGTTCGTATCCTCTGAATAGCCAGTAGCTAAAGCAAAGTGACATTTCTTATCAAGGCCCTCACAATCTCCTGGGATATGCAAAAATCCTAAAGAGGTGTTTGCAATCTTGTAATCATAAGCAAGCCCCTAATAAATTTCAGACCACATGATAATTTTTCAAAAACAAACCCCCACATTAGCTAAACCATCACTTCCTGAAGTCAGTCATCATCCTGTGAATTGTTCCCAAAAACTTTCTCACAAAAAATGTTCCCAAAAAAATTGATGAATCAAAAATACAAAAAATAAAAAAAAAGACATTTTCAGGAATCAACTTTCTCGCATGCATCAACTGATCATTTATAAGTGCAATAGCAACTCAAAAGCTCTCAACTCAAGAACTTAGGGGATGTGGATGTTGGGAGATTTCGTGAATAGTGTAAAAATGTTTATAAATATTTTTGAAAACTTTTTTGTGGCTCGGCAAGTAGCTGTCAAACTTTCTGAGAGGAGGTTTTAACTAGTTTTTACAAAAAGTAGTGGGGGCCCTTGAGAATAGAATATGTTTGTATGCAAAATTTTTAGATTAGTTTTTATGATTTAATAAATAATTCAAAATATTTATTTTCTATTTAAAATAAAAAATAGAAACTTAACACACTGGAGCCTAGATCAGGCCACCCTAGGTGGCTGGAGACTCTAGTGGCCACTTGAGGTGGCTTCTGGCCATCACGAGGCAGCCTAGATCGAATCTTGACAGCCAGAGATTATGGTTGCCACAGGGCAGCCCAAATCAGCCGCTCAACCCAGGCCACCCCCGGGGGTGGGCCATATGGCGGCACGAAGTGACTGCAAGCTATTTCATCTGGTTTAAAAAAAATAAAAGAATTTTGTTTGAGAGATGGTTTTTTGAGTTTTTGATGTTTTGAAAATCTGGAGTTTTTTTTTTTATAGGAAAAAAATCTTGAGTTTTATACTGTTGATGTAATAGATTTGGAAATGAAAATATCTTTAACTAATAAGTCAGAGGGAATTTGTAGCCCAAGCATCTCCTTATTAAGAATCCTACAAATGGAAAGTGAAGAGCAGTATAAGCTTTAAAAATTTCCATCTACTTCTATACCGTGTGAGTTAGCTGCCAGCCCATTGATCATATGCTCAGTATGTTGGAAAAAAGTTAAAACACATAGCATCCAACAGCTGGAAAATATAATACCAAGCATAAATGAAAAGGCACAGCATCAACGGTACATGAATATAGTAACAATACTCTTTTGTAAAAGGAAAAAGAAATAAAAATTTTAATGAAGTTGAATTAAAAAATTAATAGTAATATTCAGCTGACCTGATATGAAAGCATTGTGCGATGAGCATCTGGAGTTGTCAGAACTATAACTGTCCCTGTTGTCCCATCTTTGATGGGTTCAGATAGAAAATGCACATTTGCCCGATGCAGTTTTGCCCTATTAGATACATTATAAAGGAAGACATTAAGTTTTAGCCTATCATAATAGCAACAGACTTGGATAACCATAACACATCGTTCAAATGTGGAAGACAAACAATCCTTGTGAGCATCTACATATTTAGAGATTGATAGAGAGACAAGACCCACAAATATTTTAGTATATTCCTGACACAAAAAAAAATTTCTATCTAATGCAACCTCCAACTATTTGCCAATTGCCACACCATTTTTTTTTTTAATGTCGGGGAACTTCTCCAAGGCAAGGACCCTTCGGACCCACCCTTGCAGAATAAACCTCGGTCCCGTGCACTGCACCCTCGGAAGTTTCCCTACACAAAACTGGCTAAATCGCTAGCTTTTCACCAGTTGGTGTGGCCCCAAAGGATTGTTTGCACCCATGAGGTATTGAACCTTGAAAGGAGTGATACCCCAAGACCAAAAACTTCACCACTTGGGCCAACCCCTTGGGGTTTGCCAATTGCCACACTAAAGATCATTCTAAGTCTTCCATTGAAATACAAATAGAAAGTGTAATATAGTGGTTGGAAATAGACAATAAGATGATCTAAAATATAATCTAGAAAGCATTTTTTTATGACGGTTGAACCACCCCATGGTAGATCCCTTAGGACTCACCCATGGAATCTAAACCCCCGGCGAGACTAGCATAGCAACCCACCGCCATGACCTCCCACTTAAATCGCAGTTTGATACCAGGAAGAATCAAACCGGTAACATGGGGCTCATGGACACAAGTTCGCCCTTACTATTTGAGTGAACATAAAATCAATAACAAAGGAAATTACAAGAAGAAAACCCAACAAAGTTAATACACCAAATGCTTAGGAAGACCTCCAATAGAGTAAAACATGTGACCTTCCAAATCGGAAGAAAAAAGCAAAACCAATACAGATCCCCGGAGAATTACCATGGTTCACATAAAAAGGTAAGGCAATGTATTTATTGAAGTGTAAAAAGATGTGACCTTTTAGGCAATGTATACCATGGTCTGCAGATTTTTAATAAAACTTTGCTGGGCAAATGGCTATGGAGACATCACCTAGAACGAGGAGGCTTGTGGAGAACCATCATAGATTCAAGCCTCGTTTGGATTTAGAAAGTGTTTCATATCATCATTACAACTTTCTCAAATTCTCATACAAAATATAATAAACAATCTAACTTTTTTTTTATAAGTTAATAAACAATTCAACTTTTTCAAATCCCAAAACAATAATAATATTAAAAAATAATATTCTAACAATATTTTTTTCAACTTTTATCTTTCATCTAAAATTATCTCATCTCATCTCTGAATCCAAACCAGCCTAAAGTACGGTAGAGCATGGGAAGGTTGGTACTCGAACAAGATGAGTGGAACAAATGGGGTGGGGCGTTGGAAGCACATTAGAAGAGGATAAACTACATACTTTAGTTATACCCATTTCGAGGCAGGTGATGGGTCCAGAATCAAATTCTGGCATGACATATGGTGTGACAAAAGGGCACTCAAGGAAGCTTATCCAAAATTCTACAATATAGCAAAAATGAAGGAAGCCTTGATTGTGGAGCTCCTAGATCAAACTAATGCCACTCCCCAATGGAATATAACTTTTAGAGCTGCCCAAGATTGGGAAGTCAACGCATTCTCTGAATTCTATAATCTAGTATAATATGTTCATATGGGGGGGGGGGGGGGGAAGTTGAAGATAAGCTTTTTTGGCGCCCCTCCCCAAAAGGGAAGTTCACCGTCCACTCCTTCTACCAATCCATGTATAAGCAAAACGCAAATTCATTCCCATGGAAGTGTTTGGAAGACAAAGGCCCTCTAAAGACAACCTTTTTTGTATGGACGACTTCCTTGGGGAAGATCCTCACAATAGAACACTTGAGGAAATGCCAAATCATGGTCTTGGATTGGTGTTGTTTGTGCAAAAAGAGTGGGAAGTCCATTGATCATCTACCAATACATTGTGAGATTGCCATGACCTTGTGGAATAACTTTTTTGCAATGGTGGGCGTAGCTTGGGTGATGTCAAGAAGGGTGATCTATCTTTTAGCTACATAGAGAGGCCTTTAAGGCACCTCTCAGATTGCCGCAATTTAGAAGATGGTTCCGATTTGCCTACAATGATGTCTTTGGAGGGAGAGGAATGAGAGAAGTTTGAAGATCGTGAGCAGCCAATGGATGAGTTTAGAACCTTTTTATTTTATACTTTGTTCCATTGGTTGATTGTAATGATTTTAATGGCATGAACATTCATGACTTTCTAGTATCACTAGAACATCATGCCTAGGTGTTGCTCTTATATATGTCTTGTGTACTTGGGCTCCTGCCTATCCTTATAATCAATAAAAACTTGTTTACCGATCACATATATATATACACATATTGAAGAAGAGAAACATCCACCAAATTCAATGGACCACGTCCTACAGTCATGGAAGGAGTTGGATACATGCCCCTCAAATGTGGAATTTTAAAATAAGGCCAGATAAAATGGATCTTGTTTGGAAATATTGTTCTGGCTCCAGTAATCTATGGAAAGGGATGAGAATCGGCAGAAATTTTTTCTAGAAAAAGTTGGGTAAATGAAAACAAAAAGTAATAGATATGTTTGCTCAAGGGAAATTTTTAGAATGTTTATGAATTTTTGAGAATTTTTATAGATGAATCGTTTACTGGTAATTCTTGTTATGGTTTTTGTAAAATTTGTTTCGATTCTTGTGTGTTTTACTTTTCATTGAAATCTAAGCAAATGATTGGTTAAAAAGTCGAAATAGAAAATCTTCTTGAGATCGTAAGATGTTTGGATTGAAGTTGAAATCTTTTTTGAAGTTTTTTGAAAAAATTATAAAAAATAAAAAAATAAAGGTTAACTATATATGACAAAAGTCTCCCTTGTACATAACATGATATAAGAGCTGAAAAACACCTACTAAAGGCAATAAATCCATACCATCCTCAATAATTTCGAGGGAAAATATTTAAGACATGGAAGGAGTAACCCTAATAGCCAGAAAGGGCCAAAAAAATTAGATCTCTCCCAAATCTAACAGCCATAGCTGATTGATGTATATAAAGGGATTCCAGGGAGCGCTGCCACTTAGTGTCTTGTTTTTTTGTAACTGACCATAAACCTCCTTTAACATTGGGGATAGACATGACAAACCAAAAACTATATCTTTCTCCTTGGGAACTCACCTCCGCCAAGAAAAAGAAAAGAGGAAAAAGAAAAGCATTGCAGTTTCTTTATAATTAATGTTCGCAATGAACTAAGTTTAAATGAAGAGTTCACAAGTTATCCTTCAATAATGCATACTGCTTGCCCATGATGTCAATCGCTAGAACTTAAAATCCCACCGAGAGAGGCAATTGGCCTAGCAGCATGATGTCATTTGCTCCCCCTCTCATGAGAGATGTTCAGGGATTGAGTTCCCATACCCCCAACCCCTTATCAAAAAAAGTTCCACCAAGAGAAGATTCTGTCAGAACGAAGACAAAAGTACTTATTGGACCATCTGAAAACTGCTGAAATTAGATATCCTATTGTCCTCTAGGAAAGTAATATAAGAATAAAACTCAAGTCATGCTATATTTTCTAGATGGAAAATTATGTCCAACTAGATTGTTGACTACCAGAAGTTATGTCTATTCTTTAGAAATGATTAGAATATGTACTGGAGATTATCATTATCAGTATCAATAATCATTCATCATGTTAAAAGAAAGAACCAAAAGTTAAGTCCATGTACTTTATCCAAAAAAGCCCTGAATTTCAATTTATCCTCCTCCTGTGTATGTGTGTGTGGAAACCAGGGACAGAACTAGCAAGCCAGAAGTTTATTTCACTCACTTCTAAATTAAAGAATTGATATAAAAGAGAAGTGTAGTCAAAACAACGCTGACCTGTAGAAGCCACCCAATGGATCGCTCCCAACACTGCCTACCATGGCTACATTCAAGGCAGGGCCTCCAATTGGCCTACCACCAAGCCGAGCCAAGGCAACTAAGCTGTTGGAAAGAGATCCACCAGCAGCAGCCTTGTAACTGCAACCATCCATAGCTTGCAAAACTCTCCCCCTCTCCTCATGATTCACAACCTTCCTTGTTCCTTTCTCTAATTCCAGCTTATCCAAGAATTCATCATCAACCACACCAGAGAAATCAACCTAAAAAATATTTATAAAAGAAGCAAACAAGAATTAATTTTGTAAACCACATTTGAACCAAATAACAAAAGGTTAAATATTTGAAGCTACCTCCACAGATGATCAATCACAGATCAAATCATTGATATTTTTTCTATAGATAACAAAATAGCACTAAATCCCGACATTATATCAGATATAGGCAGCAGACTGACAGCACATTCTGACAACTCTCGACGCTTTTAGAAGCCATGATTCTTAGAACATTTACCTCATATAAATACAAAATTAGCAACTATCCTGCATATATTAAAGGCATGGAAACCAAGTTTTGAGTACTACCTTATGGCTTTTATGCTACTACTACTGTGATGTGAGCGGTTCAAATTGGTTTGATATTTCCCAATTATCCTCACTGGAACTTGTACGCAGCACTTATACAGCGGTGCATGCATAAAGTTTTTGAACTCTTTTCTTATCTGAATCTTAAGGACAGGAACTAAAATTCAAAATTCTTTTGGCAAGAGTAATGATACATACACAACCCTTTTAAAATTCTTTTTGCAACCCTGTTTTAAATTTAGGGCATTGATGTAAAATTCAAAATTCAATGCAGGTGAAAAACCCAAAAGGGTTAGTCTTTTTTATGAAGTGGCACTATCTCATTGACTGGTTATAAAATAGGGTGTAAAATAGTTGTATATATCATTATTCTTTCGGCAAATGATTCAGAGGATTGAGTATATAATAACAAAGTATTCCAACAGTCTCATCAGCCAATAAAAATCAGAACTATGAAAAACCATATACACAAACAAGACCTGCAACACACACACACCCCCCCCCCCCCCCCCCCCCCGACGCCACCCAGAAAAACCCTAATTATTTTTTCATCTAAGTTTCCTTCTCCAGCAATTTCCAAAATACGAATTGAAGAAGCTTATGATCAAAAAGGCCACATGATTACATATCATGGCATGAAGAAATAGTACTCATGATTTCTCGGTAACCAAACAGGACTTAGAATTAAAAAACTGGACACACAAACACGGTAAAATTTTAAATATTACCATGGCTTGTCCAAGACCCAAGACATCCCATCTATCAGGCAAACGACAAGACCCAATTTTCCAATTCTCCTCTGCCCCTAATTTCACATCACTATTATTCTCATCTTCTTCCTCTTCTTCTTCTTCTTCTTCACTCCCACTCCCAAACACTGCACCTGTCTCACCTCTAAAGCACCTAGAAGAAGACACCCAGAAAAACCCATGTGGCCGCTTTTTCGCCATAGGACCAGGTCTCAACCTCTCACTCCCTCTGTAATGGAAAAGCGCATAGATTGTAGGACGCCCATGTGGAAGCGGTTGAGGGTGGTGATAAAGGAAAGAATGGAAGGATTTAAGAGGGGAAGAAAGAGGAGAGAGTGGCGGGGGAAGGAAAGGAGTGGAGATGTAAGGAGGATAGAAAACAGGAAGATAGAGAGACATAGATGGTACTCTCTATTTTCTCTCTACTCTCAATTCTCTCTCTCTCTGCGCTTTGGTTCTGGGTGTGGTTTGTAGTCTATGCGGTTTCAAATTTAGCTTCTTCCTACGGTGGTAGTCCCAGTGCCCCCTCTCCTTCTCGGGTGGGCAATGGAGGATAAATCGATGCCCCTCTCCTGCTGGGCGGGGCAATGGAGGATAAGGCAATGGCTATCTTCTCCAATTTCCCATAATAAATAAGACTGAAAACACGCACTGATGTCTAGCTATTGACCTCACGTTTCTTTCGGCTTTACCTGAACGACACCTTGTCTCTCTATCCAAACCTATTTTTCGCATAAGCAACGTTTTGCTTGTCATTTTTAATAATATTTTTTGTCTAAATAATTAAAAAAGTATTTAAAATGTCTCATCCAAATATAAATATAATAGTAAATTTATTTATTATCTATTTTTTTGTCATCTTTTAACACGACATTAATAAATAAAATATAATAAATAATTTTTAATACATAAAATAATGTTAATCTTTCTTTCAGTATTTAATTTAAAGAATTATTAGTTCTTTCTAGTTTTCTTAGTTTCTTTTTTTTTTTATCTTATAAAAGTGAAAGAAATTGAGAGTTTCGTAATCTCTTATTTGTCTTTATTCTTTAACACACCGACCATCGTGTCAGGAGAGTAAACCCAGCTTTTCATGTAGAATAATACTATATATAATTATAGAGTAGGCAAGTGACGGATCATTATTTTAAAAAATAATAGATTTTATTATTAAAATATTAATTTTTTCACATGGATCATGTATTTATTTAATTATTTCAAAATAATTATACATCACTTACACACTCACGATTACAACTATCATTTCTTTTTTATACATATACCAACTTCGAAAATGTTGGATTTAGAAGTAATGGATCATACTGTGTTGGTTTTTTTTTTTTTTTTTACTTAAATTCTACATTATCTTATTGGTATGAAGTGAATCGATTTAATAATGTTGTAGGTTTTTTGTGCCTTTTGTCAAATTTACATTATCTGATTTGTATGTAATTGATTTAGTTATTGTAAATCTTGATCAAGTAATCATCATCTTTTGATGATTTTTTTTATGGACTCACTTCTCTATTGGTGTGGTTTGATAGCATTATCACATACTTGACAAACAAAACAAAAAATGGCAAAAACTCTATGGTTGTTCGAGATATAAGATGGTAATGTTAGATTTTGTTAAAAAAAACTATATAAATGGTTTAATAGTTTCTTATACTAAGAGGTTTTTTATTTTTTCAGGGGCATCTCAAATGCAATTTCTTAATATACACGGATGATTATAAAGAACGACAATATGAACTTGTTAAAAAATTAAATGAAGTGCAGAAAATGGAGGATCGAGTCTTCAAAAGAAAGTTTCAAGTTCAGAAGATAGAAGATAAGCTCAAACAAATGTCAAATGAGATACAAAACCAACAAGATGAGATTAGAAGGCAAAGGGTGGAGAATGGGCGTTCATGGCTTGGTTTGTGCATGTACTAGAGATTGATTATGATAGCCATTTTCAATTACTTTGGCACCACTAAGGCGTTCTCTTAAAAGGATCTTTCGGCCATAATATAGCCGTGGGGGTGGGTAGTAGGGCCCCGACCCCGTCCGCCCCACCCTTGCATGGGCAGGGTGGGCCTTCATGCCGTAGATGCGGGGGGTGGGTGGCCCAGCCCCACTTATATATATATATATAATATTAAAAAAAACTTCATAGATAAAACGACTCAAATTCATATTCTGGATGTTCTTAACTTTAATGAGGCCGACGAGGGGGAGAATGGTGATCAGCCTGGATCTGGTAATCATTGATTTCAATGCTTCATTTTATTACTTTGATTTATTTTATTTCTATTCATTTCATTGGTATTAAATTATTTTCTAATTTAATTGTTGTAGCTATGCATGATACGACGTCTACCTCCGCTGCAGTATGACTTCACCATATTGGATCCCGACCCACCATTGTCATTTGCTACAGGTTTGTATAATTTGTATTGTCTCTTAATTTTTTTTGTATTTATTTTATTTTATTTTATTGTATCTAATTATGCTTATGATCTTACTGTCATATGCTCACCCCAAGCCTCAAGTTTCAATCCTAATTCTAAATCTAAATTCAAATGATATATTCTCAATGTCGCATCTTGATCCCCATCATCTTATCTTGGTTAGTCAGATTTTAATTTGTAATTTTTTAATTTGTTTCTTGTTTATAATTCTAATTTATCTTTCTATTCAATTAATAATGTTTTAGATTTTATGATCTCACGACTCACAACAGGCAGCACTAAATACTATTTTCACCCTTGGCCCAGGCCACCCGCCTCAAATGTCAAAGTCAAAGTTCAACTCAAAGTTCCCCATTGTCACTTTTTTCATTTATGTTCAATTAACAATTGTATTTAGATTTTACATATTCAATTCTTTGTAATGTTGATACAATCACAATATTATCTTTGTAATTGTTTTCTCTTAATTTGTATTATTGGAATAGTTTAGTTATTATAGTTTTATTATAAATTATATTATTGTAATAGCTTAGGAGTTAGGATTTAGGAGTATTAGTAGTACTTTTTTAATCTTTTTTCTCTTAATTTGTATTTTTTTTTACTGTAAATTCAATTTATTGTTATTTCAAAAATTTAACATTATACATTTTGTTTATTGTTGGGCCCAAAATGGCCCAAAAATATTGAAATGGGCCAAAAATTGGCCCAGAAATAGCTTTTGGGGCCATGGCCCCTTTTTTGGGGGGGGGGAGATGGATAGGATATCCACCCTTGCACCCCAGTACCTGGACAAGGTATCCCGCCCCCGCACCATGGGGGCAAGTGCCTGATGGAGAAATCTCACCCCCATCCCATGCGAGGTGGGGAAGGATGCCCCCGCATCGTATGGTGCGGGGTAGCACCCCTAAATATAGGGCTTGTAACTAAAGTCACTATAGTTAGTAAATACGAAAGGTAATGTGAGCTACTTAGTTATCAAATATAAATATTTTTTACTTGAGAATGCGTGGTTGCAAACTTAACGGGCGTGGGCGTATTGTTACTTGTAGTGAAATTGTTTGAAATTGAAAATTGCAAACTTGACTCCATTACACGAAATCATACATTGTCTCCACTTATAATTCAGATCCCTAAAATACTGAGAATCATAACATAATTCAACCAACTTGATCATACATTTAGATAAATAAAAGTTTGATAAAAGTAAAACAGACTTCTGGTGCTCCATTTGTTCATAGTATTTTCAATAGGGACAAGTTTATATCGTACATACTTCCTGCATTGAAAATAATACTATGTAAGGATACTAAGTATAAGTACAAATAAGTGAAGTATGTAACTAACATAAGATCATACTTTGTTGGTTCTAGCATGAGTCCCTTCTATCATGTGCCCATCTTGCATATCAATTGAGGCCTCATTAATATGTGATTCACTTGCTATTAAAGGTGGGCAACAAGCCCCGCACCTCGCTGCCTTGCCCCCGCATGGGCAAGGCAGGGCTCCGTGCCGCCAGATGCAGGGGGCGGGTGGCCATGCCCACATCTGGCACTCCAGCAGGGGCCCATCCCCACCCCTGTTTTCCCCCTCCTTACATATAAAATATATTTATATTATAAATATATATGTATTTATATATATTTAAAAAAAATCAGCCATAAAACGACTTCGTTTTGTATTTAACAAAACGGAATCATTTTATGGCTGGGAGGTTTTTATAAAACAATCCATACATACCAAAACAAAGTTGTTTTGTCATAGACAATGGCAAAATGGCGTTGTTTTGGTATGGGGTGCTAAAAGCCCCCCTCCCCCCCTCTCCCTGGGGGACTCCTTTTCCCTTGGCTCCTTCTCTCAGACTTTGAAAACTCTCTCTCTCTCTCTCTCTCTCTCTCTCACATCTCCATCTACTCCGTCATCGTCCGCCCACCATACGCATTACGTTGTCGTTGTCCGTCTGAATCTCTATCGTTCGAAGGTAAGTTAATCGAATATGAAGTGTTTATTTTTTTTGTGAGTTATGAAAATTGGAGGTGTGACGCCCCGACTCCCACGTACAAAAAGTCTCGGGAATCATGAAGTCAGGATGATGACAACCCGGTCACGCATCCCAACGACAAGTGTTAAATGTGTGCAACAAAATAAACAGTGCACCATTAAAATACACAGCGGATAGCAATTAAATCAACTAGTACCAGAATTTTTATTTAATACAAATATCCAAATACAAATCTCTTAAAAACAAAAGCCAAAGTCCCACAAATAATAATAGAAGTTTGAAATAAAACCCAGCACGAGTGATCCCAGATCACTCCTCCGGCGGAGCCAAATCCTCAAGCTCGGCATCTGCATCAACAACAACATAATCTGCAGTACCATTAAATGGTACCGCAGGTAAGTTATAACCTAACCACATCCTGAGATAAAAACATATTTAGGCAACTGACCATGCATGCATATGATGCAAGATGCAATAAATCCAACACACGCCAAAAATCTCATTTGGCCCAAAAATATTTCCAATAAAAATATTTCCACCATTTTCCCAGAAAATGGCCTAAAAATCAAAATCCATCATTTTCCCAGAAAATGATACACAAAAACATACTCACGTTATTTTCTCAGAAAACAGCCATTTTTCCAATTAATCCAATTAAACCATATGCACTATGGTCTCCCCTATGGACCATCCGCACGTCCTGACTACTTTACGAGCGATACCCAGTTCCGCACCCGGTACGTTCGTGGCCAGGTCATCCTCTAGCCCCCGCCAGCAGAAGGGCCACGGAGTCGGCACGTCCAACGTCCGATCCCGTTGTCGCCCGGCGACAACCCAGGGGACGTCACTCAGTATATTCCGCTCCCGAGTGACCAGAGGAGCTCCACCGAGATAATGCCCCATCTCGGCTTGGGGTCGTGATACACAAGCACCCACAAATCCAGTAAACACATGAAAACTCAATTTTCAAAATAGCTACATGATCATGAATGCATTACACGAAAACTCCGTTTTCAATTTACAAACATGAACATGCGTGCATATGCCATGAACCAAACATAACCTCAATATCACAACCAACCAGATCACAACACAATTCCCAACAATAACCAGATCACAACCAACCAAACTACTATAACAATTTTTAACACCCAAATCACAACACAATAACCAATCAAACAATTTCTCCGTTCTCAATCCATCCACCCTAAACTCCTCGGACTCAGTCCGAACTAACCAGAATACAGTATAAATAAATATTGTAAAAATATATTTAAATCTCAAAAGATTGTTTAGGAAATACTTACAGTGCTATAAAATATTTTTAGGAGGATCACGAAGCACTGAACTCACCAAAATAGCAACTATCACAGTGTAAAAACACTGTGGCCGAAACACAGTGAAACCCAAATTTCACACAAGGTCAAACGAAAACTTGGGAACGGTAGGGTAGGGCCCAAGGAAGGTGGGGAAGCTAATGGTATCGAAAGTTGGCCGTGGGTGGCGGCCGAAACGGCGGTGGAAGGCCAAGAAACCCAAATCGGAGTGGGTGTTCTATGGGGCGGCTCCGACAACGGATCGGGGCCGGGTTTGGGTATAAAAGTTTGCTAGTGGGCCGGTGATGATGTGGTGAAGATGTGGTGGCTGGAGGTGGCCGGAAGGCGGCAAAATGGGTGGAGGAAGGCCGCAGCTTCGCATGACTTTCGGAGGCTAACGGCGGCGCGGCGTGGTCTGGGATTTGGAGGGGTGGCTCACCGGCAGCTGGGGAAGCCGGTGATGCCGGCGGTGTCGACCACGGACGGCCGGCGGCGACTCAGGGAGGATAAAGCCGAAACACGGGGGAGAGGAGAGAGAGAGGTATCGGGCTGGGGGAAAAACTGAAGGAGAAGAAAGAAAAAGAAAAAAAAAAGAAAAAAGAAAAAAGGAAAAGAGAAGGGAGAAAAAGGAGATCCAGACTTTCCATCTTGGATTTCGAAAGTGATCCAACGAAAAAGGTTTTAAAACCACTAGATAAATAAAATAATTCAAACTCAATGAAATGCTCAATTAAAATAATAAAAATATTAAAATCCAAAAACAAGCCAATTTAAATTAAAGATCAATTTAAATCTAAAACAATAAATAATATAAAGAAAATCCATTAAAATGATTTTCACAACTTAAAAAATATTATAAAATAATATTTAAAACTCTCATAAATTTAAAACAAGAGAATAAATTTTTAAACAAATTAAAATAATCCTTCTTTAAAAATACACTAAAATACGGGGTGTTACAGGAGGAATGATGGGATTAAGTGGAGGAGTTCAAGGATGAGATTGTGTCTTCATGAATTGTGTGCTACGAAGATTCGATTTATGCATGTGTTTTGATGTTTGTGTTAATTTTTTTGTATGAATTTTTGAGTTTAGGGTTTCGGATTAGAACCCTAAACTAATTTAGGATTCCAATCTAAAACCCTAAATTAATTTAGGGAAATCCTAAATTAAGTTATTTGGCTGTATGCAAAAGAAAATACATATAAAATCTGATTGTTGCTCTTCAAATGATCGTAGTATTTAGAATCCACATCTTCACTGAAAGAGATTTTTTTTCCATGCAAGGCATGCATCAATATTCAATACGAATTATTTGGCCTACAGAAGAATCTTACAAATGTAGTTTTATGTGCTCACATGTTAGTCAATTTTACTTTTACGTTAGGTCTTTTAGTTAATTTGCTCCTAAACCAAAACTCGATTACAAAGAGTATCTACATGGTCATATTATCCACACGTATTACAAAGTTTGTGGTGAATAGAATGGAGCTGGTGATTGTGTTGCTAAACCAAAACACAACACAATCACTAGCTCCTTGAGAACTTTTTCACCTTTTTAGACTCAATTACAAAGAGTATCCACAACAAACTAATAAGTTTTTTGAAGTTTCATTATCAAATATAGATGCAATGCAACTAATGCAACAATTGAGAATAGGCAAGTATGCATGTAGATTTTATTTATAAAAAGAAAAAAATCTGGTTTTAATGAGATAAGACCATAAACTTTAATATAAATGACCTAAACCACACTATAGTTTGCTTGTAAGTGCAGTATTCTCACAATTGCAATAATGTAAGATTCCGACATCATTAATTTAAATGGAAAACAAATTAATACAAGTATAAACGTTTTCACTAGTGGAAATAGCAAAAAAAAATCTTACTTTTACAAAAAACTTTGAATGTTTGGAAGGCTATTCATCGGTGTCCTTTACAGCAGACTTGTTCGCACAATACTGTTATAACATTTAACAATATGAAACTAGTATACAAATTGTGAACATCAAATAGACACAACACTGGAACAAAATTTTCAAATAAATAATTTCAATGTCAGCCCTAAAATAAATAAATTGCATACAAACTAGTATTCTTCTGGGCATGAAACTTTATAATTTACATTCATAATCTTGAAGTCGCCGTTTAAGAGAAGCATGTCATGATTCAATGATCCATGCATATAACAAGCTCTTATGAAGTATTGATGTCAATGGCTGTGAATCTGTGATATTGTTGTGAATCTGTGGTGTTTATGTCATTATGTGAATTCTTAGTATTGCTATAAATTTGTGGTGTTGACTGTTGATGTTAGTGACATGTTTTCATTTCAAATTTTTTATTGTTTTGGAGAATAAAAAATGTCTAGTCCATGAGATTTTAATGATAGCTCTCCTACCCCTATCCCAACACCTAACCCTACGCCTTGCACTAACTCCATTGACTCTAGTTCTAACCCTACTGAAATGAAACATTGCTCCGCCCCCAAGCCCACACAAAGTAAGAAACATGTTTCCATAGTTTGGTCTCATTTTACCAAACTAGAGGGTGGTGACCCCAATAACCCCCAAGCAAAATGTAGCCACTGTGGTAAAGTCTATAAATATCACTATAGGAAACATGGTACATCAAAATTAAAGGTCTACTTAGAAGAACTATGTAAGAAAAGTTCAATATTAAAATTCTTACAAGAAATGAGTCAATTTAAAATAGAGATTGGACTAAAAAAAATGTTAGATGGGAGTAGTTGGGGTTCAATGTTGAAGGGGTATACTAAGTGTGATTTCGATGAGTGTAGAAGAAAGTTCGCTCTTATGCTAATTATGGACGAGCTACCTTTTTAGTTTGTGGAGGGCAGAGGGTTCCAAGAATATTATAATTGCTTGGAACCTAGATTTAATCTTCATTCTTGCCACATAGTGGCAAATGATATTAAAAAACATTACATAAAAGAAAAAGATTTGTTGATAGACCAATTGGTGGGTCAAGTAGTTTGCATCACTACCGATACTTGGATATCCGTCCAAAATTATAATTACATATCTTTGACTATGCATTCCATTGATTATGATAGACACTACACAAAAAAATTGTCAAGTTTTGTCAAATTTTTTATCACAAGAGTGAGACAATTGAGAAAACCTTGGAGGCTGCAATAAAGGAGTGGAGGTTGGCACGAATTTTGTCAGTTACAGTTGATAATGCCTCGTCTAACAATGTTGCTTTAAGATATCTTAGGACCTATCTTAGAGAGACAAATAAGACAATCTTAAGTGTTGATTATTTGCATGTTAGATGTGTTGCACATATTCTGAATTTAATTGTCACTGATGATTTAAAAAATGTTGATGACTCGGTTGCATGAGTCATAATGACTATGAGATTTGTGAGATTTTCTCCTGTTAGATTGGAGAAATTCAAGATTGTTGTGAGAATTGCCGGCATAACATCCAAGAAAGATCTTTGTACTGATGTTCTTACAAGATGAAACTCAACCTTCTTGATGTTGGAGGCGACCCAATAATATAAGGCGACTTTTGAATTATTGAGTGATAAAGAAATTCAATATGTCAAATATTTTGATGAGCATGAGGATTAGGAAAGCTTATTGATGATAATTGGGAAGTTGTTGCTACTTTTGTAGATTTTTTGAGACTTTTCTACGAGGTTACATTGAGGCTATCTGGTTCTTTCTATCCTACATCCAATGATTTTTGTCAACAAATATATAAGGTGAAGAAGAATTGAATGAAATGTGTATGGGTGATCATATTAGGATGCAGGAGATGTCATTGATGATGAGGGTCAAATATGACAAATATTGAAAATTTTTGAGTAGACTAAATATTTTGTTATATGTGGATGTTGCTCTTGACCTCTAGATCAAGATTGATGGCATGATATGTGATTTGGGATTTGCACACGAGAATGTATGGGCTATGTTTATTGGGACAATGGTTAGAGAAACCCTTGGTAAATTTTTTGATGAATTTACAGTAATCAGGGGTAGTAATGCACCTACACCTACACCTACCCCACCACCTCCTCCAGAAGCTGGGGCAAGAAAAAAGCATAGGTTGGCATGGGATGAGAGCCTCTCACAGAATCTCCTATTAGCATGGTGGAAAATCAATGCTATGAAATATCCTGTCCGTAGAGAGATAGCCCGTAGTATTTTGGTCATCCCTTTTAACATTGTTGCCTCAGAGTTGGCTTTAGTACCGAATGACGCATATTAGATTCATTTCAAAGTTCATTGTCTGCTACCATTGTGGAGGCATTGATTTGCATGCAGAATTGGATCAACGGGACAAAAACTCATGTTCCAGGTGTTCTTGACTTTAAAGAGACCAACGAGGAGTAGGGTGGTGATCAACCTGAATCTAGTAATCGTTGATTTTATTTTATTATTTTAATTTATTTACATTCATTTAATCGATATTAATTTCAAATTTAATTGTTGTAGCGATACATGAGACGACGTCTACGACTACCTCCACTGCAGTATGACTTCGTATGTATTGGACCCACCATTGTCATATTTCATTAGTTTGTACAATTTGCCTCTTAATTATTTTTTATATTTATATAATTTTTGGTATCTAATTATTTTGCTTGTATTTTTTTAAGTTTTTATAATTTCAATGTCTTATGCCGAATCTTAATCCTAAGGACCCAATTACCTATTCTCATTTTGATCCTAATGACTCAATCTCATATTGGTTAGTACTTTTAATATTTGTAATTTTCACATTTATAATATTTTTTTTTTTTTGTTTCATGTTTATAATTCTAATTTCTTTTCCTTTTAAATTATTAATGTTTCAGGTTTTATGATCTTGATTCTTATAGTCTCACATCAATCAACATAGCTAATTGACTTTTATACCACCATGGCCACCCCAAATTCTATTGAAATATTATTCTATTGTTAATTTACTTAATTAGTTAATTGTAATGTTACTACATTAGTACAATTTGTAATATTTTTTAGATGAATTTGTAATTTTGTAATAGTTTTCTCTTAATTTGTATCATTGTAATAGTTTAGTTATGATTATTAGTTAATAGTTTCAACTTAGCAGTATATAATTAATAATTTCTATAATCATAAATTATTTTTTGTTATTTTTAATTTTATATATTTTTTAGTTAGATTTTGGGTCCAAAATGGTCCAGAAACAGGTTTTGGACCCATTTGGCTCATTACATGTGTTTCTGGGCTATTTGGGGCTCAAAAATATGCTCTGGACCAAATGACCCATTTATACGGGAGGGGGTGAACGGATGGGGTGTCTGCCCCCGCATCCCAATACCCGGACGAGGTACCCACCCCCTATCTGTGGGGGTGGGTTCCGAGAGTAGGTAGCACTCATACTTGTTATGGAAGTCTGTTAGCATGACATAAAAAAGCATTCATTTCATTAGTAAACTAATGCTTGCGCATGGCAATAAGAATTTGTAAAAATAATAGAAACTTGTTAGAGAGTGTTAAACTTGTTGTTTTCTTCTCCTTTTAAATGTGCTATGATCCCCAATTCGTTCCTTTATTAACTGCAATCTTTTTATGATTTTTTCAACTGTATAAACTCTTCATCTTGTTGGCAACCTCTCTTTACCTCTTACAACATTCAAACTATGTAACTCTTACCCTTGCCTGCAAGGGCATTCGTTCTAGCCCTATGAATTGAAGGCTTCAGCTCATGAAAAATCTATTTTACCTCAAGCAAATGCTCCACCATGTCCTAGTAATGCTCCTTACTTGTCGATAAATATAGTGCTATTTCATAAAACAACTTCATCGAGTGTTCATGCCTCCGTGCATCATTATTGTCATGCAAGGCGTCATAACTACTTTTAATGAGTGTATTTGTGCTTCAAGTCCTTTTTCTAGTGGTCTAAAATGTACTTTGATGGTAAGGATGAGTCACTCTTATGGAGTCTAAACACAGCAAATGCATGTCTACACAAAATTCTTCGAGTTTCAAACAATGCACATGTACATTTCACTTCGACCTCCTCATTGTTGAGGTAAACAAAAAAGTTGACGTCTTCAATAAAGTTCTCAATCTATAAAGTGTCTAGAACCTCATATCTAGAGAACGCACCCTCCATTCTAACAAGTGACTAGTTACAGTATATCATTATCATTACTTTACATTATACCTCCTTGAATTTAGCATCTGTGTACGCATTTTAAAACTACTTTTCTATGGTAAAAAATGAAACACATGGTATTATGGTGTTGCATGAGTTGAAGCCAGCAGATTGTTCATTCTCAACTTTCTTCTTAAGTGCATTATCGAATTGATCGACAAATTCTCTCAGTGTGATACCTAAATGCACAAACCTATAAAAAAAATGCATTCATGCTTTTACTTCTCTATGTGGTGCTCATCCTAGCCCTGAACACATCTTTCCAGTAAACTAATATCTAAAATGAGCTCTCACCATATAAGTCACTCAATCATGCATTTTCCTCAAGTTTGTATGCACCAATTAGCCTCTCCCAACTCTCTTGAAATTCTTCAGATGTTTATGCCTAAGCTTTGACTCAAAGTAGTGAACAAAAAATTCAGAACAGTTTTACCTGCAAGTATACAGATGTTATAGTACCTAACAGGGTCTAATCCACAGAGATTGACTTATATGATAAAGAAAATAAACTTAAACAATGAAAACAAATTATTTAAAGGAACATGCAATCAAATAGAGAAAATTACTAAAATAAAGATTTTTAAAGTAATGGAATACAACTAAAATGATAAAATAAATCAATATGGAGAACGACTAAGGTTTTAAGGATCTGTCTAATAATTTAGAATATTATCTCTGATCAATTTATCTCAGTTAAATTAGAATAATGATTTTGTCTAATTGGAAGATTTAGTAGTTAAGGGCAATAAAACTAATCACTAAAGATTCAACATGAATAATTGATGGTTAAAACACTCATAAACCCATTTGAATATAACATGGATTTTTCAAACATCTAATGTATTTGAAAATCACAATGAAGCAAAATAAATATATAGATAATCAAAGTATCCAATAATAAATCCATTAAATAGATCAAACTCACAATATAAACCCTATTGTTGATCCGAAGCAATATCTAAATCATTAGACTTCACCTCTAACCTTAGTACGAGAATTTAGCCAACCAAGTTCATCACAAGAGCCATGAAATTCGAAGAAACACTCTCCATAAGAAACCTTCACAAGAGAGCAAAGGTGGAGAAAAGGCAGAGCTTAAAATTGGGTCGCGTCGCCTCCTAGATCCTTTCTTTGTTGCCCTAACTTCAAGCCTCTGTTAGACCCCCTAAACTTCCTAATTTGAAAAATTCCACTAGACATGAATTTGAAAAATGAGGTGGTAAAGCACTTCGTGTGTATTTTGAGAGACTACAGTATAAGAATATAAAGGTTTTTACTCATTGATGGATTTGGATGGCGATTGAAGATAAAAAAATATTTTTTAGGCCGATGCACGTAGCATAATAGCATATGGGTATTTTGGAGATGTTGCGACATTTGATACAACATACCTAACAAATCAATAGGGTATGTCATTCTCCCTTTTGTTGGTATTAACCATCATGGACAGTCCATATTATTGGGAGCAGGTTTGATATCAAGTGAAAGAAAAACGTTTGTCTAGTTATTTGAAACTTGGTTGAAATGCATGGATGGTAGAACTCCAAAAGCTATCATCACTGAGCAAGACTGGGCCATGAAAAACGCTATCCGAATAGTTTTTCTAAACATACGACACATATATTATTTGTGGCATATAATACAAAAACTACCCTATACAACTGTGGCTTGAAAACTGCAATGTATAAATGTGTTTATGATTGTCAGACTCCTGACGAGTTTAAGATCTCTTGGAAGGTGTTTCTTGATGCTTACAATTTGTTCGAGCATGTATGGCTTTAAAGTTTGTATAGTGAGCTAATGTATTTGATTCCTATATATCTAACCCAAATGATGAATCCCGCAATGGGATCCTTAAGGTAGCCCTAGAGATTACTTGAAGGATTTGAGAAATGTACCGTGACAACAACCAAAGTTCCATTATAATAAATAGAAATGCATAGAAAAAAGAAAGATTTAAAAGTGATACTGAATTAGTTTAGGAAAACAGCAACAAAAGTTCAAGGTTTTGCTATACCATTAGGGCCAACAAAGTGTTTATTATTTTTATTTTTCTTTTATGAATAGCCCAACATTAGATGTAGTTTGGTTGGTTATTCATGCTACAAAAAGGTCATTACCAGGAATGTAAACGATTCGTTGGCACCTCACGTTTCACAATTAGTGTTTGCTCTGCACCACATCTAGCATTTTGGACAAAAGGGCAATGCACAACATAAGCATATTGCAAGAAAATATATGCAGTAACTAATGCTAATATTGTAGATATGCTTTGTGAAAATAATTGTGCACGACTCAAATGATCAGTTCATTCATCACTTCATTTTGTACTAGTGTTTTATGTTGTTCATTAGAGGGCAATGCACAACATAGCAAATTGCAAGAAAAATATGCAGTAGCTAATGCTAATATTGTAGATATGCTCTATGAAAATAATTGTGCACGAGCACTAATGATCAGTTCATCCATCACTTCATTTTGTACTACTGTTCTATGTTGTTCATTAGAGGGCAATGCACAACATAAGTAGATTGCAAGAAAAATATGCAGTAGCTAATGCTATTATTGTAGATATGCTTTGTCAAATTAAAAGCAACAAAAAATGCTTGGCTGAGACATTCCTATACCAGCAAATAACTTTGAAACCCATTATTTTTTAATATCTACTGCATTTTTGAACTGCATTCGATATAAACAGGTGCACCAATCCGCTTCCTAAGCTCCTCTCCCTTGAAGGAGAAAAATAATATTAAGAAATTAAAAAATAACATAATTTGTGGAAAGGAACTACAAGAACAAAACGATTGACCTATCTACTAGAAGGATTTCAGAAACAAGATTCTTTCCCTACTCCTTTGAAGAAGCTGTGAAGCATCGGGTGGGAAGGGAGACAATGGGTTTCAAAGGGAGGGAGAAGGGAGAGTCTAGGTTTTGAATCTCAATCGATAGTGAATCAAGGTTCTGGATTTCGAAGCTTAATCGATCGTGAATCAAGAATGGGTTTCGAAACTCAATGGTCATGAATCGAGGTTATGGATTTCGAACCTTATTAAGTCGTGAATCAAGAATGGGTTTCGCAGATTCAAGGCTTCAAAAGAGGGAGGGATGGTCGTGAATCAAGGTTATGGATTTCGTAGCCTAATCAGTTCCATAATGGGTCTCGAACAAAGTTTTGAATTCCGTTCTAGTTGAAGTACTGAAACAGAATATTTTGATACTGATCCGTTTCAGTATACCGTTTCATAATTGTTGTTATATGAATAAATTATATATATAAAGAAAAATTATATTTTAACATAACATCAATACAAGTCTTAACATACTTTACCAAAAGGATCATATGGGAAAAAGATAATTCAAATGTTGATCAATAATGCCAAGAAATATGCAAAGCAATGAAAATATATTAAGACCACTAGATGATAAGTTTACAAATTTTCTCACAAAAAAAAAAGGAAAAGAAATAAAAACTGTTTAAACAAAAAAGAAGAAGAAGAAGAAGAAGAAGAAAATAAAGGACTGTTGTCGAAAAGAAGAAAAATTGTATACGTACAACGCAACATAGCCTGCTAGTAATTCCCAAAAGTCGAGATCACCATTGCCTCAAACTTTGAAGTTCAAAAGTTTAGAAAGAATAGAGCCCGCCTAAGTCTAGAACAACTTGTTAAATGCTATAAGTATTTTGGACCGAAATACTTGTTCCAGCCGAAACATTAGAATCCGGTCGGAATGGATTGAAATAGACTGAAATAGATTGGTACGGCTAGAATGTGATACAGAATGAAACAACCCATTACACTGTACCGGTTATTGTTTTGGCACGAAAATTTTTTACCATTTCAACTAAAACGGAATGAAATTAAAAACTTTGATTTCGAAAATTCGGGATTTCAAAAGAGGGAGAGGGAAGAGTTAAGGTTTAAGGAAGAGGGACTTCTGAGGCAATGAAGGATGAAACAAATTGTTTCACTTCGTGCACGCGCAGTCCCTATTCAAAATACATTTACGTACCAAACATTTATGTTTAGAAGGGCTGACAGTTATTCAGACTCAAAGGCTCAAAGCATGAGGTTTTGGCAGTACTAACACAAGGAAAGAGGCGCAAATGATGCACGGGGCCTTAATTTGTCGAAATGCAATGCCTCACGCCTCTCAATCGAGGAAACTTCTCGAGAAGACACCATCTGCCAGCTGGCCAGATTTGAGTGGTAATACGACAACTTAGAAAATTTATATGCAGCTCTTCGTTGGCATTCCTCTCCACTATTATTGAAATTTGAGTGGTACATCAATCTGCATGGTGCCGTCTCCAAATCAAAATAATAATTGTTACATAATAATACAATATTATAATATTTTTTTTTTTTAAAATTGTCAGTTTAATGCATTCCCTATATATTATTTGTCGCCTAGGCAATTATATTATTTGTCGCCTAGTAAATGACTCACCTAATATTATTATCTGTCTCTATATTTTAATTTTGACAATAATTAGTTATTGTGTTTTCAACTTTAACCATTCTGTTTTTTTTTTTAAAATAAATCATCAATAATTCCATAAATTTGTCATATCAACACCAAATTCACAGGTGTCTTGGGATAAAAATGAAAAAATAATAATTTTTAAAACAAAATACTAGAAATAAAGTATTCAAGTTGAGACCATAGATACATGTCAAGGTAATTCTTGACTTGTTTGGACCAGTTATTTTAGATAATAGAGATTTTGTAAAAATAAATTTATATATTGACAAAATTTGATATGATATATTAAATTATAAAATTATTTTTATTATAAAATAAATATAACGTATTATATAAGTCATGTCAGTTTGTGAGATATTTTTATATAATTTTTTTTTATAACTATAACACTTTTTTTTAAGTAATAATTAGATAACATAAACTTTTTAATTTTGTATTAAAAAGTTTTTCTATCTGAAAATGTTTTTATTTTAATTTTTACACAAACCACGTATTGACGCTCTTGAAAAAATTATTAACGGTACTAATGCTATGAATATCATGTTAAAAATAAGAAAAATAATATAAAGAGAAGTGTAGTAATAAAAAATAATAATTAATAATTAATAAAAAATAATATTAAAAAATAAATAAAAATAATAAATAGTAATGAATTTAAATTACAGATCATACTCTCTAACGAAACTAAAACGAACACCTGTCGTCTATCCAGTAGTGCAGCAACACAAAAGTACACAATTGCAGGAATATTAATTACATAATTGTCCCTCTCCTTCTTATCGCCGTTTCTTTCCAGAGCTCTTCACGAGCCCGGAAAACCACCAGTCTCTCTCTCTCTCTCTCTCTCTGAGGTAATCTATCGTTCCCAACTCTTTCAAAGTTCTCTCTCTATGGATTCCTCTGAATTTGGAGAAATCTAATCTAAAGAATAGAAATTGCCTCTTTTGATTTTCTCTTCCAAGTTTCTAGAAATATTTTGCAAATCTGGGAGGAATTTGGATCGCATTTCCGCTTGCTAGATTTTCCCCAATTATGTATTGTATTCTCTGCATTTTCCCCAATTTAGGTTTGCTGTATGTACGCACGCTTTGTTTGTGTCTCGTTTACTGATATTATTTACTGCTCTAGGTGTCCGAATTGGTGAAACTCTGGTATAACTTCAAATTGAGGATCCATGGAACATGCCGAGCTAACCACGGAACAGGTTGGTGATCCGGTTCAGTCCGCTTCATTTGCTTTGTTTGTACGAATTTGGTGTGAAGTGGGATTTATTTTTTATTTTAGTTTTAAATAGGGATTGTTTAGACCGATAAGCGCACATCCCTGGATCATGAACTTGTTGATTTTCCGAAAAAAAAAGTGAACTTCGGAAATGGATTTAGTGGAAATATAAAGGGTGGTGGTGCTACGGTTTTAGGATTCCTGATTACAAATAACATGTAATTTCCAATTATGAGTAGAAGAATCTGAGGTTTTGGGCACTGGTTGTTAGAAACTGACAGACTAGTTCAACTTTCACATTGTGTAAGAATTGACACTGACTAAACTTTCGGTCTTGCCCTTAAACTGATGATTGAATGAGATAGGATGTATGCACATTTTTGGCCAAAATGGAGAATTGGAAAAACAAAAGAAAAGTACACAATTGTCTAGATATATGTAGATAAGAAAGTATAGCGTGTGCACACGAATTTGAAATTTAAACCAAATCATAGAGAAAAAGTAGCAGTCTGATATTGTAACCTGCATGTTGCTACAAGAGACATTTATCATAGAGTACTAATGGTTTTATATTTGAATGCCACTAAAAATTATATTTGAATGGAGTTAGATTTGCATGAAAGGCATCTTTCATATTGTCTGAAAAGCAAATTTCTTTCATGACAGTCATGGGTTGTGCAAGCGCTGCACACTCCTTTTGAAAAAGAGTGGGGTCCACCATTAAAAAATTAATTTTTTCATGAGGATTCTAGATTTACTCACTTTTTTCAAAAGAAATGCGCGGCGCTTGCACGTTCTATGGCTGCAAATATCATTTCTCTTCTTTCATTGTATATGTGAAGAATAATAAAATTTGAATAAGATCTTATAGAAGAAGGAAAAGGAAAGTGAAGAATGAGTTAATGGGATCTTAATTTACTTCACATCCGGTTACTTCAAAAACCAATATTTCTTCATAGACACAAGAAATATCGTAGAAATTTTCCCTGTTGGTTAGCCTTGAAATATGTTTTCATGAATTCCAATTTTGGATCATTTTATCGTGTGTCATGTTACTCCTGAGTTCCTGCTCTATCAGAACTAAAATATTTAAATCTTTTTTTGATAATTACTTAAATATTTAAATCTGATATTAACTTTTAGCTATCACAGAAGTTTATGTAAACAAGTCTGTTTTGATCAATATTTTTTCCATTTTCTAGGTGTTGAAGAGGGACATTCCGTGGGAGACATACATGACAACCAAGCTCATCACGGGGACATGCCTTCAGCTGCTAAGACGTTATGATAATAAATCAGAAAGTTATAGAGCTCAACTTCTGGATGATGTAATGTTTAATTGCTGTCATGATTTTTGGGCTGGGTACTTTGTTTAGACCACTCTAATGATATTCAGAACCTTTTGACCTTCTCTTTCTATCTCATGATTCAAAGAACCTTATATTCCTGCTTTACAGTTGCATTGGTTTGTAATTTTGATCTTTACAATACAATTAGTAGAGAAACGTGCCTTTATTATAGTGCAAGAACCACTGTTTTTGCTTTCAATGATCTTAACAAGTGGAATCAACCATGGCAGGATGGTCCAGCTTATGTTCGGGTGTTCGTTAGCATTTTACGTGACATTTTTAAGGAGGAAACTGTAGAATATGTTCTGGCTTTAATTGATGAAATGCTCACAGGTAATTGGAAGATTTTGGCCTTCAAATTGTGTACATATTATAAAGGAGTTAATATTGTTTATTTTTCTTGGACAGCAAACCCAAAAAGAGCAAGATTATTTCATGACAACTCTCTTGCCAATGAAGATACTTATGAACCTTTCTTAAGTTAAGTATCTAAGTAAGCATATTTTTCGATGATAAGAGATTGTTGATGCTGCCGTGATTTTGGCTTCCCTCCCTCCCTCCCAACCACCCCCCCCCCCCTTTTTGTGTATCTAATTGATGAATCTCTTCTGGGATTTGTCTATTGAATGGAGCCTTGTCCTTTCTGTCAAAACCGGCACCTTTACTAGTAACTTGTTCTGATTAAATTTTGAGTTGCTCATACTGATGCTTTCATTTTAATTTCCAAATGCCTAGGAAAATCTCATATTAATCAAAGCTTATTTGTAGATATAAGGAATCTAATCCGCAAAGGACACTGAAATAGAATGAAATTTTGTCTGATCATTCTTTGCATTACAAAACATCTGCTTTCTTATATTCCACTTTTTTTACTTAATAAATTTTGATCAGTCTTTGTCAGATAATCATATGTTTTTGTCTTAAACAATGCATTATTGAGACGGTATGCTTGTTTTTGTTTTTTTTTTTTAATTAATTAATTTATATATATGAATAAGTATTCATGTTTTTTTGTTTTACATATGGCTCAATCATTCCATCGGTTTTTTTTTTTTCCTTTAATTTTGTGAAACCTTAATCCAACGTTTGGTTAACCTACAGATTGCTTTGGAAGGGTAATTGGTTCATACAAGAGAAGAGCTGTAAGATACTTGCTTTAATAGTAAGGTAGTTTAAATCCGATCCAGCTGAAAATTGAAGTGAAAAGTTTCTGAAGTTAATCAAGTGATTCTTGTATGGATTACTTTTTCATTAACTGTGTTTTTTTCCTTTTTTGTGATTATAGTGCCAGGTCAAAAACCCAGGATGGCATAATTGCTAATGGGGAAGCCTCAAACTCAAAGAAAAAATCAACTACCATTGACAATGTGTTGGAAGGATTGATAGAATGGCTTTGTGTACAGGTATCATACATTTTTGTACTGGGGGAATGGGATCAGTGTCTAGTTCACACTTGATGGCATGATATACTCTTCATCTTGGTAGTTTTTGTTTATGTTGTATTGATGTACCCTTGAGACTTCCAGTGCCTTCTTAGACGTCAATCATATTTAAATATTTGCCCTGGCTTTGGTAATAACAACCATGGTTAATTACGATTTACTATGTATATATATGCACACACACATTATCGATAAAATCATATATATACACACATAAATAGTAAAAGTAAAAGATAATATTCTTAGACTGGAAATTCCTCGAGGAATTTATTTGCATACTCGAGGAATTTTTTCAATGAAAAATTCCTTGAGCATGCAGGGTCTATACAGGAGGGCCCTACTAAAAGTTGCAATCCATTAAGTTCAATAATTCGGAAAATAAAAGAGTTCAAAAATGAAAAAGGAAGCTGGAACTGCCAAAACTGTCATCTATTCATACATTGATCTTAAAGAGTACAAATTTAAGAACTTCCATAGAGAGCCCCAGTCCATTGAAAGACTGGCGGTTTTTTTTTTTTTTTTTTTCCGTGCCAACTAATCCACATAATGCAAAAGGTGAGGAGTGGGATATTGTCTTTAATTGTCAGACTGTAATAAGCTGTCAACAATTGAATATTCTGAGGTGGATTTTTTTCCCTTGGCAGTCAAAGATGGGTTACAGGATAATATTTAGTTGCTTCCTTGACAAAGAACTTATCAAGCTGCTATATGTTGATGTAAAGAGGCCTTTTTAGCGGAATGGAATGATCATTGGAATGGGATCATTCTTCATACTTGATTTGGTGTTGATTGATATGTAGCTTGACTTGTGTATATAAATTTACGATATTTTTGTTTAGTATAAGTCAGTATGTACATAAATCTATCAAAATATTAAAAATAGTTTTATTGCTGTCTTTGGAAAGTTTTCATACTAGTGGTCAATCAAAGTCTTCAGTTTTGTTCTCATGTGTCATTTGGCCTGGAACTAGAAAGGTCCTGTATTCCTCTTCTCATTGAACCTTTTTATTTTTACTGAAGCAATAAAAAAGAAAATCAAGTTGCACGCTTGACTAGTTAATGCAACTATTAAAAAACAAATTGATAAAATAAGGTCAGTACTATCCACTTGAAGTTATTTATTGCCTGCCATCAACATATATGCAGAAGTACTGTCTGAAATACATAAATGGTCCTTTACCCAAAAGAAATCCATATTACTACATCAGAAGTAATCTGAAAAAAAAAAAATTCTTACTTTTATTAATAAATTTCTTACTTATTAAAATGAAAAGACTGTACCAAGGATAGCATAACACTGCATATATCAACTAGTCAGATTTTCTTGATTGTTTTTCTATTCTAATACTTGCTTAAGCTAGATATGTAGATACATGAACTTACATCCAAATAAACAGTGATTGATTCCAGATATGGGGTACTTGGGGGGAGGGGTAGCGTTCTTTGGTGGCACAAGCAGCCTATGGGGTGGGGCTGTGGAAGAACATTAGACAGGGACGGGGTATTTTCTCGTTATATTTGTGGTGGGGATGGATTCAGGATCAGATTCTGGCGTGACGCTTGGTGTGGTGATAGGGGCCTCAAGGACACCTTTTCTACTATCTATAAGATTGCAGGTGGCCAAGAGGCATCAATGGCTGAGTTATTCGAGATTTCGGTGATTCCCTTCAGTAGAATGTCAATTTCCTTAAGGCGGCCCATGATTGGGAGGTTGGTAGTATTTCAAATTTCTTCAACTTATTGTATTCCATGGGATTAAGAAATCAAGAGGTAGGTAGAATTTGGTGAGCTACCTATAAGAAAGGGAAATTTGCAGTTTGGTCTTTCTATAGGATGCTCATGAATTAGGATAGTGATCATTTTTCTTGGAAGAGCATTTGGAGGACCAAGGCGCCTTTAAAGGTCGCTTTCTTTGTACGCACAGCCTCCTTGAGAAAGTTTTAACTATGGACTACCTATAAAAACGTTGGGTCATTGTTATTAACTGGTATAGCATGTGTAGAAAAAGTGGCGAAATGGTGGATCATTTGCTACTTTACTGTGAGGTTGCCAGAGCCCAGTGGGATGAGTTCTTTGGAAGAGTTGGTTTGCTTGGGTTATGCCTGTAAAGGTACAGTTGGAGAAGTCTTCATGGTATTCTGCAAATTGCAGCAATTTGAAAGATGGTTGCCGTATGCCTTCCATGGTGCATTTGGAGGGAAAGAAACAACTAGAGCTTCAAAGATATGAAGCACTCCAGTTGCCTATGTACTTCGACTATATCTATTCCCCAATTAGTATTAAGAAAATTTTTACTTTTCAAAAAGAAGTCCAAATAAACATATACAGAAAAATTCTTACATTATGATGTGAATTTAATTAAACTCAGGAGATGAAATTCCAAATAAAACAGTGAAATTTCTGGGAATTATACAGGCGTGTCAAATGGCATGTGAAATGAGAAATGATTAAATTCTTGATTTAGTGAAACTAATTAGAGCTGCTGAAACACATCAAAATGTAAAGATATAGGTAAAACTAGCAGACATCTCATTTGCAAGAAATATTTTCATGTGATTTATTCTTCTCTTAATGATCCTGCTTTTTATTCAGTTATGGTTCTAATGTCAGTTTAAGTTGGAGGATACTAATTATCACCCAGTCCTAATGCTGTTGTTATATACAGCTGAAGAAGCCTTCCCATCCTAGTGGTGCTGTCCCTATTGCCATCAGTTGCCTTGCTACATTACTTAAGGAACCTGTGGTCAGATCCTTGTTTGTTCGAGCAGATGGGATTAAGTTGCTCATTCCTTTAATTGCTCCAGCATCCACTCAGCAATCAATTCAGGTAACTTTTGGATGGCAATTAATATTTTGTTTTCAACGAAACTGTTGCCTTATAGTCCTAGCTGTCAGCAGGCTTGGAGTAGAAAATTGGGAGTTTAGTTTATTTGTTCATCCAAACACTAAAATAATCTTTGATAGTCCTGAAATTTCTGCTGCTTATCTTTGTTACAGCTCCTGTACGAAACCTGTCTTTGTGTTTGGCTTTTGTCATACTATGAACCTGCAGTTGAGTACCTGGCTACTTCAAGAACCTTGCCACGACTGATAGAGGTTGTTAAGAGTTCCACAAAAGAGAAGGTGAGTTTTCAGTCTGCATTCAGTATCTTTTTTTTTTCCCCTATATGCATGCCGTAGCAGTTTACTTTTATCCTAGTTTCCTATCTTACCCTTTATCATAGTCATAATGGAACAACATGCAAACTTTCGCATCGTGGAAGCAGATTTAATGCTTGTAAATTTAGCTTCTAGTTATGCTTATCTACTAATGAAAAAGGAATGTTATATATCTGACATTAATGTGTTTGGGCACTCCAATTCTTGCTAGGTTGTCAGAGTGGTTGTCTTGACCTTTAGGAACTTGCTTTGGAAAGAGACATTTGGTGCTCAAATGGTAGACCTTGGACTGCCGCAAATTGTGCAAAACTTAAAAGTACAAGCATGGAGTGATGAGGTGAGAGAATTAGAAGGTTATATGCTTAAATTTGCTTATTGGTTTTTATGAATTTTCTGTAAATTCAATAGAATGGAGCCATAGGGCAATCCTTTAAGGTGTTGGTGATCATGAGCCTATGTCCCGTGTGCTGTGCATCTGCGTTACTCTTTTGGTAGTGCTCTTCCTTTTAATTAGTACATTTGTATGAAGAATTTATTTCACATTTAGCAATGCAATATATAGTTCATATATTGATTTTGATGATGTCTAAAGCTCGTAAGAGCTGTATATTTACCTTGACCTAGCTCTGATACCCTGTAGTTGGTTTTATCTCTTTATTTATTTTTTAATAAGGTTTTAGCTATACTACTCTCTCTGCTCTTGTGCTGTTGATAGGTTAATTCTTTTGTCAAACATTTGAACAGTGATTTTCATCATGCTCTTCTGAACCTGCATCTTCTTGGTGTATCATTGACTTTGTTGCACAAGCTTCATTGAATTACTCTTCTTTGCTGGTACTGTCATTGGTTCTTGTCGCACAGAACCATGCGAGTTTTCTTTTGTTTGTTTTTTCATTTTACTTACCAAATATGTTACATTTAGTGCCTTACAATTGCATGCATTTTCTCATTGGATCTATTCTCATGTTACTCTCCACACTTAGACATCCTCACTTTTATTCTTTTATTGGCACCGGGTGTCCGAGAACAAAGTCCCGACTAATCCTGAGGGTGCAAAGGCCCTCGGTAAGGAATTTCCCACAAGTGCACTTTGGGTAATTCAAGGGGAACTTCCCCCAGTCTAATGACCCCTAAAAATTGTTTGCATCCAAGAGAATTTGAACTTTAGATTTAGAGGGAGCATACCCCCAAGACCAAGATCTTTACCACTTGAGCCAATCCGTAGGGGTCATCCTCACTTTTATCTTTGAGGAGTGCTACAGCCACATAGATTACACAAAAGTAATCCCACAAACTAATATGACTTCATGTGATCACTTAGATTTACTTTAGGATAAAAGTAATTTTACAATCTGACAAACCACATCAAGCCATATCAGTTTGTGAGATTATTTTTGTGTAATCTCTTTGTAGCTAAAACATTTCTCCTTTTATTATGATTTCTCAGTTTTGAAATTTGTTTTTTCCAATGCTTCTTATCATAATACGAGTTAAGGATTTCAAGAGACGTGTTATTGAGTTCCCTCAAAAAGACAATTGTTTGAAGTGAAATCATTTTACCAAGTCCCCTTCCTAAAAATGACCTATGTTTCCTTTGGAAGAGAATTTGGAGGACTTAGGCTTCTTTGAGGGTGTCATTAATCATGTGGATTGCATCTTTAGTGAAAATTCTCATTATAGACTACCTCTGTAAGCATCATAACCGTCATGCCATTTTGATAGATTTGTGTTGTGTATCCAAAAGAAATGAAGAAACTGCAGATCACCTCATTCATTGTGATATTGCAAGAGGTTTGTGGTGTTTGGTCTTTAAGATGTTTGGAGTATAATGGGTTATGCTTAGACAGGGTGGTGGAGCCTTTGGCGTGTTGGAAAAGAAGGTTTAGTTGGAATGTTGGAGTGTGATTTCTTGTTTACTATTTTGCATTTGGAAAGAATTTAATGCAAAAAGTTTTGAGGACTGAGAAGATAGAGTTGCACTTTACAACTTTTTTTTCTTAAATTTATTGTTTGAGTGTTATTATCTTTATGCCCTCATTGATGTTTCTAATTTTCTCGATTTCTATGTTCTTTTCCTTATATTTGGCTTCTATTGGATCTGTTTTATTTTAGTGCTGCCAAGTTTTTACCAGACCTGCGAACCCAACACAAACTTGAGAACATATAATAGGGTTAGGGTTCCAGTCATGTCAGGTCAACCTGCTGTTTACTGGTTGGCCGAGTGACCCAATTAGCCCAAAAAAATGTCATTCGGGTCACAGATCACATTTTTTGCTAGAAATTCAGTTTTATATTGAAAAATGTTGCACTTATTATAAGTCTTTACTTAAAATTTTCTTGTATAGTCTTTGCTTTGCTATCCAGTAGTAGGAATGATGAAATGTTTGTGAAGATTTTTTTTCCGTTTTCATTCTTTTCATTTTTTATTCTTTTGGTTCAAACGGGTCTTGTTGGGTAATAAAAATGTGTCAAATGGGTTGTGTTGGGCCAACCCTTGAAACAGGCGTACCAAGGTGATTGACCAATTTAATTATTCGTGTCGACAAAAAATGGCAAGACCCAACATGAACCCGACCCAACTTTTGAATTTATTATTTGAGTGGTGTTATTTTTCTCCATCGCTGAAGTTTCTAATTTTCTTGATGTTTGCGATCTTTATCCTTATCTTTGACTTCTGTCGGATCTGTTGTGTTGTATACTTCCTATGTACTTCAGTGGTGCCCCTTGCATATTCAAGATATTTGTTTTATATATTAAATAAAATAATGCTTTCTCAAAAAAAAGAAAAAAAGAAGGCTTTCCCGGCATTTTTTACATATAAAAAAATGTTGGGTTGCCACCATACTGAAGATCAAGATCTGATTTGGGTCTACAGCTTTAATAAAATTCTCTAATATAATGGTATTTGATAATAGAAGAGTAAAATTGTACTCACTCAATTATATGCTTCCAGCTTTAATAGTATAAATCAAAATACAGGGATTGGCCTTTCGCCACAAAAATATGAACTTCTGGATGCTATTACATTTAGGTGTAAAAATATGGGAATCTTAATTATGATGTCTCTGCTGCCAACGTGGTAACTCCATCCGACGATCCAAATTTTTTATGCTAAGTCACTGGGTTGGATACCGATGGTTATTTTCCGCATTTTGCATTTGCTGCACTACTACAAAACTTGATTACAGTTGCTATCAACTAGCCAGTTGATTTTTTTCCCCTTTAGTCATATTCTGAATATATTGTGCTGTGGGCTCTGCTATTATCGTAGATCGCTATCTGATGCAAAATCATGACGAGTCCATGATTTCTTAATCTGGGTCAACTATTTGCATAGAGATGATCACGATTGGTATGATAATGTTTTCTGTGGGCCTTTTTCCTCTAATTCATATCAATTGTTTCATAGGATCTGTTGGAGGCTCTGAATCAACTGGATGAAGGGCTGAAGGAAAACATTAAGAAATTGAGTTCTTTTGATTTGTACAAGCAAGAAGTCCTCCTTGGTCATCTTGACTGGTCTCCTATGCACAAAGATCCCTCATTTTGGCGTGATAATGTTACAAGATTTGAAGATAATGATTTCCAGGTACTTCTTGACACCCCTTGCACCATTCCTTACTCTCTACTGCAACTCTTCCGAAAGAAGCCTATCAGTGGTTACCTTTTTTCTTTCCAATATTTACTTATAAAAAAAAATTGTTTCCAATATTTGTTTGTTGGTATATTTTGTAACGGGGTATCCAATATATTTTAATGTAACTTGTTAAACTGTCCAATGGGTCTACTAAAATTGAAGCAGAACCTGTCTTGTCCCAACATCTGCAGGTTGATATGTCGAACACGCTTACATGCACACGTACCACTTTGAGAAATTATAGGTGCAGTCATGGAGTGCATAAGCGCCGCACAATCCCTTTGAAAAAAGTGAATAAATACGGACTCGCATGAAAAAAAAATAATATTTTAATAATAGACCCCAACTCTTTTTCAAAATGATTGTGCAGCGCTTATGCACTCTACGGCTGTATGTAGCATTACTCGAATTGGTGAAACAATTTTGGTAAATGCCTTCAGTGAAAGCATGAAGTTGTATAATGTCAATCTTGGGGAGCATTAGTTGCTGTACCCAACATGGGTCCTAATGAGATATTAGGGATTGAAGTGGGGAGGATTGTGATACTTCAAATTGAATTGGATTGGAGTTGATTGAAATTGTGATGGCACTGTATGGAAATGAACTATATAAGGGATAATAGGTTGCCTCAATAGTGACCGATCCTTTTGGGGAATACTATTGCTCTTAGTTTGACAACTCCCCAATATTATTACAAAATTTTGTGACTATTAATAGATGATTTTCTGTTACAGATTTTGAGGGTCCTCGTTACAATTTTGGATACATCCAGTGATCCAAGGGCTCTAGCTGTTACTTGCTTTGATCTCTCACAGTTCATCCAGCACCATCCTGCCGGGCGGATCATTGTGATGGACCTCAAGGCAAAGGAAAGGGTGATGAAACTGATGAACCATGAGAATGCTGAGGTTACCAAGAATGCCCTACTCTGCATTCAAAGGCTTTTTCTGGGTGCCAAGTATGCAAGCTTTTTGCAGGTTTAGTTAAATTTCTGTGAACAATAATGGAGTATGTTTTTATATGCCCATGTACCGTGTCTTCTGTCTCCCCTATCATCTCTTATCGTTTGAGTAACTTATCATCTAAGGGCTCTTCTCTTGTCAGAATTTTGGGTTGTGGAATAGTTTGAAGATTCAATTTGTTCTACTGAATGGTGGAATAATATTTGTGCAGTTGAGATATTAAATAATTTTTTTGTTATTTTGTTTGACTCTCCTTTATGCATGTATTTATCTTTCTGGGTAGTTTGCAAGTTTCAATTGGTTGATATGTTAAGCCGAGCTTATCAAAGCTTGGCTGACCTAGTTTCTGTGCTCGCTCTTAGCCCTATTCTTGAGACTGTATTGACATGAATGACAAAGTTACAGAAGAGGGGGGAGGGAGGGTGTCTCTCTGGGCAAAGGACTTGAAATTATTTGAAGCTAGACGAAGAAGTGAAGGAGCTGAGATTTTATTACAAAGTTTGAGTAATAATGTTAGCTGGCCTATTTTATGACTCTCAGTTCTTATCTTATAACTTTCTCTACCACTACTAATTTAAAAAAAAAACAACAAACTCTGAAACTGCATTAATACCCCTTAATAACACAAAAAGAAAAAGTAATGTTCTTCAATTACTATAATTGGGGTGGCAGGAATGGCAGGGAAAAACAGTTTACCAATTTAGAGGAGAAAGTGTTATATCTACTAATAGATTTCATAAAATAAAGCAAGTTTATTTATGAAAGTAAGTTTAGAAAGACAGTTTTAGAGTTTGTTTGAATTTACACGTCATCTCATTTATTGTTTCAATATATAAGCGATTGGTGTGCTTGTCATTCTCATCTCTCATTTCTACTGTAGCTTACTTTATTGCTTTGTTCTATTGTTGTTGGATCCTGCCTACAAAAAGTTCTTACAAATTGAGGGTCTGTTTTTCTCCCTTATACTCGAGTTCTGAAACAAGGCAAGATTCTGCTATTCATTATGATTTTGTTTCCCGTGCTTATGATTCCATTAAAGGAACTTAAAAGGTGCAGTTGTCTTTAGTTTTATTTATTTTTTGGCTCGGATGGACGAGAAGGGGTGAAATTAAAAATAAACGAGCTAAACACTATTTATAAGTTGGGTGGCGTTAGGCTTCCGCTAGTTCAATTTTTTTTTTTTACATATATTTTTTTGAGTTTTGCTACACAACCTCCTACTATTCATCCACACTCCACTTTTTAATATTTTTTTAAATTTTTTTTTGAATTTATTTTTTTTTAAATATTTCAATTTTTTTATTTACTATTCATATAAAAATTATTTAATAAAAAAAATTTTTAAAAAATTTTTAAAAAAATAGAGTGTAAAGTGTTGAGAAGTTGGAAAGATTTATTATATTTTTTTAACACTTTTAAATTTTTGCAAAAAAAAATTAAAAAATTATTAAAAAATAATTACTTAACTATTAAGTAAAAAAATAAACTTAGCGGTAGCCCCAACGGAAGCTACCATCAGCGGAAAAAATAGTTTTTTCCTTATAACTTTAAAAAAAAAAAAAAAAAGTAAATTTACCTTTTGGCTTTTTAAACATTAAATACATGTTATAATTATGAGTTTTGCTACACAATCTCTTACTATTCATCCACACTCCATACTCTATATTTTTTAATATTTTTTTAAAATTTTTTTTTGAATTTATTTTTTTTTAAATATTTCAAATTTTTTATTTACTATTCATATAACAATTATTTAATAAAAAAAATTTAAAAAAAAATTTAAAAAAAAATGAAGTGTAGAGTGTTGAGAAGTTGGAAAGATTTATTGTATTTTTTTAACACTTTTAAATTTTTGCAAAAAAAAATTAAAAAATTATTAAAAAATAATTACTTAACTATTAAGTAAAAAAATAAAAATAAACTTAGCGGTAGCCCCAACGGAAGCTACCATCAGCGGAAAAAATAGTTTTTTCCTTATAACTTAAAAAAAAAAAAAAAAAAGTAAATTTACCTTTTGGCTTTTTAAACATTAAATACAGGTTATAATTATGGGTTTTGCTACACAATCTCCTACTATTCATCCACACTCCACACTTTATATTTTTTAATATTTTTTAATTTTAAATTTATTTTTTTTTAAATATTTCAAATTTTTTATTTACTATTTATATAAAAATTATTTAATAAAAAAAATTTTAAAAAAAAATAAAATGTGGAGTGTTGAAAAGTTAAAAAAATTTATTGTATAATTATTGCCTCCTTTTTATTTTCTATCATCTGATTATTTTATTTTATTTTTATTTTTTATTTTGAAGATAATAGTACAAAGCCAACCTCTCGATTGACGTGCTGTATGGATTGGCATTGGAGCAGAGTTCCTTGGCTTCTGCTATTTGTTTGTTTTTTTAGGACAATTTTTAATGGTTGAACGCTTTCAGCTTTTATTTCTTGGAGTCGGAGGAAAAGTGCTATGAATTGGGAAAGTAAAGATCCGCCGTATGCTGCCAAGTTCTATGAATGCTGTGGGCGCAGGGGAACCCTGACCCCATCTCTGCCTTCTCCACTAGTCCTCATGATGATTGGCATTCTCTCGTCTGTAAATTACCTCTATCCATGACAATACAGACTACATTTTGCAGCTGATTTTTCATTTTACAAACACTCCTATTATCTTTTCACGCTACCATAGGTAAGAATATAAGTAATTAAATTTATATATATTTTTTAATCAATTTTTGGAATAATTTATAATTTCCAGATAGTATGGATTTCCTAAATTCAAATTTCGATTATATATTTTATCTCATTAATTAAATATTCTATAAATGCCTTAGAACATCTAAGGCCTGGTTTGGAGCTTTTATTTCATCTCATATTAATATTTAAACACTATAAATATAAATACTTTTCAATTTCAAATTTTTAATTTTTTCATCTAATCATTATTTAATTATTACAATTTTCAAACTTTCAAACAAAGTATAAAAAATAATTCAATTTTTTTAGATTTTAAAACAAAAATTATATTCTAATAATATATTAATTTTATAATATTTTTATTCAATTTTTTCTCTCTCATCTTTCAAAACCCCATAAAACATTTTAACTAGACTATTTCTAATCCATTTCATCTCAACTCAAATATATAATTATTACTCACAAACTATTTCAACTCATCTCATCTCAATTCACCGTCTAACCTAGGTCTAAGTCGTGTATTCATGTAACGTGTGTTTTTACAGGAGCTAACCTTGATTAAGCCCAACTTGGCCTCACCATGTGATGTGGCACACCAATGCGTAAGTTAATATATATTTATACATATATATTTAACTTATAAGAACGCTCTTCAAAAGGTTTGATTACAGAACTGTGGGGTTGGTGTTATTGCAATAAGGAATGGTAGGGTACCTTTTAGACCAATTCCAGGAAGTTTCCTGTGAAGCCTACCTCCTACCTTTTTTCTCCCTTAAAATAACCTCACATTCAGTGATATTGCATTGCATGTGCCCAAAATCTCATGAAGCCTCAAGGAAACTGCAATAAAGTCTTTATTTATAAAGAGTTCCTTGTTTAGAAAGATAAAATGATTTGTACAACTTTAGAGCGTATATGTCTCATGCAATCATTTCAAAAAAATGGAGCGTGTATGAGATTAATATGAAAAAAAAAAAAAAATTCATGGTAGATTCCACCTTTTTTGAAGAAATCACTACAAGAAAAATAGACTTTTACGACCAATTTATTGCAACCAATAGACTGAATTAATTGCAAACAGTCTGTATTTTGGTTGCAAACAGTCTGTTAGTTGTAATAAATTAGTTGCAAAAGCCTGTTTTTCTTGTAGTGAATTGTAATAGACTTGCACACTCTAATATTATATTTAACATTAAAACTTGTTTACTTAAATCTATACATTGAAAATTATTTTCTATTGATCTCTAAAACAAATAAAAAGTAAAACAACTAAAAAAAATAAAAGAAAATTCTACTACAGAAATCTTCTTCCCTTCAAATCACCAATGATCTCCGGAGTTCAACCCTAACAAAATTCATCCTTTTTAAATTTTTTCTGAGAATTCCAGCTTCCTCAAACACAAACATGTCTTCAATGGGAAAAGACGCAATGGAAGGCAATAAGCGTACCACGTGAGACAGGTGGTACATATCTCCTCCATTGCTTTGACCTTCTCACCTTTTTTTTTATCTCATGTTATGTTATGTTCCATGGCATGAATGGTGCATGCATTTTCTGCATAATCGATCCCCATCCCCATCCCCATGTGGGATGACAAATTATTTTAACTTTCCATGAAGATTTGGGTCCCCCAACTTTCCTTTTTATTTTGATAAGTATTTTCTGAATGTTAATATTAAAATAAAAACATCAGATTTTGGTGAAGATTTTATTTTATTTTTTTCCCCAGTTTTTAATCCATTTTGTTGATTCAAGAGATGGGCTTTTTTATTTTTCTTCATCATCATCATCATCATCTCTCTCAGTCCAAAAGCAAGTAATTACTTCCTAGTCTTCAATCCATTTTATAGATTAACGACAAAAAAAATAAATATTTGTGACAGATTATTTACGACGATAACGATTATTTACGACAAAAACATACTTATTTTGATAGAAAATAATCATTTTTACTAGAAATAACCAATCACAAATAAGTAGTTTTCTTATATATTAATTATATATATATATATATATTGTTTTCATTTCATATTGCCTTTCCACATCATCTACCTAGAAATAAAAAAAAAAAAAAAACCATGTGAGTAAATTAATGATGATATTCAAAACCATGTCGGAAATTAAAATTTGACATTTTATTGAATGTATGGTTAAGGCCATCGTTAAAACTTGGCTGCTGATCGTAGTACTCAGGAAACCAACTCAAAGTTATTGCATGCAATTAAGTTTTTTATTTTTTATTTTTGAATCAGCAGATTGGAAATTTACTTTAGGTGGTTACTGTTTAGTGTTTTCTTGCATCAGTTTTACTCAACATCATGTAATCAACAAGTACATTTCGGATAGATGGACTTGATCTAAAGTCAGATAAAGAAGTTGAAAACCTCAGGTAAGAGTTTTAGCAGATCAGGAACCTAATGATCAACATTTTTAGGTCTTTTATGAATCATGTACTTGGGCTGTTTTTGACCCTTAATTAGCCAATCCCAAGGCCACCACCATATGGATTTCTGTCAATTCAATTCCCTTTTGGCTGTCTCATGCCTTCACCCTTTGTCCCGTGTGGGTAACGTGGATTGTATTATATATTTTCCTTGCGAGAAATGATGTTCTTCGTTTTTTTTTTTATTGTCATTTGTATTATACTATTTATGCACTACATTATAAGATATTTTACATATAAACTATTTAAATGAAAAATTACTTAAAATATTTAACATCATCAAGTGTGATATTGAGATGACAAAATCTAAGATAAAAAGTATCATTCCTTATTGACTATACGTCCCTACAAAAATTTGACTACAAAACTCTTTAATCCAACATAATTTCATGTTTAATTTTCTTGAAATAGTGTGGGTGGATTACTTGCTCAAGATGATGGTTCAAAATTCGTTTTGTATAAAATATAATAAAATAAAAAAAAGGAGATGCGGATGAAAGAATGGAGAAGAGAGACTTTGAGGGCTACATCTTTGTTATTGTCAATTATTATTGAATACATAACATATATTCCTATTTATAGGTGAATGAGGTTAGAGAAAGAATGGAAATACAATAAATCAATTATATTAATTGATATTGATTGATTTACATAATAATCTAAATATGGTATTAGAGAATATGTCATATTACCGTAAGTATTTTATTATCATGCCCTCATTTTAACACACCGTCCACACTTGCCAATGTGGCAGGAGATCAAGTAAAAGATCAAATGACCAAGGAAATGATAGGAACTTAGGTTTTCTTCCCATGACCTAATCTTTGCTTCCCCTCTATTCAAGCTGCCTTGCTCACACTCGCCGACTGCTTCCTTTTCTCTGTTCAAGCACTTTCACTCCTTTCCGACAGATCGACTGGAGTAACAACTAGATGTTGCTAGCTAGACTGAACTGGATACCACCTAGTGCTTTCCAACGTCCGTACCCACTGGTCCCTTGATCCCGCGACTCCCTTGCTTGATGGGATGAATGCTTGACAAGATTAAACTCCCTTGTTTGTGAAGCTGCCGGTGAGTGTGGGAACCAAGCTTGAACAGAGAGGAAGCTCAGAGAGGATGTAAACGAGTTTTAGGTTTTTATTTTGGGATTTATTATAAATTCGCCACTATTCATTCTTATATTTCATATCTATAATTTTTTTTATAGAATGTGAGAGTATTTTTTACAAGATATAAGAATTTTTTTATAAGATATAGAATATAAAATAATAAATAGTAATTAATAAAAAAAATCTTAATATGCTTTCAAAATATGGATTTTTTACTTATATTAATTTACATTTATTTCTTACATCCGTACATCCACCTCATTTACTATGTGGCCGATGTGGTCATTGTGTTAAAAAAGGGTCTGCTCTCTAGCAATTCTGTTTTAGAAAATAAAAAATCTTCACAATCTTTATTATTTACATCACACTTTATATTTTATTTTTTTTTAATTTTTTTTATTAAATATATTTTTATATGAATAGTGAATAAAAAATTTAAAATAGTTTAAAAAAAATAAATTCTAAAAAAAATTTAAAAAAAATATTAAAAAATATTAAAAATATAGAATATAAAGTGTAGATAAATAATAAAAAATTGTATAGCAAAACTATTTTAAAAAAATGTGGGACCTTTTGTGCAAGCTTTTTCTTTTTGTCTTTTTTCAATGGGCGTCACTTTTTTGTTAAAAAAAACTTATACGAAACTTGCCGAATACGTAGAACCCTAGCTACCACAGTTAAACCTTCACTGCATGCACATGCTCTTCTCTGGTGGTTTTGGGTCCACAAGGCAACATAATTCCTGACACACATGTACGGGGATATACATCCCCTAACCAATATTTTCACGTTCTCATCACCAACCTTTATTCATGCTCGTACAAACACAAAAGCAAAAAGCATAAGAGATAAGCTGTTTTAGAATTTTCTCTTTACCCCAGATCAAGACATGATGATGATGAAGAATTTATAATTAGGGACTTGTTAATTAAGTGAAGAGTCAAATGAGAAATAGATTACCAAATCTGCCTAAATATTTATCGATGATGAAGCTTAAAATATTTGTCTTCTTCAGCTTGACCTTAAGCTATATATCCAAAAAAGTATCAAGCAAACTAGCTCAAAACGTGACCTATCTAGCTAGCTCTAGCTATCTTGCAGGAAAGTGACTAACAAGTCAAGGTACTGTCTGCATATTTGTAGGTAATCTAGTCAAGTCATGAAAATCTTTTTGTACGTGCAGCCTGCGTTCTACAATTAAGGACCACAACTAATTTAGGTGATGAAGTGGTCACAATGACCATCAGGTCAAGCTCTTTACAACTATCTACGTACGTCTTATAATAAATTGTCGGACCGTAGCAAAGTGCATGGTAAAGTTGTGGTCGATTCTGTTTGGTCAGAGGACGTGTATACATATCATGAGGTCATAGTATTTTTTTTTGTTTAATGAAAACAGACTTTATTTTATTTAATGAATTGAAATTATAACTGTGGCTTATTATCATAGAAAAAATTTAGACTATAAGCCAACCTACACATTTGCTCTAGGGCACCCTCTCATAAAAATTTCTTTGTGCTGGATATTGTCTTAACTTTTAAAAAAATCTCTTCTAACAGAAAAAATGCTCTGTAAAAGAGAACTACACAACTCCTCTTCCAAATAAGAGAAGCACTCGCCCCTCCATCCTCCCAGGAAGGAGGAATATGAGACTCTGCTGCTATGGATACCAAGTCCAATAGCCTATTTATTTTTTATTAATTATAAAAACAAAACTGCAAAAAGAACATACTAAAAAACAGGAACATAAAAACACATAAAAACTCTTTGCCACGAGCACCGGTGTGAGCCCAGACTCCACGCCCATCGCAAGCATCGGCTTCACGAGTCTATACAGCACAAGCACCCAACTCTCGCAAGGACATCAGCCTCCACCGCACAAGCGGCTCCTATGCACGACCACCGGCCATAGCATCGCCCACCCCTCTCGACCAGCTTTTGTCCTAGATTGCATCTGATCCAAGCGGCTCAACACCTCATTCGGGTAATGGAAAAATACTAAGAAAACTCTGCAAAAACAAAAGTACAGTACACAAAGAGTCGATAGTGGCGCGTGCAAGACACACGCCATAATTAAACTATATATAAGAAGTCCCTAAGTAAAAAATGTGACCAACTCTGTTTGGTTCGGAGTTGATGTACGAAGCATACATATCATGATGCCATAATAATACTATGGTCATGTTTAGATAATGAAAATATTTCATCTCATTTTATCACATCATTACAATTTTTTTAAATTTTCACACAAAATATAATAAACAATTCAATTTCAAATTTTAAAATAATAATAATATTAAAAAAATAATATTTTATTCAACTTCTAGCTTTCATCTCATCGCAACTATCTAAACGGCACTTATAACTGTGACTTTTGATCCTGATACACTACTGATCTCACAATTCTATATCAATTGATCACCTGAGATTATTGGTATGAGAAAATACACACTCAGTTCTTTTATGATGTTAGACACCCGTTCTGCATATATGTTTCTAAGGCAAGTATAAGGGGAGTGGTATCGTGAGGTACATGCACGCTACCAATTCAATTCTTTTATGGTTTGCAAGCTTTTATTTATGATGTTTGGAAGGATATATGGATGTTTGTTTGAGAGAAATTCAAACAACTTTTGGGTGCCATTTATAAGGTAATAATAGTACTGCAGTAGTTGCTAGCTTCCACAAATTTTTAGGGCACAAGATCATGAGTACTTATCTGTTTGGTTCAACACACGCACGAGCTGCAAGCTGGTCAGAGTTTCGCTCCTTGTTTTGGGACAAGTTCTGAGCTTTTGCTCCACTATTAAATTTTATTGTCCAAACTTATTGAAAATGGATTAAATACGTCATTTAATTCCTGATGTAGACCAGGAAAAAGAAAAAAAGAAAAATAAAGAAAGAAAGAAACCATTGCCCTCTCCAATTTTTGGCCATTATATATATATTTTATGTTAATTTGGTAGGAAACCATACTAACTTATAAAGATCCAAAAGGCTTTATTTTCTTGGAGATCTACTTTTCCAGGAATACCAAATATGTTAACTTTGTAAATAAAAGGATACATAACATGATATTAAGATGTTTTCCAAAACATGAAAAACTGGTTACAACCAAGACTTTTTTTCTAGTAATGTTAGTTATAATCTTAGGGCATACAATTATTCTCGCGCATTTTAGATTTCTCTATTCTTTTGAAGAAAATGCGCGAGACTTGTATACCCTAGTACAAATAATTTTCCTTCTTTTTATTGCATGTGTTGACAATAAATATTAATGAATTTCAAGTGTCACTTTCTCTAACATTCAAAATATTTTTTCTAATTAACATTAGCGGTAATTGTCTAATTAATAATCAGATTCCACTTAAAGAAATTAAACCATTATATGGATGCGCGTGTAAAAATATATTAATCCATGCACTTGTTTTTTCTTTGTTATTAAATTTGTCTTGCCAAAATCTCTTTTGTACCTGTAAAAATGGCTCGAGGCAATACAATATATAATGTTTTGCCATTTTTTTTTTTTTTTGTGATGACGAATATAATTTAAGCTTATATATATATATATATATATATAAAGTAGGGTACGTTTGGATGTTGAAATGAGTTGAGTTGAGTTGAGTTTAGATGATAAAATATTATTAGAATATTATTTTTTAATATTATTAGTGTTTTGGGGTTTGAAAAAATTGAATTGTTTATTATATTTTGTGTTGAAATTTGAAAAAGTTGTAATGATGAGTGAGATGAGATGAGTTTGACTTGACAACCAAACGAAGCCACCTAAGGCTACTATGCTGCCAGGCCTTTTTTTTTTCTTTTCATATTTTTTAATATATTTAAATATTTTTTAAAAATAAAAAAATATACCAATACACTTAAAATTACTTTCTTAATCACTTAATAAATAAATAAAAATTGACCAACGGTCAACTAAGACAATCAAACATAGAGGGCAAAGAAGCTTTTCTCAAAGTCTAATTACCACCAAAAATGTCTTGTATTTCTTCTAGCTAGCTATTATTATTTTGCTGTGGATTATAACTCTTTTGTTCTACACATCCAAATATTGTTACATTTTGTTCAGATCCAATCCATTTGGCCACTAAAAAGGATCATGCAGTAACCAGCTCAATTTATCATTCTCATTGAGATCGGTCATGAAATTGGTTCCCAAAACGTGTTGAAGAAATACGATCAGTAAAAGGTTTAATTTTAGACCTTAATTCTTTCATTGCAATTTGCAACCTTCTTAAGATAAGTCCCACCTAATATTATCTCATCATTTCAACCATTTGCAACACCCAGAAGCTGGAAAATGAAGGCTTAATTTTTATTTGACAGCTAGTCATCAGCTTCCTGATCCCTATCATACAACGTATAATCCTCGATACAATTTTAGAATATGTAAGTTCGCACATTACTCCTTTAATTTTAAAAACAAGTGAGACACACTATTAAAAAATAAATTTTTTTATGTGAATTTTATATTTGGCCACTTTTTTAAAAGTGAACGTGCGAGATTTGTTTTATCATATATATAAACTAAATCTAGCATTATTTCCATACAAATTGGTGTTTGTTTGAGCATCTTAAATCCAAATTAATGAACGTTCCTTTATTATTATTTCTTTTTCCGTATAAATTAAGCAACTGGGTTTTGTGTAAAAAGTTGAAGCCTTTATAATGTTTACGACTTTAGAGGAAAGCATTTTTTTTGGAAAGGATCGATGCATGTTATTTTAGTAAAAGCAACTTTAGGTGAAAACCTCATAAGAACAAAACATAGAATATATTTGAAATGTTATGGTTCGTAGATTACATAGAGTTCTCCAAATCCGATATATTATATTTAAATTAAATGCTATCGATGAAATAATATTATAAAATATGTAAATATGAAGCATGTTACATGCATGCCGAGTTGTAAAAAATCGTAAATCTTGAAAATCTATAAAAAAAAATATATAAAAAAATAGTGAATCCCGATGCTGCAAAATCACATGAGTTATTTAAATATTCTATGAATTTTATAAGTTCAAATTAATTCTGTCCTAAGCAACCTTTTCTTTTTTTCTTTTTCCTTAATTCAAATGAAGATTATAATTCAAGATCAACATCTCATCATTTTTCTTTTTGTAATTTCCATCCCAATTTAAGAGTAGTCTCAAATAATATTATTTATTGATGTCCATATAAATATTTAAATAATATTAATAAATAATAAACATTATAAAATTCATTTCACTTGCCTATCTTTCTATCAGTACTTGACTCTTAAATTTGGGTAAACATTTAAGGGCGTCTTTTTCCTTGATTCAATAGGGTGGGAGATTTGTGATTTGGAAAAAACTACTTTGCCTCCCACTTGTACTGCTCCATTTGAACGCTTGACCATTTTTTTTTAACTTAATGATTAATTAAGTAATTTTAAGTGTATTGAGGTATTTTTTTTATTTTTTAAAAATATTTAAATATATTAAAAAATGTGAAAAAGATGAAAAAAAAATCCAAAAAGTAAAAGCGGTAAACTTGAGCGGGTTACTCTGGGCGGTAGAGTAGCCTGACTCTTGTGATTTTAGGGGCTACCCTATTATTTGAGAAGAGGAAATTATTACGGACATAAAATTGTACAAATATTTCTTTATTTAAGATTTTTCATTTTGTATATAATTTTTTTGTTTACAACACACTACAAGAAAATTACTTATTTGTAAGTTAATTATTTCCTGTCAAAATGAATATATTTTCTTCATAAATAATTATTATCATCGCAAATAATTCATTACAAATACTTATTTTTCTTCTAGCATGTTTTCCCTTAATGGATTGCATCCAACCAATTGTTTTGAAGGGTTCTATTTTTATGAGTCTTTGTGTAGATTAATGAGGAGACAAAAAATAGAGAGAAAGAGAGCCGCCCGATGTCAGAAAAGAAAGGTTTTTTTTTTTTTTAATAAACAGGAAAGAAAGGTTATTGCTGTATATATGCGCTGTTGTACTTTTTTGAATTTTCTCATGTTCTTCCTTCTTTAGTTTTTTATTTTTTTATTTTTTTTTTAGTCTTTTCGGTTAAGGGTGCGTTTGAATATTGAGATGAGTTGGGTTGAGTTGAGTTGAGATGATAAAATATTGTTAGAATATTATTTTTAAATATTAAAATTGTTTTGGGATTTGAAAAAGTTAAATTATTTATTATATTTTGTATTGAAATTTGAAAAAATTGTAATGATGAGTTGAGATGAGTTGGGATGAGTTTGACATCCAAACGAAGCCTAAATCTCAAAATATTAATTTTATCAGGGGCTCAAGAATGTTTAGGAACTTTCGCAAATGGTTGTTTATATTTTATTTCTTCTATTTTACTTTAACTTTTAAAGGGTGAACTTTTTCTTTTTCTTTGCTTTTGTGGGCCTCTAGCGACAGATAACCACTAGAAGTCAATGCATCCCATCCATCAAAGCTTTGCAGAGTCAAAGAGTAGAAGTCAATATAGGTATATGGAATCAATGTATGGAGGCAAACTATTACTTTTGACTCTTATCGTACTAAAATAAGACTTTGCCTTTTTAAGTAGACATCCAATTGCCTAAGGAACAAACATGGTGGGTATTTTGATGAGTGTGGGAAAGAAGGTTAAGATTTTTCGGTTATTGTAACATATATAAAGAGAAAATCTATTTACAAGCTTGTTTTTATCGTATTAAAATTATTGATAGTGTAAAATATTGTCGCATAAATTAATCTAAAACAAGTATCGTTTTATGCGCTGTTTAATAGTATAATTCTTTATAAATACTCTTTTGTTTTTTAAGTTTCATCGATATGTCAGAGAAAATAGATAGTTCTTAAATATGGCTCGTCTCAAGATATGAACTCTAAATTTGTGAACGAAAATACTCTAGTCACAAAAGAAAAAAATACTCTAGTTACAAAAGAATTACATAAAAAAAATCTTATAAATTGATGTAGATTGATGCGATTTGTCAGATTATAAAATTACTTTTATTATAAAATAGATATAACAGATCATATAAAATTACGTCAATTTTTAAAATTATTTATATATAATCTTTTTATCTCTATAGCACTCATTCTATGCAATGAACAAAGTTATAGCTCATGCATGATTTCAAAAGCAACAATGGAAGACTGAATGATAGTTGTACCCTGAGGCTGCATCACACTTTGATATGATCTGTATGAATTCACATAAATAAACAATTTTTTTTTTTTTAAGAAAAAGTGAAAAACGTTTTGCTTAAGCATGAATACACATGCATGTGAATCGCTGCGTGGAACAAGCTGTCTTTGTCAAATCCAACTGTATCTGAAGAAAGCAGGATCCATTAAACGGCTACCATCCACAGAGGCGCGCCCTAATTATCTCAAAATTTTATTTTATCTAGTTGTCTATACTATATTTTTTCCCCTTAAATGGAACACTCAGAGAAAATGACGTGATGTGGTTTGGATTCAGCCCTCATAACAATTCACATCGGTTGAGATTCAAAATCACTTCCAGAATTTGGACTCATGGAGAGGCTTAGCTCGACTCATCTTCGGTACGTTGAATTTCTTCTAATTATTGAAAAAAAATAAATAGAAATGTGCTTTTTAATGAGTTTTGTGAAAATGAAAAGATATTTAAATAAAATATCTCTCATGTATTTTATGTGGAATCAAATTACTTTTTAATGTGTTTGTATTAGATTTTTTTATTTTTTATTTTGAGAGATCAGAATTTTTTCAAAGCTTATGTCATGTTACCATACAACACTTAATTGAAAATAAATGTCATGTATTGATGAAGATATATATTAGTCAAATAGTTATAATACATATAATCACTTTTACATATTTATTATGTATTCTACTGATGTGATTGATTAAAATAATTATATTATATTAAAAAAATGATGCAGCTAATTATTTTAATAAAATATATAAAAAAATACGTAAAAGTAATTGCACGTAAAATTTTTATTAATTAAAAAATTATAAAAAAAAATATTTTACTTTTTTTTTATAATCAAAAGAGAAAAAGAAAATAACGAATATCTTTTATAATGCAATGTAATAAAAAATCTTAAATAAGATAATTTTAGATAAAAATTAAATAAAATATAATTAAAATATTTTTTTTTATATTATTATTATTTTATAATTTTAAAAATTAAATTATTTATTATATTTATATAAAAATTTAAAAAAATTGTAAGAAAATGAACAGTTACAATATCCAAACTCAATCATCTGCTTTTCTGAAAAGCAGGGTAGGGTTAGTAGACATCTCAGGGCCCTGTCTCTGAAAAAGTTACCAATACCTTCGACAGTTTAAAGAAACGACCATACTTTTGTATACGCAATTTCACCTGAAAATACACCCATCCTCGAGAGAGCGAGAGGGGAGAGAGGGAGAGGGCGTTACAACTACCAGTGTGTTGAATTTGTGCTGTGAGTCTGTCTTTGTGGCCGGTTAAGAGACAGGAAAAATCAACCTGAAATAGTTTGGTTTCTGTTCTGTAAATTCTTTCGATTCATCTTCTACTACTTGTTCCACTTCACCCACTTCTTGTTTTCTTCGTTTGCTGTTTCGGAAAGAACGAAAGAAGTTGTAATATTTATTATGCTGATCTGAAACATCAGACATTCTCTTACAATGTCAGTATATTAGCAGCCCCATATCCAAGGCAGCACGCTTCTCTATCACTTCATCTTCTACGACAAACAATATCAACACCTTCACAACCATGTCATCCAAATCCAAGTAAGTTTACTCAACCCTTTATCCCTCTTGGACTTTCTCGCTCTTGAACTTTGTTTTTTATGCCAGTCTTTAAGAGATCTGGTTTGGGTTTTTGTTTTATGTTGTTGTGTGCACTGTTTTATCTTTTCTCTTAAGAAGATTAGTGGGATGATTTCAATTTGAGTCCTTTTTGGTTCGTATTTGGAAGATTTAGTGGGTTGGATCTGTTGTTTATGATCTCTATTGGGGTTTCTTGGCTTCTTTGTTTCAATTTTGGGTGGAAGTATTTCCCTGTAGCCTTATCTCTATCGTCTTATTTTGGAATATTTTGGAATAATTTCGGTGCTTTTTGTTGTGATTTGTACTTAATTACTTGGATCTGTCCTTGAATAATTATCCACTGATCATCGAAGAATGTTTACTTTTATTTGTCTGTGTATTTTTGTGCGTCTACTTTTGTTGTTTGAGTTTCATTTTCCGTGTGCTTCGGACGGTAAATTTGTATGCAAAGTTCCCATTTTTGGCTTAGATACATCTGTATTTTTCTTAATTTCGAATTTGCCTTTCCTGTACATGATTAATGTCTGTACATCTCACATTGCCTGTCCAGTTCAATGCATTCTTAATACGGCACCATATTTATGTGATTTTGAACTTGACAGGTCCGCTTTATCTGAAACTCCTCACAAAGCATCACCAGCGACCCCAAGAGTTGCTAGACCAAGCAGGGGAGTAGCTAAATCAGAATCTGATTCACCCTCTCCTTTGCAAAGTTCACGCCTTTCAGTTGATCGGTCTCCACGATCGGTTCCCTCGAAGCCCACCATTGAGCGAAGATCACCAAAACTTGCTACCCCACCTGAAGTAAGAATTACAAACACATTTTATCTTCATTTATTTAGAGTTGGTTTTGTTCCTTTTCAAAAGTTGGGCTCATGAACTTCTAGAAGCTTTTTTAAAAGATAACAGAAGATTATAGTTAAATATTTTTCACACTTTTTAGACAATGAAAACTAAATCCTGGAAAATTCCTCAAGTGAACTGTTAAAGAGGCAGTTTCATCAAGCGTGATTTTCACTGCATTTTATGTTTGTTTATTTCTTTAAATGGGAAGAGATTCTCCCTTTGTATTCCTTTTGGGACAAGTGATGTGCATGTTGATATGCACGTTATCTTGCTTTTTTACTCATAAAAAAAATCTTGCTTTTTCAGAAACAACCTACACGGATTGCAAAGGGATCAGAATTACAGGCACAATTGAATGTTGTTCAGGAAGATCTTAAGAAAGCAAAGGAACAGATAACTTTGGTCGAGAAAGAGAAGGCGAAAGCAGTTGATGAATTAAAAGAAGCACAAAGAGTTGCCGAAGAAGCGAATGAGAGACTCAGGGAGGCTTTGGTGGCTCAAAAGCGAGCTGAGGAGGATTCAGAGATTGAGAAGTTCAGGGCTGTTGAGTTGGAGCAGGCAGGAATCGAGGCAGCCCAGAAGAAGGAAGATGAATGGCAGAGAGAGCTTGAAACTGTGAGGAACCAACATGCTTTGGATGTGGCCGCTCTTCTCTCTACCACTCAGGATCTCCAAAGGGTAAAGCAAGAACTGACCATGACATGCGATGCAAAGAACCAGGCACTTAGCCATGCTGATGATGCAACTAAGATTGCTGAGATTCATGCAGAGAAAGTGGAGATTCTCTCGGCCGAGGTGACCCAGTTGAAGGCCTTGCTTGATTCCAAGCTTGAAACTGAGGCCAGTGAAAACAACCAGATGGTGTTGAAACTTAAATCGGAGATGGACTCTTTGAAAGAAGAACTCCAAGAAGTGAAAGGGGTCAAGGAGAAATTGATAGAGCAAGAGGCTTCTATTGAACAGCTTAATGTTGAGCTAGAAGCTGCAAAGATGGCTGAATCTTATGCTCGCGGTCTGGTGGAGGAGTGGCGAAACAGGGTTGAGGAACTAGAGACCCGGGTTGAGGAAGCAAATAAGTTGGAGAGATCTGCATCAGAATCTTTGAATTCAGTCATGAAACAACTAGAGGGAAATAAGGATTTATTGCATGATGCAGAATCTGAAATTGCTGCTCTAAAAGAGAAGGTGGGGTTGCTGGAGATTACAATTGGAAGACAAAGAGGGGATCTTGAGGAGTCAGAACGCTGTCTTGACATGGCCAAGGAAGAAACTTCTGAGATGGCCAAAAAGGTCGAGTCTCTAAATTCGGAGCTTGAAACTGTGAAGGAGGAGAAAGCCCAGGCTTTGAACAACGAGAAGCTTGCAGCTTCTAGTGCTCATACCCTATTAGAGGAGAAAAATAAACTTATTAATGAATTGGGAAATTCCAAGGATGAAGAAGAGAAGAGCAAGAAGGCGATGGAAAGCTTAGCTTCAGCCTTGCATGAGGTCTCTGCAGAAGCAAGAGAAGTGAAAGAAAGACTGTTGTCCAGTCAAGGTGAGCATGAAAATTATGAGACCCAGATAGAAGATCTGAAGTTGGCCTTGAAAGCAACAAGTGAGAAGTATGAAAGCATGCTTGATGATTCAAAACATGAGATTCATGTCCTTACAGATACAATTCAACAATCCAAGAACGAATTGCAAAACACCAAGGCTGAGTGGGAGCAAAAAGAACTTCATTTGGTGGATTGTGTAAAGCAGTCAGAAGAAGAGAACTCTTCTTTGGGAAAAGAAATAAATAGGCTGGTGAATTTGCTCAAGCAAAATGAGGAAGAAGCTTGTGCCAGCAAGGAAGAAGAAGCCCAGCTGATGAAAACCTTACAAGAAGTTGAGGCTGAGGTAATTGACTTGCAGGGAGCTCTTGGCAAAGCAAAGGCTGAAAACATCAAATTGAAAGAAAATCTGCTGGACAAAGAAAATGAGTTGCAGAGTATAATTCAAGAAAACGAGGAACTTCGAACTAGGGAAGCTGCTTCCCTTAAAAGAGTTGAGGAGTTATCTAAGTTGCTGGAAGAAGCTATGGCCAAAAGGAAATATGAAGAAAATGGTGAACTTACAGACAGTGAAAAAGAATACGATTTGCTTCCAAAGGTGGTTGAATTCTCTGAAGAGAATGGACATGCAAGAGAAGAGAAGCCTAAAACAGAGTCTCCACTCAATCAATGCGAGGAACCCAGAGAAGAGAACTTAGATGAAAAGAATAACTTCTTGAATGATGAGGCTGAAAAGATGGATTCTGCCCAAATTGAGAACGTGAATGGAAAACTGAAGGAGGAAAAAGAAGATGACTCGGTAGAAGTTGAATTTAAAATGTGGGAGAGCTGCAAAATTGAAAAGAAAGAGTTTTCACCAGAGAGAGAAGTGGGGCAGGAATCCTTTGAAGAGGAAGTGAACTCAAAGGTGGAGGGAGGTGAAATCTTTGATCAGATAAATGGGGTATCTTCTACAGAAAACATTGATGATGGTGGAACCTCACCATCAAAGCAACAGCAACAACAGAAGAAGAAGAAAAAGCCTTTGCTTGGAAAGTTTGGAAGCTTGCTCAAGAAGAAGGGAACCAGCAGCAGCCAGAAGTAGAGTAATAGACCAGTTTGGCCTAACTTTCGTGCCCTACTAGCAGGCAGGTATATTTTGCTATTATTTAGCACCTAAATGTGTTTGATCCATTGTTTTTGCTTCCAAAGAACAGAATAGGTCAAGGAATGAAGAGGCATGTATTATTTTTAGTTTTTTCCCTTTTTTTTTCCTAATGTAATTCCCCATGTGGGACAGTATCTTGTATGTGATGGAAATTCTATTTGATTTTCCATTTTGTGTTAATTGCCCTTCTTCTCCATATGTTATCAGGAGTCTGAAATTCGACATTGATGTGCTGCCACCCGTCCATTCTAAATGGATAAATGGCATAACGTTGTTAATTGTTGCAAAAAGCTGCAGAATTGCATCCAGACATGAAAAGTCTCAGCTTGCTGCAAATGCCCCTCCAATCCATCTTCTTCTTCCCCTCATATATAAGATTATTGTCAGAGTTTGGGAGAGATTGGAAGAAGGGAGAGAAAGAAAAACCCGGGTGACATGGGTGGAAGAAGCTAAGAGGGTGCTAAAGACACAACATGTGTATCTTAATTTTTAATCTTGTTAATCTAAACTACCTATAGATAATATTTGACATTATAAAATCTATGCATTATTATGTCTGTCTCTTTAAATTATAATAACTGAATTAAGGGGCCATTAGATTATTAAATTTTCCAATCCGATGGTTCCAAGAGCGTGAATATGCATCGTGATTATTCGTGTCAGGAGATTCGAATTATAACCGAGTTTAAACTAAGAAAGAAAAAACTCCCAATTCTTTCTTCTAACGCCAATGACCATCTCAGATGTTTTTCCTTTCCTTTTGAAAAATTTTCCTCATCATTCTTACACCACACACTATATATAATTTTTTTTCTCTTACCAAATATGCAGTATATGGATGATTAGTAGAAAAAATCAATTAGTTTATGAATAATAAAACCCAAAAAATAAAAATAAAAATGGTGTGGGGTGTGTGAGAATAATGAGAAGGAAAGTTATTTTGCTTTTTATCCATAATGTGGTGGAAAACTCGTTTAAGGTACAAAATCTTTACTGCCCAAATTGCTCAACCTTTTTAGCAACACAGATGAGACAATATACCATAAACTGTGTTCTTAGAACTTCATAGTCTAAAAGAGGTTGGTCTGAACTTCAAAGAAGAGGGTGGAAAGCTTGAATCCTAAAGATGTAACCACTAACAAGGGCTTTTACTGATTTATTTTTGGGATAATATTGGTACTAAAGATTTTTCAAAAAATGTGATTAGTTGTTTGAGAGGTCATTTAAAAAATAAGAGTACTCCTAAAATTTATTTTCCAAAACTATATAAAAAATTTGACTTTTATTTTAAAATTAAATTGTTAAGAATAAAATATGATATCTATTAAAATTATTTAGAGAGAAATGTTTTTGCTTTTTTTTTAAAATTTTTTTTAGCAAAAACAATGCTAATTTATGTAAAAATTGTAATTTTCTTTGAGGGTGGCTCTACAACCACTGCTCCGCTAGTTTATTTATTATTATTATTTTAATATATTTTTTAAAACATTTTTAAATATATTATTTTTAAAAAATATTACAATATTATTAAAAAATATTTACAATTATTAAGTAAAATAAAAAATAATTCAGCGGGCCCGCGGAAGAGTAGCTTTTTCCTTTCTTTAATTTTTAAAAAAGAGTGCTCTTATTTTCCCAGGAATTGCCACTTTTCCGAGAAAAGGAAAGGAAAGAGAAGGAAGTCGTAGTATGTGTACTTGATTTGCTTCTCATTGTGCCAGAGCATTTTGAGGAGCGAAACAGGAGTGGCAACACCATGTGGGTAGAGATTTTCTGTGGCCTGATCGTTTATAGACTGTTCAGAGGCTTCTTCAGCGATGTCGATGTTTTGGATGTGGAAACCTCTGATTCTAGGGCTCTTTTCTCAGTCGCGAATAGGTATTTACTGAAAATAAAAAATAAAAAATATTCTGATTTTCTCTATCTTTTGGTCTGCTTGGTTGCTGAGAAAATGCAAGACAAATCAGAGAAAGCAAATATGTGAATATTTCTTTTAACTTCTCATTATATCGGGACTGATAAAATCTATTTAAGAAATCATTATTTTTCATTTATATAGGCGGACTAGCACAATCAGCAGAAAAATAAAGAGATTCAAAAGTTTCTTTTTCTATCCTGCATTTTGTCGTCATCAAAACGGAGAGTGTGCTTCGCTAATTCAATGTTTTATTTTTTATTTTTAAAATCTAGGCTTGAAAAGCTTTATAGGGGAAAGGTGTATGTGGGGCTTCGAATTCCAGACGCCGATACCCGTTCAAGACAGAATATCGATATGGTTCTCGTTACCAAAGGGTAAGAGATTTTCCACTTTCTAAACCTGAATTTGCTGAGGAGTTTTCTTTCTTAACATTTTCTGCGGAGAAAAAGAAAAGAGAGGTTTGTATGGTTAAGAATTAATTTTCTCTTGGTATTTCAATCATGTTTCTTATTATATCTAATCTGTTAATTATTTTAGGGAGGCAGTGGTGATATCTGTCATGAATTTATCAGGATTTGTATCAGTGAATGCGGATGGCAGCTGGCTTTGTGAAGGAGGCAGTAAACACAAAGCAGAGCGTCTTCTTGATCCCGTGAGTCACTGTTGGAGTTTTTGTTTCTTGTTCAATGAGTTCAGCAATCTTCTTGCCAGTCCATCGCCGTGCAAAGCTTTAGCACTATAGCATGTTGCTGTAACTTGGTTATTCATAGTGATTAGGTTCTGAATTTTTTCGGATTACTGGTGATCTTTGATTAAAATATTATATTTGAAAAAGTTGAAAATATTAGTTTAGTTGAAAATATTATATTTGAATTTTTTGGGAAGTGAGATGAGAAGTTTTAGTTTTAGATGAAAGTTTAAAATATTATATTTTAATATTATTATTGTTCTGGGATTTGAAAAAGTTAAATTGGAATTTGAAAAAGTTGAATTGTTCATTATATTTTGTATGGGAATTTGAGAAAGTTGTAATGATGAGATGAGATGAGATGAGAATTTTGTGTTTGATTTTGTTGCCAAACCTAACCTGATTGACGTCCTTGTTCTCATTTAATGTTTTTAGTTTTGTGGATAGCTTAATGTCCAGTTTATTATTGCTAAATTCTAGCCTTTCTTGGTAATTCAGATCATGTACTACTTAGGTGTCTTGGTAATTTATCTTATAAAAAAAGGTATCTTAGTAATTAGTATTCCAAATATACGGCTCTGGGTAAACCCTAGTCGATCATTTTAGTCATGGTAGGGCTAAGAAGTAAATGTCTTGTGTGAAATTAGTGTTGATGCTATACTTACAAGTTGTGATATCACGATCTTTAGTATGTATGTAAATATATGTGGGTGTGTGTCAGCATTTTAAGTAGATATATGATGAGCAACCCACTTATCAAAAAAAATATATATGATTAGCAACCTTTCAAGGTTACATTGTTCTTTTGGGGAATCTAATTTGTAAAATTATAGAACTCAAGGAGTAAAACGACAAAATTAAAAATCCAAGTTGCGTAACGATAAGGATTTAGTGCATTATCAATCCCTGGGTTTTACACCATTATCTTGTTGTTTCTTGTTTTCAGTTTTATCATTTTGATCCTCTGGTTTGTAATTCTCTTCAATAAGCCCACTCCTTGATGAAAATCTGACATAACTTGCCATGTGGCTAAAAAATTATGCTCGAGTCTCATGATATCTAGAAAAGCCTCTTGGCCTAGAAAGGAGTGCCTGATAAGATTGTGAGATTGTTAGCTGTTCCAGACTTCGCAAGGATAACTGCTGGGATTACAAAAAGAATTACAAAAATGAAGCAAACTGAAGTAGCTTGTTGTGATGTCGAATCTATTTTAAAATAAAAAGAGATTTACAATCTGGATAACACATCACGCCATGTCAGTTTATAAAATAATTTCTTTGTAATTTTTTTTTGTAAGCCTAGCATTTCTCTTAAAAGATTAGTTTTTTTCCCCATCGACAATGAGAGTCTCTTAAAAGAATATGATCATTGCCTCTTTTTATTAGATAAGTTTTATTACTGATCAGAAAGGCACCATCTAAGTACATGGAGAGTATACAGCAATACACTTAGGTAGTGATAGTATTTGATTACCTGTGTGTCCACTAAATCTTCTTACAACTAGTTCTTTGAAATTTTTATTGTCAGGTGGTGGAAACTAAAAGGAGAGCTTCAATTCTTGAATCATATCTTGAACAGAGAGGAGTTGCTCTACCAGAGGGATATTTGTCTTGCAAAGTTGTACTACCTAATCCAAAGCTCAGGTATATGTTGAAATATCCCTGATGGCGTGGTTATTGTAAGGGCAGTTTCTCTAGTTGAATTTGAGATATACCTGTATGTTTTTATTATCAATGTCCATGAGTTGGCACTTTTATGATTTGCCTGGAATATGCGGTCTGAGCTTTATTGTGCTATATTTTGTTTTTCAATTAATAATTTGATTGGCCAAGGAAATTGAGGGAGAAAATTTTCTATTCTGTTGGTTAATATCTCTTAGTGCTTATTATTAGCTTTTCTGGAGGATATTCAGAGGCTTTGACTTTTGGGTGTGTTTCAGCAGACAAACATTTGTGCATTCATCTTTTTCTTTTTCTTTTTTGTACCCCTTTTAAAGGCTTTGAGATCTGCAAGCTTTATCTGCTTGCAAAGTCTCAGCGGAATTTCTAGCTGATTTTGTGTTTAGGTTGGGAGCTGATTGAAGGGTTTATAAATGAAGCTCACATAAATTAGAATTTAGTTTACTAATTCCTTTGGTGTATTAGTAATTCCATGATTTTTTGCTAATACTGATTTCTTACATCATAACTTATTTATCAACTAAAATATATATATATATATTTTTTCCCTGTAGTAACATCCATTCTAGCTATTTTCCCTCTGAAGTCATTACCTATAATCAATGGGTACAATTGAAACCAGAACCAAAAAGTATGTTTTCTGGTTGGATGAAAGGTGCTTTTCGTGGTGGAAAGAAAGAGACGCAAGAATCTATACATCAAAAGCTTAATTTCATCCTTGGCACAGCTCCAACGTGGGATAGGTGTGTTGCTATCTATGCCCCTAAAGTTTGATGTATATGTTGTTTGCGTATTCCTAACCTTGTTCCGTGCGATGTTAATCCTGGTGGATATCATTAATACTATGCTCAAGGCTTCTGTATTGCCAAGAAGCTGGAGCCTGCATTTTTTTTATGCATAATTGAAGTTTCATTTTAATTGCGTAAAGTTCCTGCAATGGTGACTTGTAGAGATGAAAATGGAGATATGGCAGACAGTGTGTAACTCCCCCTTTTCGATACGGTTAGGAATGCTACTTCACATTTTCATAGCATATGGTAATAAGAGTTCCATAAGCAATATAGGCTTCAAGCACTACTGATCACATTATTAAACTTCAAAATAATAAATTATTAAAATTCAGCATAATCCATCATATTCAAAGAAATTTGCAAGAAGCACGGGTTAGCTTTACTTGGTCATTGTCTCATCTACTGACTCTAGCCTGCATACTCATTTTCATGGTCACAAGACATTTTACTACATGAAAACAAAAATAACTAGAATACTCGGTAAATCATCATATAGTACAAAGAGTTGTTAAAGTCATTTGTCTTTGCAAAGTATTGATAAAACATTTTTGTTTAAAACTTTTGGATAGCCAAGTGGCGAATGCATATTTATGCCCTATGTCAGGCAAGAAATTTAGACTTTAATCAATCAATAACACCAATAAAAATAATCGAGCTACACAATTAACTAACAAAAAGAAAACTTTGAGTAGGTTATTGATACTTGTAGGTCCTTGGGTATGATGAGTTATTCCTTTGTCCCAATGTGTGGACATGAATAAATGCTACATGAGGGAGGTTGGTGGGCTCAAGCAAGTACTTGACTGGTCTTGAGCTGCCCTTCAACTCATCACATTTAACCGAAAGTACTTCCCTAGACAATTATTTTGTCAAATACTGGGTCATATTACCTCTCAGCCACCAATTCATAGATGGTTGTCAAACAGTTGTTTCTTAATATCTCCGCAGGTTGGAGCTTAAAGGCAATAAATATGCCCTAGGGGAATTTCTGGAATTCAAGGGGAAGCGGGAAGACATTCAGGCTTTGAAAAATATCAAAAGATCAAAAGTCAGTCGCTTGGTGATCCAAAAGACGACGAGCATATTTGGATTAGGTAATTTCCCAAGCATCTATTGCAATTTTTTGCTTATTTGGATACAGTTATGCTGGAGTATTGAGAATACAATATTTTTAAAGAATCAAAATTTTATTCATTATGCTTGAGGGTTAGGTTTTCGAATTCAGAGATATTGAAGCCTTAAAACAATTCCATATACCTTGATTTGCTAAAAAAATATCCATATACAGTGATTGGCCGGTTTTTGCATGTGCGTTACTCCTTAGCCATAGATCACGTTAAATGCTACTATCTGTTGCAGTGTGATTAGAAGGAAAACAAAAAAAGTTGTATGAGGCAGAAGCAGGAAATTCATCTATTAATATATTCTACTTCAATGTTGATAAGAGTATCAATATCAGGGTCGTGTCTAGTATGTCTTTATCATGTCATCTCATTTAAAGGGTTTTCCATGTGATGTCGCATGAGGTGTTACAGGAATTGAGATGCTATGAAGATTAAAGAATTTCTACTTATAAAAAAAAAATTCTTGTAGGACAACAGATGATTCATGTAGGCAGGGCATAATTGTTTGTTCTCTTTTTAACTTTCTGGTAAGTTTATGAGTAATAACTAATAAACCACTTTCATGAAAGCTTTTGAAGAATGTTGATGTATTGTTCTTCTGGGAGGACAAAATTTCACACCATCAGTGACAATATAATAGTGGATAAAAGCAGTTGTGGGGTGCCTGTGATGTAGAAGAGTGAGGCAATTATACCAGAATATCTGATTGGATGTCATGTTGCAATTGAAATGCAAACTTTATTGGAGCATTTTATGACCTTGAAGAATGGAAGGAGCCAGATATGCTCTAGCTCTACCTATTACTTACTTTAGGGGGAAAAAAGGGTAGAAGAAGACCTAGACTGGCTGTTATAGATAAATCTAACGATAATATTTCTGCTATATTGCATGTACATGGTGTCGGTATGCTATGACAGTAACAAAAAAGCTGGATGATGGCTTGGATGCTTAGATACGCGGTCTCTTGCATTCATTAGTGTTTGGCTATATTGTGTTAAACAGCCTGCCAGTAGCCGCCCCAAACATTTGGACACTTTATATCCACCCGAAAGGGTAAAAAATGAATATTATAACAGGAAAGTGAAACTCGCATGCACACTCACATCTTAGATGCTTGCTCAACGGTTTTCTCGTTTTTATTTTCAACCTTCATGCCAATTCAAGTTTCTGTGGGAAAATTGCAGCCCCCTCAACGCGCCAAGTTTTGTACTCTCCTCGAGACTATCGGAGTGAAGGGGCTTCAGCTTCTGAGTGGAAGGAAGTTACTGTAAGATCAAGTACTGAGGTTCTCTTTCAGCCTGAGAATTCAACCAAAGTCCGCAAATTCGAGATCTCTTCAGTTGTCTCTCTGTGTCTGTCTGCGTAGAGAAGCCTCTGCTTATTACTGCAGGTCGGAAAGGCTGAGTTTACCATGTTACACTCGATTTCCCATCTTTTTTGGGTGTAACATCTCAATTCTTGTTTTATGCTATGCGGGGTATGCTGTATATAATGTTGTGGAGATTGTATTACGTACACGTAACACTTCCGTCCTATCACATTATGCAATATCATAGAAAATCAATGCTTTACATAAGCAATTTTATGGCATGACATTTTGTAGAAGGATGAGAGTAACACGTCATCCAAAATCTGAGATTACCTAATATTTTTCCGAGTTAGGATATTGTCCTTCTTTTACCTAGGAACGATGCTCATAGTAATGAATATGTAAATGTAATGGTTGTGGTTTATTTGGATTATTTCGAACGTATTGTCCATATTTTTTTATTGTCTACGATGTAAGTATATAAATTCATTCCAAATTTCCACAAGTTATCAATTGGGAGCGCTCCAACATCAGTGCCTTAATGAATATTAACCCAATGGATAGCTGCCATATGCTCACTGCTGGACAAGTAAAAATTGCTCATTGAATCTATACTAAAAGTGTATAGATGATGGTAACATTTTGTATGTTTATGTTAGGGGACATGATTGTAATAAGTGTAACTTGTGAGGGTATATTAGTCAATTGTATGTATTATATATATTCTGTTTGGAAAATTCTTATTGTAGTCCTCTTAAGAGGTTTCATTTATAAAATGAAACGGTGCAAAATGAAACGATTCATTTCATTTTGTGGAAGAACAGAGCTTCCTCATCGTCTACTCGAGCCCCAGACCCCTTCACTCATCTCCATACCCATAGCCAAAGCTTGCCCAAGCCCATCACAGCCCATCTCGCATCACCGTCGCTGTCACCATAGCTGTGGCCGTCGCCGCTGCCCTGAGCAAGCTGCGTCTTTATCACTCATAGAGTATTTCATCCCTTCTTTGCGATTTGAAATGTTTTTGATGAGGGATTTCCTTCTCTGTGATTTGAAATCTTTTTGGTGAAGGATATTGGTTTCTTTCAGTGTCTTCTTCTTTATGTAATTCTTCTTTGAGCGTGAATTTTGAATTGGTTTTGCTTGTTTGTAAATTTGTGCATTGATCTTTACTTGTTTATAAAAAATATTTTCATAAATATTTGTGCACTCTACGTGTTTGTTCAAATTTGTGAATGGGTTCCATATGGTAATTTATGCTTGAGTTGTTTTGAGGTACTTTTAACTTCACCTGAATATTCAGTATAAGATCATTTTTAAACACGAAGGCAAGTTATACAGTTGAATATTACAGTTAAACCTTCTTGAAAATTGCCATATAATGGATAAAACTCGTGTCTTGCAACATATTCCTTGTTTTAATATAAGATCATTTTCTTTGGTTGTTGCAGAAGTTAATTTGAGGATAAAATGCATTTCTGTGGCTCCAACATAACCATTGTTACAAAATAGTTAGGAACTTTGTGCATATATGCATTTTGTTTATGTGTGTGTGTTTAATTTTGTGTAAAATCATTTAGTTTTAGCATTTGGAACGGAGAAGGTTAGGAAGGGTAGTTTCATACCTCGTGTTATGCTTCTCTTTAGTTGTTTAATTCTAGGTGAACTGCATGTCATAACTAGTACTAGTACTAGCATTTCCCATACCTGAAAATTGTTATGTTCTGTGTCCTACTTATATCTAAACTCTAGTTTTAGCAAAATTATTTCAAGAAAAAACATCATGCTATATTCTTTTTATTTGTCATTTACACCAAAGTGCTCCATGCCACAATATAGCACAATAACTATAAAAAGAAAATTTAACCTTTTTAAATTACTTGGCCCTCCCCCCGGGCCCCCAAAAAACAATATATGAATTATATAGAAATTCACCTTTTGATTAGAATTATGAAAAGTTTGAGAATTAAACTTTAAGAAAAAAAAACAAAGAAAAGAGGTAATTAAATAATAAAACATGTAGTAGCGCAACCTATTTAATTCGTTTACAACAAGTCAATCGTATCTACCACTCACATGGTTTATGCAAGACTAGTAGTTTGAGTTGAGGGTCGGATACAAGTCTAAAAGATATTAATTTTGCCAAACATCACAACTGCTCTCAACCATAGAATTGACTACCTTATTGCGGACCCACACACGCAAGAAATACTACAATATAGAAATATCAATGCACGCTTAAAAACGAATATTGAATCAGTATAACCAGATTGAACAACCAAGTTAATATGACAATTCATTTTTCATTCATAACTACTATTTGATATTAGCAATTACTAAGAGATTATCATCTGATGTAGGCATAACACTCTATTTTTTATACGCAATGTCTTCATTGCATTCTTCATCTTCTTCGAATCATGCTCCAAAATGTCTATGCAGAGAGATGACACGTTTAAAATTATCAAAAGCACCAAAAAATCCAAGCCGACCTTTTTATTCTTGTCCAAATTATAATAGAGAGGTAACACTAAATATATGTGTATGCAACATTTTTTTCAGATATTGTTATATTAATTGTAATTACTCACATTAATTAGATGTTTGTTGCAGGGAAAACCATACTGCGAGTACTTTTTATGGACAGATATTGAAGTAGAAAATGAAAGAAGAGTTGTTTGTGAAAGAGAACGTCGCCTCCAAAAGAGAGGAAGAACTCCAACGTGCAAGGGTACAGATTCAAAAATCAGAAAATGACATACAAAATGATCAGGATGAGCTTCATGGTAACATGAAAGATATTAACCATGCATGAATGCGACCCTAATTCTAATATTTTGTTGTTGGATAGGATCGAGAACAGTTACAAATTAGTAGTAGTGTAATGTTGTTAAGTAGGTCGTAATAAATAGGTTTACAACCTTTATCAATATTGTAATATTCAAACCCATCAGACTTGTGAATATTATGAATGGTTATAAGAAGTATTTTTCTTGCGCTATATTTCATGTATTTTATTCTACATTGAATAAAATCCAGTACATTATAACTTTGAAAATACTAATTTAGTATGAGCATATAACACTTTGATCAATCCTCATTCCTAACAATAATAACATATCTCATATCCATAACATAACTTCATACCCTTAAAATGGTATAAATATCCAACGTCACAACAATACACCAAGTTTACAAGAATACAAAGTAGAGTTATACAGCTAAAGTTATGAACTTTTGTCAACAAAACAGTCTACAACGTCTTCAAATCCCAAGTACTCTGATGGGGTTCAACACTACCATATCTTTCATCATTTATTAAGAGGGCCAGGACATGCGAAATTCACCTACAAGTAATTTGAAATTTTTCTAAAAATATGCAAAACTTGACATTATTTGTTCAAAATATAGACAAAAGGGAATATTATTTAACATTTACTTGAGAAATAATGCTTTGTTGTATACCAGGCAATTGCGAAACAATAGCTTCTAGTGTGTCATTCAGTATTACCGATTCTGTGGGGTTTAATGCATATTCTATCCGTGATGGGGGCTACATTTGAATACATAAAGAAATCATATAACTTATTCATAAATTTGTTAAAACTATATCAAAATCATATTATTTAAATCTTCCATACATTCTTTCTTTGTCGCTTGCCACCAGCTTTTTTATTTTTGGTTTGTAACTTTTCTATTGTAGGTTGTCTCCTCTTTGATGAGGGCCTTCCTTTGCCTTTGACAACACGAGGGCTCAACACTTTCTTCGAACTTCCAATTTCGGTATCAATGGAAGCATGAGTGCTTGCAACTGTGGCCTGAGGCTTCGATCTAGTGTAAATTTCATTCATTACCTTTAGCTTCTGTATCATGTCCAGGGAATTATCTTCGCTTTCACATGCATTTGTAACTACTTCGAAACATAATTTAATCAAACCAGAATATTGACTAGCAGTTGGTTTACCACTCAAGTCATCGTAACTGCTTCGAATAAGAACATATCTACGTTTAATGTCCTTCCTTTACCTCTCCATAATGTACTTTTTCGGCAACACTTAGACATCCCTTGCTGCAAAAATTGAAAGAATGTGTCTATATATAATCATTCTCATCTCAAATAGTCCACACATGCACTTTGCCTCACACTCATCTTCATTGAAGTACGCCTGCAAAGTTGATTTCTTGATGCCGCCTTCAACTTCCTTTTGGTCATTAACTTGATACGTGATAATTTCCCCTTCTATTTTTATGACAACACAGTGAGAATAGATAATTCTCATTACTTCTGATTGCACTTCCTTAAATTTAGAATTCGTGTACATAGCTTGAAATTTTTTCTCTACAAGTAAATGAGATATACAAAGGACTGTGCAATTGAATGAGTGAAAATCTGCTGCTATCTCATTCTCTACTTTCTTCCTCAGTGCATTGTCGAATTGATCGATGAATTCTTTCAACGTAGTTCTTGAATGTACATATCCATTAAAAAATGCATTCATGCTCTCACTCCTTTGAATTGTGCTCATCCTAGCCCAAAATTTATTTTTCAGGTATACGGGAACCCAATACATTCTCTCACTATAAAAATTTTGAAGCCATGCATTTTCCTTCAAATTGTAAGTGTAAATAAACACCTCCCAAAACTTCTCAAACTCGTCAGAAGTCTAAGAATCATAAACACATATTTGCAATGCACTTTTCAAACCACACTTAAATTCAGCATGTGAGCTAAACTTCTCTGGTAGTTTTCTTATTATGTGCAACAAATAGTATTTATGCCGGGTATTTGGAAATACTATTGCAATAACATTTTTCATGGTCCTGTCTTGATCAGTGATGATAGCTTTTAGCGCCCTCCCATCCATACATTTCAACTAAGTGTCAAATAACCAAACAAATGTTTCAGTATTTTCACTTGATATAAAGTCTGCTCCCAAAAATATTGATTGTCTATGGTGGTTAACACCAACAAACAGGACAAATGGCATGCCATATCTATTTTTAGATATGTTGTATCAAATGTCACAACATCTCCAAAATACTCATATGCTACTTTGTTGCGTGCATCGACCTAAAAGACATTTTTTAATTGATCATCATCATCCAAATCCATTGATGAGTAAAATCCATCATTCTTATATTGCATCCTTTTAAAATAATCACGAAATGCATTAGCACCTCCTTTGCCAAGTTTAAGGTGTCGAGCCTTGTCAATATAATTTCTTACATCTTTTTCATTAAATGGAAGTTTCTCAAAACCATTAGCCTCGACAACAAATGCGTTAAAATTTTTTGTCATATCTATGTCTGCCTTGTTGTTAATATCTAACTGCCTCTTCATGGAATCATCAATTGCACAATTACATCTAAAAAATCTTACATTTTGTGGACTTAACCCATGGTTATATACATTGCAGACAATAGTTATACGTAAGACACCATCAGCCAAAACTGCATTAATTCTCGTCTTACAATCAGTCTTCGTTGTCGGGCATGATTTAGAAATGTTGGAAATACGTTTCCTTGCCTTATCACCACGAACACAACCAAGTGTTACATATCTAACACTCTCATTATCTTTCCTTTTACTTCTTTGGGTCATTATGCCGAATCCAGCCTATCTCCCATATTGATTGTAGTAGTAAATGAGTTCTTTCTCAGTTTTAAAAAACATCCCCAGCGTTGGCTCTGAAATCCCATCATCATCATTTCCTGGTATTGGCTTTGAAACCCCATCATCATCATTTCTCGATGTTGGCTCTAAAACCATATCATCATCATCATTCCCCAGCACTACACCATGACTCTCACTCACTACTTCATCATCTCTCACATTTGGGGTATCTATATAATTACTGCTTTTTGAAAAAAAAGCGATCGCCTAGTAGATGTGCATTCTTCCCCTTTCTCCATCAAGAATAATCTTGATATATTTAAAGCACAATATGAAAGTTCAAAAAAAATATATTCAAAGCACAACATGAAAGTAATATATATATATATTTAAAGCACAACAAATTAGAAGTATGATTATGTTTCTAACACGGACACTTAGCACTTTGCATGAAAAAGCTATTAATTTCATATAATCATATTAGTTTTTTGAAACTCAAAACAATTTAATTAAATATTAAAGACACCACTAAAATGATAATATCATAAGGTAGCAAAGTGATAATATCATGTTACTCATGAGATCCATGCATAGAGCAGATTAACTCAAAAAGTTAGGATTGCTGAAGTAGCAAAGTCAAGTTGCTTATCACATTAAACAATACCAAATTGTTAATTAATCTTAGCGAGTCTCAAGTAACTGGAAAGTCATGAGAAGAGTAAATAAAATTCTGATTGAAATACAAGCAGGGAAGGGATTTTTTTATTATTATTGAGTAAAGGAAGTGACATGGGTGGAGAGACAACAAAATTGAGCAATTCAAGAAATAATTTGACAAGGGCGGAATTAAACAGCTACAGAGAAGCATAGCACGAGGTATGAAACTACCCTTCCTAACCTTCTCCGTTCTAGATGCTAAAACTAAATGATTTGACACAAAACCAAACACACACATATAAACAAAATGCATACATGCACAAAGTTTCTAACTATTTGCTGAGGTAACAAATGTCCCAAAACCGCAAATTCTTCTACCTCTCTACATATTTATTAGAGTAATATTATTCTCCGTCTTAAGGGGTGGGAAGCAGAAAAATCAATGTGCAACTACAAATATTAAGCTACAAAATCCATTGCAAGCAGAGAATGCAAATCATCTTCGGCAAGGAAAAATTACCAAGGAGGTCGTCGGCAAATGATGGTGGAGAAGGTTGTTCCGTTGATGGTGGGTTGAGAATTGTTGTCGATGGTGGAGGAGAGACTCGTTCGAGTCGAGGGGCACGCACAATGGTAGAGGGAAAAATAAAAAAACGTAGAGGGAAGGTGCGATTTGAAACTTTAAATTTAGGTTGTAGAGAAAATGGTAATTTAGTCTATTCATGTTTTAAAATGAGGATGAGATGGTCATTTCATGTGTTAGGACTGCATTAAGAGGACTGTATATAGAACTACTCATTATGTTTAACATAAATGAATAATATGAAAGTAATCTCATTATGCTCGATTACATGATATTAGAAAGTTGGTAGTCAGTTGGTGCTGGTTGTGCGAAATCGAGCTAGGAGCAGTCGAAATTGAAGCCCACTAGTGTGTTTGGATCTAAGTTGGTATTTTCATATCTAAGGTGGTATTTGTCTCCATATCTAAGCTCACTAGTGTCTTCGACTGTCAAATTCGGGTTCACCATCGTTTTCTATGCATCCTGGTGGCTCCTTCATCGTCGGTGGTTGGTAGGAGTTTCAAGTTGTTTCCGGCAAGTTTCTAGTGTCGTCTCCGATACTAAGCACCAGGGTTGAGTTGAATGTCATTCTCTGTGCATCCCGACGAGTTTCATGTCATCATCGGCCACAGGAAGAGCTATTTGTCGCTGGCATCATTGAAGCCTTTGATTATTTGGTTACAAGTATAAGCTATCAAATCCTTGAGTGCAGATAACCCCAACCTAGAGGAAGAGCTTGTTCCTATCCCGGATAATACCTATACTAGTTATTCTTGTTGAGGATAACCTAATCCGTGTTTAAGGATAGGTTGAAATTGGTATCGGTATATACTCAGTTCAACCCGATACAGACCGATTTAAACCCAATACGGGGCCTATACAAGCTGGTTTTGAGCCCTTAAGTGTCTGTTTCGACTGTTACAAGTCAATTCCAACCAATACAAAGTCAAAATTTGGTTACTCAGGTTTATTTTGTAATACTTGAGTTGAGTTTCTATTTTTTCAAATTTTTTTTCTTGGTTTTTCATCTATATTTCATATTCTTTGTGGATTTTCCATCTCTAAGTTGAAGTGTGATATTTTTTTGCATCCATGGCAATTAAATTTGATTTTGTCTCTTACACCGAACTTTAATATACCTATGACTTTGATGAAATTGAATGGAAAGAACTACAAGATGTGGTCAAAATCTGTTGAAATGTTTTTGAAAGGCAAGGATCTTCGTAGCCACTAAATTGATCCAAGATCTGACTTAACTATTTCTACATTTGCTCAATGGGAACAAGAAGATGCTTAAATATTGATGTTGACTAGTATTAAGCCTAATATTTACTCTAGTTTGACACATTTTGACACTGCTCAAGAGGTGTGGAATCATCTCAAACATATGTATTTAGGTGATGGGAATATAATTCATAAATATGAATTATGTAAGCAGTTCCTTAGGTTGGAACAAGGTATTTTGGGTCTAGAAGATTATCATTCTCAAGTGATGAGCATATGTGAAGAACTCAAAATGTATCAACCTATCAATTCTGATGTCTCACGTATGCAACAATAACGTGACGAGTTCAATATTATTCGGTTCCTTGTTGGCTTAAAACCTGAATATGAGTCGGTGTGCTATCAAATTTTGGCAAGTTCACAACTTCCTCCATTTCCTGATGTATTCTCCTGACTTCAATGTGCCATATTATCTAGACATAGATCTTAGTTGTTTTTTATTAGTTTAGTGAGAGATCCGCTTTAGTTGCCGCATATGTTGCTCTCAATGGGCGTGGAGGCTGGGGTGATAGAGGTGCACGTAGGGGATGTGATGCCAAAGGTAATCACACTAGAGGTCACGATAAATGCACACATTGTGGTTGCAATAACCACTTAGTGGACTATTGTTGAGATTTACATGGTAGATCATTTAGTCCTGCTATTCAAGTCATTTGCCAAAATGCTACATCACCGTCAACGAGTTCCAACCCGACTGCAAATATGGTTAGCATATTGAAGGAGGAGTATGGTCAACTTTTGGGTCTCACATGGGCTTCATCTTCTACAAGTACTCTTGCCCATTCATGTATAGCGTCTGTATGTTTTGTCTCCTCTACTCAAGATCCATGGATCATCGATTTAGGAGTTAATGAATATCTGACCGATTTGACTTATTCCTTATCTAAGTTAGATACTATGACATCTCTAAAGAATATTCTTGCCAATGGTACTCTTGCTAAAGTTACAAGCACTGGATCCATTAAACTCATTGACTTTATATCATTGTCATTTATTCTATATGCTCCCAATTTTTCCTTCAGTTTGCTATCCATTAGTAAGATTACTTAAAATCTTCAATGTTTGTTAACATTTATCCCTATTTATGTATCTTTTTGGATCTTAAGATGAGGAAGAAGACTGATACGGGGTATGAAGCCGGTGGTCTGTATTACCTTAACTCCATTTTCAGATCCTAAGTTACCTAGTACTTCAGACTTTTACTTATTACTCTTCAAAAAGGTACTCCTTCTTATGTTACTTAGCATCCGATTAGTCAATTTGTCTCTTATCATGTCTTATCTTCTTCATTTTCATGTTTTACTTCTCAACTTTCAAAACTTTTTGATCCTAAGGCAGATCATGATGCTTTATCTAATCCGGGATGGGGGACAACTATAAAAAATGAAATGTACGTCCTTCACCATAATGAAACATAGGATCTTGTTCCTCTACCTCCTAGTAAACGACCTATTGGCCGTAAATGGGTATATACAATCAAATTTAATCCTGATGGTTTTGTGGATTGTCTGAAAGCCTCCTTGGTTGCTAAAGATTATATTAAACTTATAGCATTGATTACAATGAGGCTTTCTCTCCGGTTGCCAAAATTTCTTTTGTTCAAGTATTGATCTTCATTGCTACTAATTTGGATTGACCCTTATTTCAGTTTGATGTTAAGAAGGCATTTTTATATGGCGACTTAACTGGGAAAGTTTATATGGAGTAGCCACCTAGGTTTGTTGCTTAGGGAGAGTATCGAGGTACTGTGTGCAAGTTAAAAAAGACATTATATGGTTTGAAACAATCTCTTCGAGCATAGATTGTGAGGTTTTCTGATATTGTATTAGAATCTAGTCTTCATAGATGCTAAACAAACTATTTAGTATTTCACCTACATAGTGATGTAGGTCATAGTTTGTTGGTTGTATACGTGGATGACATTATAATTAGTAGGAGTGACTTAGCTGGAATTGCTAGACTGAAACAATTGTTACATGATAAGATTCAAACAAAAGACTTGGTCAAGTTTAGATATTTTCTTGGAATTGAGTTGGTAGATCTAAAAAATGTATTAATCTATGCCCTTGACCTTATGGAAGAAACTGGCGTGTTAGGTGTATGACCTATTGAAACTCTTATGAACTCAAATTGTAAATTCTTAAAAGAGAATGGAGAGTAGTTTGGAGATCCAGGAAGGCATCAAAAAATTTATTGAAAAATTGAATTATCTTACTATCACTAGACCTGACATCTTTTATGCAATGAATGGAGTGGATCAATTTCTACAAGGTCTTACATTAAGATGTTGTAATCCATATTCTTTGTTATCTTAAGCAAGTTCTTGGCCTTTGATTGTTGTATTAAACCAAATGGATATCTTAGAGTTGAAGCCTTTTTTAAATACTGATTGGGAATTATCTCATTCAGATAGAAGATCTATTACTAAAAATTGTACTTTGTGAGAGGTAATTTGATTACATGAAAGAGTAAGAAACAAACAATAGTAGCTCATTCTAGTGCAAAAGATGAATACAAGGCAATGGTCCACGCCACTAGTGAGCTAACATGGTTACAACACTTCCTTTAACAAATTATGTATTTAGCTCCTATGCCCCTTTAGTTATTTTATGAGAATCAAGCTGCAATGCATATTACCTCTAATCCTATGTTCCATAATAGGACTAAATACATAGACATTGATTGTCACTTCATTCGAGATAAAATACAACATGGTGACATTTTTACACCCTTTGTAAAATCTATTGATCAACTTATAAATATATTTACTAAGTTATTGTGTTATAGTTGTTTAAAGCTTATTTGTTCAAAATTGGTTTATATGATATACGCTCTAACTTGAGAGACAATGTTAGAGGACATGGTTGTAATTAGTATAACTTGTGAGGATATATTTGTTAATTGTATGTAGTATATATATTGTGTTGAACATATCAATTAATAATATGAAAATATTCTCTCTATGGTCGTTTACAATTTACATTCTATTATTAGGTAGCTTAAGCAATTCAAGAAAATAAATTACAATTGCAGAAATAATTTTTTTACTTTATTGAAATAAGGCTAAAAATAAAAGAGAAAACATAGATACACAATTAATTCTTATTTTGAGGATGTAATCAATCAATCTGAGGCCTGCTGTTTATAATTCACCATTAAGGGCTCGTTTGGATGTTAGAAGTAGCTCAGCTCAATTAACTTTGAGACTTCATCTGCCATCCAAATGCACTCTAAGCTGAGTTTACATCTGTAAAAGCATTCAACTCGTTTTATATTGTAGACCGACATAACCCATCCTAACTTTGAAAAGATTACTGACTTCGTTTGCCACTGATTCCTGTGAAAAAAAAATGAAAGGAAACGGATAAAAAAAAGTTTAATAAAAGGTAATATAAAAAAAAACTTGAAAGAAAACGGAATTGTAAATACTATGAAAATGAAAAGAAAAAAAAATCAATGGCTGCTCCAGCTCCACGTTTTGAGTCTTTGACCATTGTTTTCATTGGCGCGAATGGTTGCAGGGCACACAAATGCAAAGTTTTTTTCTTTGCTGTATTTGGTGCTGGAAGAGCAGACTATTTCGATTTTTCTTGTCAGGTGAACAGTATAAAATAATGGTGGCACTCATTTCTTTTACAACTTTTCATAAATATATCTACACTCATCTTAATATCCAAACACATTTTAAACTCATTTTAAGTGGATTCCACCAAACTCATTCAACCATTTCAACTCACTACTATTTATAAAGAATTCAATTCAGCTCAGCTCAGCTCAATATTCAAACGTAACCTAATTCTTTTAGTTTCTTGTTACTTATCCTCTCTTGGTACACTTTTGTGTCGTTCAAATTGCAAACAAAAATTTAAAAGCGAATAAGGAAAGATGATAAATATGATACTCTTTAGGTTAGGCTTAAAAACTTGAATTTTGAGCCTAACGTCTTTATAAAAAAAAAACATAAAAATTGAAAAAGTCTCATACACACAATTGATATAAAGGTTTTCACATAAGCTAGCATGACAAAGTAATGATTTTATTTTTTTATTTTCATTTTTAAAAATAATTGCAATAGAATAATAGATCTAATAAGTATATTATTTTACATAGCAAACTTGTAAATAGGATGGTACCACTTTTTACAAATAGCTGAAATAAGTACATTTATAGCTAATGAAAGTATGTTTGAGCTTCTTAAATCATTATTTGTAAGAGTTCTATTATCCTATCTAAGGCTGTTCATCTGGATTTGGATCTGGGTATCCGATTATACTTGGATCCGGACTCGGGTGTGTAATGTAGTCCGGGTACTTGCTCGTGTTATCCCAGGTTATAATCGAGTCAGTACTTGGATGAATCTAGGTACCCAGGTTGTACCAGATTGTTTTAAAAATATAAATAAAAAATTTTCAAAAAATGAGTTTTGAAAAAATAATAAAGAGAATTAATACAAAAACTAAATAAGCCTGCTCTCAAATGATAAAAAAAAGTTTTTCATTTTTTATCATCCTTTACAATGAATACATAAGTTTTTTACCTAAACATTGTTTTTCATTCACTTTTTGTGAAGATTTCTTGCGTGTTTTATCCTATAATTTAAATTAATGTTTACAAGACAGATAGATCCATTAGTAACGTTGCTTGTGGGAGATTTGATACCAATAGGAAATTTGTTAGAGAGACAAAAATAAATAGATAGATAAACAAACTGATAAAGACATGACCACTAAAACAGAAAGATGCAAAGTGTGATACATATTACATAGCATAAACAACTACATAAACACCTACACACAATGAAGGTGGACAATAAAAATCTATGATAAAATCATTAAAATGACGCATACAATCTATTCTAATCTAATATCAAAAAATAAAGTCTGTTCAAAATGTAGAAGTGACTATTTTTAGTCCCAATTGAGTGCAAGGTGGTGTGCTCCATGCAAGACTTCAAGTTGTTGTTATTTCTAGACCTAGTTGTTGCTATTCATAGACATGGATGATCATACTGCTATAATAAATGAAAAATGAAAATCGAAAGAAAAATGAGTAAAGTACAATATTGAGATTCAGACTAAACATTAATCAATAATCATTACATTAATTATAAACCTCATCCCTTTAAACTTTCAACGCTAGAGGAACTGGATGTTACTAAACTTAAAACATACATTCTTTGCACTATGTGTAAAAGATTCCATAACATATATAAAGTAAAATTGAGTACTTCGTTAAAACAAAAGTTCTCAAAAATAACATTATTTGGAAGCTCATAATAAAAGCAAGTCAAATGTATTGTACTACAATGTTCATCGAAAACTATAAAATAACATCAAAGTTCTTTGCTCTGTGCCTCAAGCCTCAACATCATTGTCATTCCTTGAAATAGTATCCTCGCATGTAGCATTCTCGTATACTTCCTCACATAGGGTGAGGAAAACATAACACAATTAAAATGAGCTGAATACTTAGTAAAAACCCTATCATGCAGTAAATATAATATAAAACATAGGCTTAGGGTTGAGTAAATATCTAAAAATTCGATCTTGATTTTGCCCCCAACTCCAATTTCGACTCCGACACCGATATTATACATATGTTATAAAAATATATGTATTTTTCTATGTATTAATCATATATACTAGTATAGTAATATAACTAGAACTTATATAGTTAGTTAAATTCAATAATATATTGGTATGAACTAATTATTATAAAATAATATACTTGTCATATAATATAAATAGACTAAATTTACTAATAATAGTTTACCATATGTAATCATACTATTACTACCATATAACACTAATGTATAATAAAATGTAATACTAATGTATAATATCTAATACATAATAACATGTAATACTAATTTATAAACACTAGTCTATAAATTTATAATAACATATAATAGTAATATATAATAACCAATGTATAATAACACTAGTATAATAACATATACTATTAAGTCTTGTATATAATTAAGTTAGAAATAAGTAAGAAACTAAAATAATAACATGTAATTCAACACTATAGTGGAAGTCTATAATAGGAATAAGTTAGACATTAGTATAAAATATTATAATGAGTTAATAACATGTAACACTATAATATAATAACATATAATTAGACACTATTTAAATAGTAATTGTAATAATCAATAATAACAATTAAATTTAGTGATAAAAAATTATAAAAACCATAAATAAATAAAAACTTATGGATAAAAAAAAGATTAAAATTGTTTAGAAAAAAAGAAAGGCCCAAACCAAGGTTAAGGAAGAAAAAAAGGGTTTAGAAGGCCTAAAACCCTGGCGTACCATCCCAAAAGGGTTAAAACAGTGTTGTTTGACTCTGTATATCTAAACACAATTGCACTAGTATGTAAAACAGCGTCATTTTTAGAGGGTAAAATGATGTCGTTACAAACTAGGAACTTAACCGCCCCCCCCCCCCCGGCGATCGATCTCCAAGTTTAACAGTTCCCATTCTCTTTTCTCTTCTAAAAAACCCTAACCCTAAAGTCCCCCAGCCTGTCTCTGTAGTTCACCCAACTCTCACTCTCACTCTCTTCTCCCGTCGTTGTTCACCACTGTTTCACAGTACATATTTTCTCTCTTCATTCTTCATCCCACTTTTCTCTCCTCATTCTCCTCATTTTTTTGATTTTCTTACAGGTTTCTAACCCTAAGCCTCACGTTTGCACCTCTTTCGTCGTCGTTCAAATCACAACCAATATCTCTTCTATCGTTGCTGTTCACCACCATTTCACATATGCATCGGTAAGTTTACTTCCCAAAATAATATGTTATTATTATTAGTATTTCTCTAAAACCAAGCTCGTTGCTAGACTAATATATTATTTTGCTTCCAGATTTTGGGTTTTCTTATAGTGTTGCACGCTCACATTTGCTTCTAGATTTTTGGATCACTGTAGTAGGTCCCTCTACCAAATTTGCATGATTCCATTTTAATTTATTTCTATTTTAGGTTGCTAGGAAGCCCGTTCATAAGATATGACTTCTATACAACAGGCATTGTTTTAAATCTGTGCTCATATTGTTTTGAATATGTTATGAATTTGTGCTGTGACTTTGTTTGTGAATTTGTTGTGAAAATGTTGTGAATTTGTGTTGTGACTTTGCTTAGTCTATTGAGTCTATCAGTATGGGACAACCAAATTTAATTCATCCATGATTTTGTTTGTGAATCTATAAATCTGGTTGTGAATCTATAAATTTGATTTCATTCTTCCATGATTTAATTTTCTGATGGTTGTGAAATTGTCAATTTGGTTGTGAAAGCTTGCTTGTTGGTATGGGGCAATCTGATTTAATTCATCTATGACTTTTTTTTATAATTCCTCTAATACCTTTTTATTACTAATTTTAAAATATGAACATGAAGCTATTTTATTTGTGTTGTGTTTTAGTTTTTAAATCAAGCGTAAGCACTGTTGAGGCTCTCATTATCGAAGAATCTAGTGAACCTTTAGAATCTTCAGTAGGTACTCATACTACCTTCCATTCTACCCCCGCCCTCCACCAGGTACTAGAACCATAAAGAATAGGTATGAGGTATGAGATCACTTCACAAGAGTGCTTGATTGTGAACTGATAAACCTACATCAACTTGTAACCATTGTGAGAGGTTGTAGAAATGTCATCCCAAAAGGCAGGGCACTTCAGCCTTGAAGGTACACGTCCACTTTTGTCTTAAAAATTTTAAGAGTAGATTAGAAAAGAGTAAGCAATTCTTAGTCCCAGAGGTAAGAGTTGAAGGAGGGGAATGAGAGAAGAATCTAGGGGTAACCAAGTATAATGAGAAAAACTTAACGTTGCCTTGCTAGGATGGTGATAGTGGATGAGTTACTTTTATGGTTGTTGAGGGCCAAAGGTTTCGAGACTATACTAAGTCCATTGATCCTAAGTTTCATATTCCTTCCTATTTTACAATAATGAGAGATTGTATGAGGCTATTCTTGAAAGAAAATGGTAGTTTGAAAAAAGATGTTTTTGACTCTCAAGTGAAGAGTGTGCTTGACCATCGACAATTGGACTTCTTTCCAAAACATTAATTACATGTGTGTCACATCTCACTTTTTTTATAGTAGTTGAGAATTGCATAAGTTGATCATTTTATTTAGCCATATTATTGATCACAAAGGGGCAATGATTAGGAGGGCATTGGAGGAGTACATGCATGATTAGAGCGTTGACAAAATTCTTACAATTATGCGGACATTGCTACCTTTAACAACTCCTCTATTGATTGGTTGAGAACAACTAAAGTAGGAAAAGTGAAGTGTGTTGCGGATCATGAATTTATGCACATAAGGTGTATTGCGCACATTTTAAACCTTATTTTCCAAAAAGGTTTAAAAGAATTTGATGACTCAGTCACAAAGATCTGCAATTTGATTAGGTATGTGAAGTCATCTCTCCAAAGATTTGCCACTTTCAAGTCTTGTGTTGTTAGGTTAAAAGTTCCATGATATAGTTTTTTTATGTCTTGACATGCTTACTAGATTGAATTTGACTTTTCTTATGTTGGAAATGGCTAAGAAGCATAAAAAAGTCTTACAACTTTTGTTTGATGAGAATCCGTACTCGCAAGTTTATTTGTCTACAGATGGGCATGGGAGAAAGGGATTAAGAGCTCCTGTGTCTGATGATTGGGAGGTTATAAATTTTTTGAAGTTTCTATAAGTATTTTATAATGTCACATTGTGTATTTCTGATACATTATATGTCACCATTAATCTGTATTTTCAAGAGTTTATTAATACTCATGCAATGAATAGTTTTTGTGAGAGTAGTAACCGAAATTTCATTGAAATGGCTTTTAGAATGAAAACAAAGTTTGAGAAATATTGAGGATGATCTTGAAAAGATAAACAGGTTCTTGTTTATTATTGTCATTCTTGATTAGCGATACAAGTTGGTTACTCAAGCATATTGGTTCAATCAAACATTGGGCATTGAGAAGGGTGAGGAATTTGTTCAAATCTTCAAACGGATATGGAGTTTTTGTCTGAACATTTGTGTAAAATTTGAAAAAGTTGTAATAATGAGATGAGTTGAAATCACTTCTCAATCCAAACGGAGCCTAAAAAAATCCTCTTTTGGAGGTGGTTCATTTGGTTTCATATTAGTATTGGATTTTTTTGATGGTATGGGATGGGAGAGCTGCCAAGTTGCGCAAAGCTATTGAATTTCTCTACGTGGTAAAGAATATCGAGAGATTATAATGATTTGTTAGAATTTGATTTACTCGTTACCAAGGCACTGGTTTCTGTTAACTCTAGTCTTGGTCGACTATGTTTAGCAAACATTTATTCTTCTCACTATCTATGTTACTTCTTGCAACTGTGCTCAATGTTTAATTTGTTAATACTATAGTCCTTGGTTTTATCAAGTTTCAAATCACATATCATCAATTTCAGATGTTTTTGTGCATGATAGGGCTATTGGTTCATCACCAAAATGTGATGCAAAAGTTTGTGTAATAAGTGATAGTCCTTTAGCTGTGTTATCACTTTCCAATGTTCTCTAGAAGACTCCAACACTTTCAGTTTCACATGATTCTTGTCCATTGACGGTCAATGTTGCAACATCTATAAGGTATTTATCGGCAATTTTCATTCATTTTTTTTAATTAATTATTATTTATAAATAATCGGGGGTTACATATGAGCCCTTGTATCCGCAATCCCATTCTTCTACTCTTCAATCGATATTCTCAACAAGCTTTTATGCTCTTCCCATCCAAAAATGGATAAGATTCATATTGAGAATATGCTTGTGTGGCTAAAAATAGGAAATCACTTGGCAACAAAGTAACCTAAGAAGAAAATAATCACTTGAGCTTGACACATCTAGAAACGAATTAAGTATCTTAAAAATTTGTAGCAAAAATATTTGAATGAAATAGCAATAAAAGTAGCAGAGAAAGAGTTCAGCTGTAGAAAATAGATATGAGAGGAATGAGTACTCACAATGCTTCTCCCCACTCAGCATCAATTAGCCTACCGAAAGCGAATACATGAAATATGAAGACTATAATCAAAATCAACTTGGAAGCCATGAGCTTGGCAATAGAGCTTCAAGAATCAAAACCCAACCACATCTACCTCTCTCTCTCTTCCCATTCTCTTACTCTATCTCTCTAGCTCTAAATATACAAAATTCCTAGCAAAGTGATGGCACAAATGATTTACCAAAGAGACAACAATATCACGCCAAAGGATTGAAAGTTATTTATCGTTCAATTCTTACAAAAGTTGAGTCATTGGAAACTGAGAGACGAGAGAAACTAAAATGGCAAACTGGAGACTAAAATCACCTAGTCACTAGAAATTCAGGGATAAAAACATAAATTATACCTATGAATCTAGAGACTTGTTCAAATGGGAATAAAACCGAGATATGAAAGAATTTGAAATAGTGGATTGACGATAAAAAAATGAAGATTTATTTGACACATAGAGAAGTAAGAGAGAGAATAGTAGACCTTCATGTGCAATGGTGCGAAGTGAAAAAGAAATGGTGGCGTGGAGTTGTGTAGTGGGTGAAAGTTGATAGCGTGAGATCTAGGAGATTTTGGTGTTGAACACTAAAAATTAGAACTTGAAGTGAATAATAAATGAGTTAAAATGTGCTAACCCGCTACCCACACTCAAGTGTGGGCGGGTAGAACATTAGTCTACCCGTCTAGATGTACATGGGTTCTGGATCAGGTCGAAAAAAAAATTTCGGTCTGAATTTGCACCTTTAATCTCATCCATGAGATGTATTTTCAACTGAAAAACAAAATTCAAGTCTGGTCCCTGTAGAATTGTATCGTCAACATTTGTAAATGAGGAGCCTTAGGACCCGACCCAATTTTATCCATACGTCGCTCTCTCTCTCTTTGGGGGTTCAAGTATTCTACATTGAAAAATGCTAAATGTACTTAAGAATAACTTACAAAAAACTTATTTCTCTACATGTCAATTATTGATATGTTGAAAATAATGATATTTGAAATTCAAAATTTGAATTTTAAAAGAAAATTAACAAAATAAATATTATAAATAAAATAATAAATAAAATTGTAAAGACATGTACAATGTAGCATTACTCTCTTTCGTTTGCTTTCTTGGCATCCCTTACTGTAGACTAAAGAGCGAACGATCATGAGATACTTTTTGATAGGTATAAGCCAATCACAGGTTTTAAAGAAAAATGTAAGACAATAGAAAAATGATTCCCACACATCATATTACACAACACAATGCATAACTGTCCTAAATGAAGTGAAAAAAAAAACTGTCTTGTATGAACATGTTACATAATATTTTTTTTTTTACGACTTAGGACTGAAAATAATGAGTAATACTACATACAATTGTGGAGTACATAGGTGTTGCGCAATCGTTTTGAAAAAAGTGCGGTCTACTATTAAAAAATTATTATTATTTTATATGAGTCCTCTATTTTCTCACTTTTTTTCAAAAGAATTGCATGACACTTACGCATTTCATGACTGAAAATATTATTTCTCTAAAAGAAATCAAGTTCAATTTCTGAAATTTAAACTTTTGAACTAAGCTTATTTTCTCTATCCAACACACCTTAACGAGCTGAACCCATTGCAATGGCTGAACAACCACAAGTTCATGAGGAAGTCTCCCCTATGTCCTCTCTTTCTCTTCTGCTTTCTCGTGTCTCTCTCACCCCCATGTCTCTCATTGTCTTCCTGTCATATAGTCCTATTTGGATATAAAAAGTGTCTCATCTCATTTTATCATTACAACATTCTCAAATTTTTACATAAAATATAATAAATAATTCAACTTTTTCAAATATCAAAATAATAATAATATTAAAAAATAATATTATAATTATATTTTATTTAATTTTTAACTTTTATCTCAACTTATTTCATCTTAACTCATTATTCAAACCACACTTAAATAAAATGCCGCTTCATTTCATGTCGAAAAAATTGGTGACTTTTTTATAGATACTGTTCCAAGTCAGTACTCTCCCATTATTTCAAACTGAATACAAGATTTTGACATACTAAAAACCCATATGCATACAAGACTCTTTGAAAATTGTTTGGCCGTGCCCAACTCGCGGTAAGCATAGCTAAAATTTTAAGTTATCATTTGGATGTTGAGTTCAGTTTTTTATAAATAGTAATGAATTGAGATGATAGATTAAGTTTTGTGAGACTAATCTAAAATGAGTTTAGATGTGTCTGGATGTTAAGATGGATTTAGATATATTTATAGAAAGTTAAAAAAGATTGTGGGTCTTGCGTGTAAAAAGCTGTTGAGTTGAAAAAAATTGTGACTCCTACCTGTAAAGCAGTTTTGAGTTGAAATAAGTTTAACGATTTGAGAGTTGAGTGCTTGAATATTAGACTCAATTTAAAATTAGACAAAACTAAAAAATCCAAGTTACAAACGAGACAATTTTGCAACCAGAATCACAAAAGTCAAGTGAGAACGCGTGATCGGTAACCATCGCACACCTAAACTCTGTTGTCGGCATCTAGCGGTGGCAACGATGGTGAGTGATGGTTGTGTGTGCTCCAGGGTCTTGGGGGCTTTGGGAGAACACTGGTGAGACATAATCCAATTTTAAAATTTGAAACTTTTTATGTCTGAGTTCCCTCATACACAACTTTTTTTTTCTAAAACAAAATAAGATAATAATAATAACTTGCCATGCAGGAATGTTGTGCAAAGTGTAGTGTATCACGAAAAAATCTATTCATAAGCTTATACATCACATATTATAACTTTTTTTTATTTTTTCTAAATTTTTTATTGTTTTAATTTTTTTAAAATAATTAAATTTGTCTATTTATCATCTATATAAATTATAACACATATTTGATAAGAGAGAAAAAAAAAAAAAAACTGTGATGTGTGGTGGGATTATGAATAGCAATACCCAGTGTATCACACCACTCAATACAATAACATTAGATCCATGGACTGAAAACGGAGAAAGCTCACGCAGGAAGGACCTTAATTTGCTTTACGCACAGATAAAGTTCTGGAAACCATTTCCTCGGAAAACGGGTTACCTACAGAACAATGTGAGAAGTTTAACCCAGAAAGATTGAACACAGAAAATACCCCGAAGATTCGAAAATAGAGAAAGCCATCTTCGACAGTGACGGTGGGCGAAGATCCTCAGAGCCAGTGGAAGACCATTGAAAGTTCTAACGATCATGAGGAACTTAGTCCTCAAGTGGTTCCTTCAAAGCTCAAGATCATTTACTCGCCCCTCCTCCTCAAGATCCAGCCCTTTCTCGCTTTCCTCTCGATGGGTCAGTCTCTCTCACTCTCTCACGAGATATATTTGCATATGCACTTGTATATATCGTATGAAGTTCACTTCTCAATTGATGCTCGAATTTTTTTTTCTGATTTTTTTATTAATAAATCTTATTTTTTGGTTCTGGTTCAATAATTCATGTGAGGAGCTGAAACTCGTACATGTTCGATAATGCTTTTGTTGATTGGATGATCACTTCTGTCTTTTTGGATTGTGGGTCTGGCCGACTGAGCTGTATTTACTAATTCTATTGTTTGGTTTGGTTGATGTGATTGGAATTTTTGGAAGTGGGATTTTACAGTACTGTAATGTGGGCTGGAATTCCGATGATCATGCCTATTTAGATTAATGTGAACGGTTTCGAACGCGGTTCAGAGTTAAAATTTTGTATAGAGAAGGAAACTGAGGAGTTCCTTTTTTGGACCATAAATTTTGAGTATTGAAGGGGAACAATGCAGCCAAGTGGCTCCGGGATTTTGATTAGAATCCTAAAGAAAAGTTGAGGGTTCTCGTGGAGTGGGTTTCTTGAAAATCAAATATTTAATGAATGTTTTGGCTGAGCATTGAGAAAATGGAAGGGTTTCTATGAGTAGGATATGGGTGAATTGTCAACTCAAAGTCTGGTGTGAAGGTTTCATTCCTTAGATTGTTCAAGTGAATAGTGGTGTAACACACCTCAAGTTCCTTAAAGAGAAATACATAGAAATAGCTCACTTCGAGGGGAGCACCTCCATTGAAGAAATGAAGAAGAAGATAAGAGAAAAGGAAATAACATTTGCATTAACTTTTTGGATGATTGAAACCTAGAGCCCTTGGCTCATACATAAAGAAGATGACCCCTACATGGGCCCAGGCTAACACAACTAAAAGCATACAAGAAAATAAACTAAGGCCCAAGGCCCGCTAGCTATATTGTAATCCAAATACATGCTGAATTTGAGATTGTAAATGAAATTAAATTGGCCCAAGGCCCATAGCCCATATCCTTCATTCGGGGACTGTGACATGTGGTTTGGTGGCAGAATATTTTCTAGAAGGCATCAGGACCTCATTCTTTCAGCAGGCTGAAGCATCAGGGTTTTAAGTTGGCTGTGAAGTTATCAGGAACCTTCTTTTGATTGAATCAATTTTCCCGTTTCATTTCTTTTAGGTCTTTTTGGTAGCAGATCTCTGTTTGGACTGTGGTTCTATTAAATTCACGTCTCATAGACATATATGTCATCTAGCCACAATTAACGCTAAATACTTATCATTTTTCCAATTGAGTTTATGGTAATTCATTTGTATCTTACGGGGTTATAGCTAAAGCAATACTGAAATGCCTGAAGGCTGAAGTGGATGATATATTTTCTGTGACATCATTTTATTTTTTGCCATGGAAATTTGTATATTCTAAAATATCATCACGTAAATAAAACAAAGTGAGCATAAAAGCTTGCAAATGTCTTGTTAAATTTTCATTTAGAATTGAAAATTATAGGTATTTTATGCTAAACACTCAATTAACTTTGAAACTTTCAACCCTTATCCAATCTTTGAGATTTTTCAGCTGTTGTCAACTATGCTATCCACTGCATTATGCCCATGTTAATATGGTTTCTTTGAGGTTATGTCCAATTATGCTCTCTGTTGGATATCGTCCAATAGATGTATTTTCCTATTTCTGCATTCTCATCCCTTCAATTGGCTCTTCATTTTCTTGGAAGTGTATTTGGAGAAACAAGTAGCCTTCAAATGTTGCTTTTTTTTGTCTGGCTGGCAGTCCTAGGAAAGGTCCCAACCACTGATAATCTAAGAAAGAGGCATGTTGTAATTTTTTTCTACATTGTGAGTAGCTTAAGGAGTTATGGGTGGGGGGAATTCAGCACTTTTTTGAGATTCAGTGGGTTATGCCCCAACGAGTGGTGGAATTGTTGGCATGTTGGTAGAATCCCTGTGGTCATAGAAATTCAGATGTTTGGAAGGGTCCCACTATGCTCAATGTGGTGTATTTGGCAGAGCACAATGCTCAAACTTTTTAAGGCCAAGAAAGGACGGTGTCGGGATTGAAAGCTACTACCTTTAGCATCCCCTATATTTGAATTGCTGCTCACTACACTTTGTATATAACTATATCTTAGTTTTCTAGACTTCAAAGACTTTTGCTCTTTTTCTTCTTGTTATTTGGGTGTTTCCTAGGTAAACTCTTTAAGTACTTGTGTTGCGCACCCTTTATGCTTTTAATAAAATGATTTAATCATAAAAGAAATATGGTTTCTTCTCTTTTTACCTTATGAGCCTTGTATCATTATGAGATGCTATTTCGAAATTTTAGAAAGATATTGGGCATTAGTTTCTTGGAAATTTTTGCCGCAAAATGTACTTTTTCTTTGATATAACTTTGATGCAGAGGAGACTAAGATTTATTAAAATAACATGTCTACCAGATTTCAACTTATTTTATGTCTCACATGTTCTACTGTTGTTCTTGATCATCTTATCTCGAGTATCTTGTCCCTTTTTTTTCGTGTTCTGGATGTCATATTTTGACATCAGTGTATAAGCTTGCATGAAACATGTACCCTCTATCTGAATCCAGACTAGTAAAACTAGACATCATCTTACGATATCCTTATTATTTTTATTTTGTTATTGTTTTTTTAAGTATGCAGTTTCTGCTCCACGTGCTAATGAGGAAGCTGAAACAGTAGTGTTTCCAAGGTGATCCTTTCCTTGATGACCTGAAGAATAGTATTGATACTCTGAGAAATTATACTCAGTTTGAATTCTTTGATTTAGACTAGCGGGGCATGCAGTGTGGATGTGTCTAGCCGTGTGTTTGCGCCTTTGTGAACCATGGTTTTTGTAGTTGTACACTACTAACTGTTAGGATCTCTAATACCTTTTTCAATTTCAAGTGTGGAAAATTCCGGCTGGTAGACCATCGATGAGTTTGATATCTGTACGAAACTCCTAGTTGATAGGCAGACCTTACCCCTGATATAACCATCTCTACATCTGTCTGCAAATCCTACCTATCATAATTGCTCTTGTCACATTATCGTTTGTTACAGACCATCTATGCCTATATTATCTGTCTCAAACTCTTTGTTAATGGAAATACCTAATTTAATATAGCTATTATAATCACTGACCCAAAAAAAAAAAAAAATAGAGCTATTATAATCACTGACCAAAAAAGAAAAGAAAAAAAGAGCTATTATAATCAACATTGAATACCTTTAGAATATTAGGTTTTGGTAAAATAATTTATTATTTAAAGACTTGACCATTGAGGGTTCCATCTTTTATGATAGAATTTTTTTGGTTGGTTAGCAAATGAAACTTGTGTGGTTTGGCTGCAAAAAACTTTTTTTTTGATAATTAATAATAGAATTTTATTACCAAGAATAGGTAGAGCCCAATTACACATGAAGTATACAAGGGGAAATACCAACATTCACACTAGAAACAGCTAAAGCAAAACAAGAAAATGATCTGCATTAAATACAAGAGCCTTAGCCCAACAACTCAAGGTACTAAAGAAAAACTCCTTGAGTTCTCCCATTGAGTGTTCTCTATCTTCAAAGCACCTCTCATTCCTCTACAACCATAAGCACCACATCATGCACAAAAGAATCATCTTCCATATGGCAGCAATACATTGTCTCCCTTCAAAACCTTTCCAACATGCAAGAAGATCCATCACTTGCTTAGGCATAACCCAATCAATACCCATCCTACCAAAAATCTAATTCCACAAAGTCTTGACCACCTCACAATGAAGAAAAAGATGGTTAATAGATTCACCATCTTTCTTGCACATGAAGCACCAATCTACTACACACATTCCATGCTTTCTTAAGTTATGCGTGGTCAGAATTTTACCAAGAGACACCAACCAACAGAAAAACGCCACCTTACTAGGTACCTTAACTCTCCAAATGCTTTTGCAGGGGTAATCATAGACACAATGACAAGTTAGCGCCTTATAAAAGGAGCTAACTGAAAATCTGGATTTTCCTGCATGAACCACAGCAAACCATCCTCCCTTCCTTGGACAATCTTCAAATTGTATTATCTTCCAAAAAAATTAGAGACTACATTCACTTCCCAATCATGCACATCTCTAACAAAACAACATTCCATTGAAAGTTATTATTCAAACAAGAAAAAGAATCATCCACTGCAGCATCTTGATCCTAGCAATCCTAAAAAGGGAAGGGTAAGCAATCTTGAGAGCCCCACATCAAGTATCATGCCAAAAATGAATCCTTGTCCCATCCCTTAACATGATTGACAAACTCCCCCCAGCCCATCCGAATGGTCTTCCACAAACCCACCCCATACGCTTCTCTTACTTCATTAGAACACCAACTCCCCCACATCCTCCCATATTTGACATCAACAACATTTTTCCATATGATATCTCCAAAGCCATTTCCCAAGAAGTACTTTGTTAAAAAGCTTCAAATTTTGCACCCCAAACCTCCACAAGAAACCGGTTGACAAACCTTATTCCATCTACCAAATGGAACTTTTTTCCCTCCCCTTTACCTCCCCACAAGAAATTCTGAAAAATCCTCTCAATCCTACTAGCCACCCCTGCCGACAAAGGGAAAATAGAAAGAAAATGTGTAGGAAGGTTAGACAACGTACTCTTTATCGAAGTTATTCTTCCCCTTTTAGACAAATATAAATTTTTCCAACCAGCTAACCTCTTCTCAATCATCCCATCCCAAATCATAAGAGATTTGTAAGGAGCCCCCAAGGGAAGACCAAGATACCTCAAGGGTAGCACCTTACACCCCAAAATATTAGCCAAATCTGAAATATTTGAAACAGAGCCCACTAGAACAATTTCAAATTTAGATAAGTTGATTCTAAGACCCAAAACAGTTTCAAAACATAATAAAAGGGTTCTCAAAGAACAAAGATGGTCTTGGTTGGTGTCACTAAAAATTAAAGTGTTGTCGAGAAAAAGAAGATGAGAGACTTTTGAGCTATTCCGAGACTCATCTCCCACCTAAAAACCCGACAAGAAACTTCCCTCCATCACTGCTTCAATCATTCTACTCAAAGCATCCACAACTAGTACAAAAAGAAAAGGAGATAGAGGATCTCCTTGTCTCAAGGTAGGTGAATTGTTGAGCAACCCAACCAGAGAGCCATTCACCAAGATGGAAAATCTCGTCGTCGAAATACAATACTTCATCCACGAACGCCATTTCTCTCCAAAGCCATATCTCCCAAGTAGGTACAAGAGGAGCTCCCAACTAACATGATCATAAGCCTTTTCTATATCCAATTTAACTAAAACTCCACATTCACCCAGTTTGATTCTACTCTCCAAACATTTATTAGCAATTAAAACTGAATCAAGAATTTGTCTCCCCCTCACAAATGCTTTTTGATACTTCAAAATAATCTTCTCCATCACCACACTCATGCAAGTAGCTAGCACCTTAGAAATAATCTTCAATGCCTCGTTTACCAAACTAATAGGCCGAAAATCCCTCGTAATAGTTGTTGCCTACAGTCGTCGTCCCTTTCTGAGTTGTAGACCCATCCATCTGAGTCATCACCACATGACAGACTGGGCTGAATGTCCACACATGATGGACTGTTGGATCTTTGATGTTGAAGTGTTGCCTTAGTGGAACTTGACGCCGAAATGCCCCTAGAAGAATCGTCTGCCGCCGTCGGTCCATTCTTTGAAGTTGCATCAAAATCACCATGCACTTGGGCTGAGCCACCACCACACCTAATGGGCTTTTAGAATTCTGCTGCCAACGAAGCTGCTTAGGCCTCCGAAGGACAGGCCTATTTACTGGGTCTCTGTCCCACCCAACTCCTTTCTTAGCAATCATAGGCCCAAACAACACCCCCGATTCCTCCTTATTCACTTTAACAACCACAAATCTTGGCCCAAGCCCATGAGCAAGCCCCAACCTCCATCAATTTTTCTTCAACAAAGAATCAAACTTCTCCTTCAAGCCCTAGCGACCCTTCGGCTTCTCCAAGTCTTTGCAACGTCTCAGAAGGCCAACCAACATCTTTGCCATCAAGATGATTCCGTTGAGACTCTACATTCAATCCATCCTTCCTATTCCTTCCTTTCGACGCAAGCTCATCCTTCTGCTGATATCCATTGCCACCCTTTTGGTGAAAACCAGAATACCCATGCGTTGGCTTCAACAATGCCGACAAGTAAGAAGCTTCACAAGAAGAGGTAGCACCTCTGTTAGAAGTGTCCAAATCCTGAGAAGCAACACCATTCTTAGAAACAACTCTATTTTCGTGAGTAGAAACAGAGGAAGATGAACTGACCATCTCTCATTTTTCTCACAAAACCAGCCCATCCACTCCCTTTCCACCCTTCAAGAATCACTATGATACCCTTCCTTGTTCTTGTTCCATACTCGATCGACTTTACAAACCTACCATACAAATTTTGATATCTTTGAACCATGAAAACTCTATCTCTCTCCCTTCTAGTCTGGTAAGAATCCATTTTTCCCGAAGACCTCAAACAATCCTCCACCAACCTAGCCATTCAGACAACCATCCCTCCAGAAAGATAAAGGAACTTCATCATGTTCCTACTCTTTTCCAAAATAAAGAAAAGGTTGCCACCTTTCCTTCTGAACACAAATAACTTTGCTTCTATCCAAAAACTACGATCCATCTTCAACTTAACTAAGGAAAAATTAGCTATCCCCAAAAAGAAACAACTAAAAGAAAAAGGAGAGTGAAATTGAAAACAGAATAAAACTGAGAAAGGATTAAGGATTATTCCCGGCAAGAAGCGCCGGAAATGGAAGATGAAGAGACATAATCAAAAGGATAGAAGGTACACATGCACGCATGAGAGAGAGAGAAAACAAAAACTAACAAAAAATGGCTGCAAAAACTCCACGTAGTAAATTTGCAATTGTTCATTTCTGTGTGCAGGACCTTTAAGAATAGCTGTTACTGTATCAACAAATAAATGCAATATGCTGAAGACAGAAACATGAATTGGAATCACCCTTTTGTGGAAGGAACTTTTATTGGAACTTCTAATGAGGAATGCTGTAAGTCAAGATTGGTGAAATTAGCGAGGAGACTTTTTTCCTCAAGTAAGAAATGAAAATTAGTGAAGAATCTTGAATTGTAATAGAATATTCTCACTGATTCTGAGGTTCCGACTTTCTTTGTTGACATGGTATATCTTAGGCTTTTGGTTTAATGGATATGCTAGACTTTGGCCATGAGATTTTGTTGACAAATAGTGCATGTAAATCGTAAGGCAGCAAACTTCATATGATGTAAACACTGTCAGATACACTTTGCAAGTTATGGGTGTTGCAATCGTATATATTCCTTGAGACTTCTTGAATGCAGGGAGGGACCTGGGTTTTCTCAAGGTCTACAGTGGGCTTTGGCTGCAAAAGGTATTCTTGTAAAGGAAAATGCTTTTCGAAACCTGGAGTCTTCTGAACTACAACAAAAGGGTGCAAACATTGTGGGTAGGCTATCACATGGTCAGTTCTAATCTTATTGATTTCATTTCTTACTATTGAATACTCTGATTTGTTCCATCTTTCCTTTTAGATTCCTTGTCAGGACTTCCAGTTTATGTTAGAGGAAGTATTATTGGAGGAGCTTCAGAAATTTCCAAGTCACAGTTTGGCAAACTTTTGAAACAGGCATGTTATGGATTTGCTTTCAATATCCCTTTTCTTGTCTGGCTTAATTTTATGTTTTTTAGTTTGACACTGTAACTTTTTCAGGTATTTCAAAAACTTAATATAAAAGTGCTAAAATGTCAAGAATAATTTCTTTAGCTTTACTTGATTCATCATATGGAATTTCATTTTTACAAGGTGTTTATGTTTTTTTAGGGGTTTCTTCAAGTTTTTTGTTTGTAGGAGTTAGACAATGTTTTTGGCAGGATAGTTTTATTGATGATAAAAAAGGCATCGTGCAAACACACCTCGCTAGAAAGAGTGCAAGGGGAAATGAAAGAACAAACAGGATACTAAAGCTGAAACAACATAAGTATGCTGCCATCCAATGATAAAGAATAATAAAAAAGAGATCCTTTAGCTGCTACACAGACTTCTCACAATCTTAGAAGCTTCGATTTTCCACAAAGCTTCACGTTGTTTTCAGTTAAACCAACCTTTGCGACACATTGAGTCATGACCCAATCCACTCTGAAAATGCTAAAGAAAGTTGCCATAAAGCACTAGTTCTCATTTACCATGACCCAATCCATGGTAAATGAGAACTTTGGTGAAGAGTCAACATACGGTAATGTAATTTACTTAAAAGAACCCTCTCTTGGAGGTGGTTCGTGTGGTTTCATATTAGACTGGATTTATTTGATTGTATGGGATGGGAGAGCTGTCGAGTTGCACAAAGCCGTTGGATTTCTTTACGCGGTAAAGAATATCAAGAACTTATAATGATTTGTTAGAATTTGATTTACTCGTTTCTAAGGCACTGGTTTCTGTTAACTCTAGTCTTGGTTGACTATGTTTAGCAAACCTCTATTCTTCTCACTATCTGTGATACTTCTTGGAACTGTGCTCAATGTTTAATTTGTTAATACTATAGTCCTTGGTTTTATCAGGTTTCAAATCACATATCATCCATTTCAGATGTTTTTGTGCATGATGGGGCTATTGGTTCATCACCAAAATGTGATGCAAAAGTCCGTGTAATAAGTGATAGTCCTTCAGCTGTGTTATCACTTTCAAATGTTCTCTGGAAGACTCCAACACGTGCAGTTTCACATGATTCTTGTCCATTGACGGTCTATGTTGCAACATCTATAAGGTATTATCAGCAATTTTCATTCATTTGTTATAATGCTATACTAATGCTATGTGCTGGAAATATTAAGCCCTGTACCATTGCAGGCTTTACAATGCAAAATGTCTAGTCTTGCTCAGTGTGTGCTTGCCTGGCTAATGTTTGCATCTGAGTTGGTGGGGACTAAATTTTATTAATATAAGCTTCCTAGCTAATTTGGTTGTTTGGTCGAACTTCCTTATTTTTCGAAGGAATGCATAATGCTTGTGAGAGTAAAAGGCTAATGACTTGATATCAAAATATAGGTGTATCATAATGTGAAGATACTTTTTTTTCTTTGATATGTCAGAGGTAAATTTTATTGATATGAATGAAATAGGCAAAGTCCGTGTACACAGGAAGTATACTAGAGAACACCTAAATACATTCTAGGATCCAGAAATTAAAACCAGAAAGTCATGAACATTGTTTCCATTAAGCACAATAGCTGAAAACCAACTCTTCTAAATATCTCATCCCATAGCACTCTTGTCACTTCACAATGCAATAATAAATGATCCACTGATTCGCCATGCTTTTTGCACTAATAGCACCAGTCCATCACAATGAGCCCTCTCTTCCTCAAATTGTTCGTGGTCAAAATATGCCCAAGAGAAGCAGTCCATGCGAAAAATGCTACTTTGGAAAGCACGCGTGACCTCCAAATATTGTTCCAAGGGAAAAGAAAATTACCTTGTGCCAATAATTTGTAATACGACCTCACTATAAACTTCTTGCTACCATTGGGCCTCCACTGCATCCTATCCCCCTGTGCCGTTGTACCTCCACTAGTGATAACCATGAGAAAATGCAATCAGATCTGCCACAGAAGCATCCCTGTTAACTGCAATGCGATAGAGAGCTGGAAAAACCCTATCAAGAGCGCTATCACCACACCAAACATCATGCCAAAACCTGATTTTGGAACCCTTGCCTGCCACAAAACTAATTTGAGTTTCAAAACTCTTCCAGCCCCTCCTAATAAATTTCCATAAGCCCACGCCATACCTCCCCTCCCTCACTTCATTGGAACACCAACCCTCCCAAGCACTTCCGTGTTGGAGGTTAAAAACTTCCTTCCAAAGCGCATCCCCCTCCAAGTGATATCTCTACAACCATATTTCCAATAGAGTTTTATTGAATGTCTTCAAATTGCGAACCCTAAGCCACCATTTGAGATGGGAGAACAAACTTTATTCCAATTAAGAAGATGAAATTTTGCTTCTTCCCCCACTCCACCCCACAAAAAAGCCCTAAATAGCTTCTCAATCCTATTAGCCATCCCTGCAGGCAAAGGAAATAGAGATAAAAAATAGGTGGGAAGGTTAGATAAAGTGCTCATAATTAATGTGAGTCTACCCCCATTCGATAAATACATCCGTTTTCAGCCAGCAACATTTTCTCAACTTTCTCTATAACTCCATCTCAAATAGCTCTAGCCTTAAACGTTGCCACCAATGGAAGACCCAATTATTTCATAGGCAAAGTAGACATTTTACAACCCAGGAGACTCGCCAAGCTGATGATGCTAGGAACGAGCCCCACTAGAACCATCTCGGACTTACCAAGGTTCACCTTAAGACCCGACAAGGCTTCAAAGCATAACAAGAGTGCCCTTAAGGCTTGAATATGGCCACGATCGACCTCACAAAAGAGAAGAGTATCATTTGCAAAAAGGAGATGTGAAATTATGATAGAGCCGTTGGTACCATTTCCCATTGAAAATCTAGATAAGAAACCTTTCCCAACAGCAGCCTTCACCATCCGACCAAGTGCCTCCATGACAATAACAAAGAGAAAATGAGACAATGGATCCCCTTACCTCAAACCACAGGAAATTATGATGTGAAAATACTTTTTGTTGAAAAGTAGGAGTGAGGCTTGGTTTTGTTTCACAAACTATCTCATCTCATCTCAACATCCAAACACCATTCAAACACAAACATTTTTCAATTTCAAATTTTCAATTTTTTATCTAATAATTATCTTATCATTATAATTTTTTTTAACTTTGAAACAAAACACAAAAAATAATTCAACTTTTTCAAATTTCAAAACAATAAATAATATTAAAAATTATATTCTAACCCTCTTTTAATTTTATAATTTTTTTTATTTAACTTTTTTTTCTCTCCTTTCCCAAAATCTCATGAACATCTTAACTCAAACTATTTCACTACTATTCACAAATTATCTCACTACTATTCATAGATTTCTCATCTCATCTCATCTCATCTGTGTAACCAAATGAGGCTTAAAACTTTATTGATAGAAAAAGGCATAGCCTGAGCACACAGAAAGTATACACTAAATGCACCTAGCAGCCACTAAACACTAGTGATGGATACAAGCAAATTAACAAAACTATCCCCATTACAAACAATGACAGAAGCTCAAAATAGAGTGTGTTGAAAGAATCTCTTCAACTAGTCCAAGGAGCGGTCCGGTCTTCGAAGCACCTACCATTTTTCTCCATCCACAGGCAGCACATAATACAATGAGGAATTATTTTCCACACAGCAGCAATGTGAATATTGCTCCTAAGACCTTTCCAACACTTAAAAATATCCACCACCTTCCAGGCATTGCCCATGCAGCACCAGTCCAGTTGAAGATATCATCCCACAAAAACCTGGCCACCTCACAATGTAACAATAAACGATCCACAGTCTTCCCCCATTTTTCTTACATAAGTAACACCAATCCAAGGGAAGGAGTACAACCAAAGAAAGCAATCGTAGGAGGAACCTTACATCTCCAGATACTTTTCCAGGAAAAGTGGTTACTTTGATGACCCAAAAGTCCGTGTAATAAGTGATAGTCCTTCTGCTGTGTTATCACTTTCAAATGTTCTTTGGAAGACCAACACATGTAGTTTCACATGATTCTTGTCCATTCACAATCTATGTAGCAACATCTATAAGGTATTTACCGGCAATTTTTATTCATTTGTTATGATGGTATACTAATGCTATGTGCCTGGAAAATGTCTTGCCCTCTACATCTCTGGCTTTACAATGCAAAATGTCTAGTCCTGCTTGGTGTATGCTTGCCTTGGCTAATTTTTGCAACTGAGTTGGTGGGGACTAAATTTTATCAATAAAAGCTTCCTAGCTAATTTGGTTGTTTGCCCAAACTTTCTTATTTTTCAAAGGAATACCTAATGCTTGTGAGACTGTAAGGCTAATGAAAATACTGACTTTGTCATTGAGAACTTCCTAATTGTTGCTAAAAAATTTTTGTGGCATATACACTGCAACCATGATTTAGTGTAATTCCTTTTTTACACTTAAAAAAAGAGTGATTATTTTTGCTATTTCTGTTTGGTTCACTTCTCGGTTATGGTGGTCAATGGATGTCATTAGAGCTCGAAGAGTCTGTAGTACATATGTCTTTGAAGTAGGAGCTTTACTCCTGTAGAGCCACGTCATCTAGTCCTGCATTAAATAACCATGACTGTAGTCGTTTAGGTTTAAAATAACTTGAAAGGTCATGCCAATAAATATTACATAATTTGGAATTTTAAAAGTCTGGAACCCTTCATATTCTTTCCTCTATAATACGTCGTCTTCTTTTCCCTATGGCAAATATATTTATTTTTTCTGTAAAACAAGGATTTTATTTATTACTGTTTGTAATCAAAGAATGCCACGTTTTCTGATATGCGTAGAGATCGGAAAGAACACCAATGGCAAAAAGGACTCAATTGAATCAATAAAAAGTTCAAGCATGAAATACAATCGCCATTTTGATTCAAGATGAATGCTCTAATTGTGTTATTCCAATTTTGACTTTTGACCATGCAGTCCAGGGGTGGGTGACTCTGTTGGTTTGGGAGCTCAAAGGAATAAGGGATTCATAGCTACAGATATCGAGCGATCATCACTGATTTTATGTGGTAAAGCATTCTCAGATACAAATGGGATTAAAGAAGCACTGGCTTCCTTGTCTGGACCTATCATATCTTCACGGGGAGGCCTTCCTCTATCTGGAAGGTAATGCTCTCCAACTTTTTTTTTTTTTGATATTATGATTCTAGCATGAATGCAATGTTCCATTTACATCTGGAGTAGCGAATTTCAGGCTCTTAGTGTCTGGCGATTCAGTGGTTCTTTTGTTTGCACCCTATCAAACCATTCAGAGCTGCACGGAGTCCTTGGTGTCTGCAGATGCAGGTGTAATTCTTTCTTCTGAAGGTGCTGCACCGTATTTTCAAAGTGGAAAATCTGGTGGCACGAATTTATTTAAATTGCCAGCTGCTGTTATCCTTGCATCTTCTGATAGGTAATATAACCATGTAAAGATTGGTCCCTTTAATATGGATGGTAATGGTGTTCGCTAGAGTATTTCTGTCCAAATTATTTTTGAAACACACATATGTGACTAGGTTACTGGGTTAGATGGTACCACTCACTATAATGGTCTTGTTCAATGGTCTTGTTCGAATCAAAATCAAAATTTGCAAGAGCTGGTTGGACAACTTGAGTAGGCTGGTAAAGAATCATTTTCTTCATCAAGAGAGCAAACAATTTATTCTTATATGTGCTGCCTAAGTGATAGTGACTGGTGTGATAAAGCGTGTCATTGATGTGGAATTGGAGGCTGTGGGTTGAAAACATACTTTCCTATATATCCACTAATATTACCTTTTAGCCATCTAGATGATGGGCTGGAAATGTAGTAAATTGCTGAAGACATGTATTTGCCAAATGAATTAAAACATAATCGTGACTGAAAAACTTGACTGATTGCTTTTCTGGCTTTACAAACTGATCTGGTCTTTTGCAATGTTTGAGTGAAAACTTGAATGTTGCACAAGTTGCTTTCCTTGCTTGTTAAAATGTAAGGATGCACAAAGTGGCTTGCTATTAATTTGCATTGTGCTTATGATGCTTGAGCCTAAGGAAAGGCTCAGTTTTGAAAGCCTTGGACCATCATCCTCACTCTTTACCACCTAGCCTTCTCCAAGCATAGAAAAGCTCCACTACTCTTCTAGGCATTACCCATGCCATTCCCCCCCGAGTGAAGAAATCACTCCACAATGCACTTGCGATCTCACAATGAAGTAGAAGCTGATCAACTAGGAGATTGATATTCAAACATAGAAGGTGTTGAATATAGTAGCTTAACTTCAGACTGTCAAAGAACATCTTATATTCAATAAAATGGGAGAATTCCCCCACCCTCTTCTAATAGCTTTCCACGCCCCAACCACAAGCGATTGGCTAATCTCATTCGAACACTATCTTCCCCTTATACTACCATATTTGGCTTCCACCTCCAATTGCCACAACATTTTCCTTTCCTCAACAAAGCTTTGTTGAACAATAACCTATTTCCAATCGCCAATCTGCCCAGATATTGTGGAGTGAAAATCTGGGACCACTTGACTTGGTGAAAGTTGAACTCCTCACCCATTCCTCCCTAGAAGAAGTCCCTTTGAAGCTTCTCAATATGTCGGGAAACTCCCACAGGCATAGGGATAGAGACAAGTAATATATATGTAGTAAGGTTTGTGAGAGTGCTCTTGATCAGTGTAACGTGACCTCCTTTGGATAAGTAAAGCTGCTTCCACCCTAGAAGATGTCGTTCCATCTTTCCTATAACATTGTTCCTAATAAACCTCACCTCAAAAACACCCCCAATGGGAGACCTAGATACTTTGTAGGAAGCAATGACACCCCATAACCAAGGATATGTGTGAACCCGCTAATGTGATTTACTGGTTCTTATTGGTGGTTTTATGTCTGGCTTCTTGGTGGGGGAGGCAAATACTAGCTTTCTCAATATATCTCATCTCTTAAAAAAAAGTTTTAGTAGCCGTCAAATATTTTTCTCTCCCCGTACATCTACCATCTGATACTCGCAAACCCTAATACACCCATCCAGCCGCCACCCATTACCCACAGTCGATCGGAGAGTAGCACCTCACCTCCGCCACAGATGAGGCCGACGGACCCTGGCGACCTCACCGAAGGCCGCCCGGCATCGGTCCTCTCTGGCAAACGCCTTCTTATCGTGAGTTTCTATTGTTGGAGCTTCTTTTCGCGAGATCCAACCACACTTGCCGGCGAGGGTATCCTCGCCACCACCACAGACAAGGCCGACGGGCACTGGTGACCTCGTTGAGGGCCATCCGACGACGGTCATCCCACCGGCAACCTGGATTTTCCCTAGGTCCTTTTCTGCCGCCTTCCAAAGTGCTCCGATGGCCGTCCTGCTGCCTCAGAGAGCTACGGTGAGTCGGTGACAGCCCATCAGTCGCATCTTTCCATTCCCTTCAGTCGGCGATCTAGTTTTTCCCCTCCGGCACAGATCTAGTTCCCTTCGGCACATACCTGGTTTCTGAAAGATGACGTTTGGTTGCTGACCATGTTTCTTTTCGCGACTGGGTGTTGGGGCTGTTGGGCTCAGAATGGGTTCTTCTATGGAGTTGGTCATAGAATTTAAATCATTTGCACTCGTGAAGGAGGGGAGCATGTTAGGCATTCCTGAAAGGAGTCGAATGGTGATTTCAAAATTGGTTCTGGGCTTAACAACAGTAAAATGGCTGGCTAAGGCCATGACAAAGTGCACAAATGAGAAATGGGATTTTTACTCCACTTTCCGGGAAGGCAGACGTACTTTCACAATGCATCGCTACTCGAATTCTCGAGGAAGTTATATGGTGGTGGAGGAGTATGGTGGTTGTGGGAGGAGGAATTTTATATTCATCCCCGAGGAGGGGGGCAGTGGCTGGAGAAGGATGGGAGAGGTACTGCATGATTTTTCCCACAGCAAGACCAGTCTTATGGAAGGACAAAGAGGCGTTGGAGGGGGTCCAGTCCCTCCAACTCAAATGCAAGGGGGCTATAGCAAACATGTAGGTGGCGGGGAAGAGAGCTTGGAAGGGAAAGACCCAAGTACATTCTCGGTGTCGAGGCGATCCTATGTCTCCACTTTGAAGACGGGTCATGCCTCAGAGGCTCAGAATGAGGGGGGTGTGCAAATCACCCCTCATGACTTGCTTGTAGAGATGCACAATTCTTTAAATGAGATGGAAATCCAATTGGTCGAGTTGAAGGTAGCAATAGCTTGGTTGTCTACGAAAATAGACCTTCTTTCAGCTGGAGACAATAGGGTTGTAAGAAACAAGACGGGCCTGAACCCTTTAAACTCCAAAGGAAAATAGAAAATCGGATTCGGTCTTGTCCCTATAACCAGATCCAGGAGAGTATGGTGGGTCAAAAGGAAATCTGGAATATTTGAAGCGGGGTCTACATCCGGTATCGGCGTTGAGAGATCAGTAATGGAATGCCATTCGCCTCTGGTTACACCCTTGGTCCCTAATGAAACTATGGCTCCCTCGTCAGAGTTGAACGAAAATGGTGTACTGCTGAGGCCTAAAAGAGATGTAGAATCTGATACCACCCTAGAGGTGAAGGAACTTGCTGTCACTCCAGAATCTCCAATATGTCTAAAACCATTGGAGAGAACCAATGGAGTTGCTGGAGAACCAATGAGCTTGGCTTTGGTGCCTTGTATAGAGGAACGTCTAGAGTCGGGAGTGTAGTTGGATACTGTGTCTGGAGATAAAGTTGCTCCCTTGGTCTCTCTTCCTCCAATAGTGGATTGGATTCTGCCTAAAGTTAGCGTGATTCAGTAGTTTGTGAAAATTTCACATGGAGGATGTGAAGACCAATTTAAAGAACTAATAAGTGCGATTGAGGCAAGCCACTCGCTTGAAACCAAATCAAGTTTCAAGAAAAGCAGGGAGTAACAACGTCGTCATTAGGCAATCAACTATGACGCTAAGGGTGGTAGCTCAACTAGAGGGAAGTCCAAAGGGAGGGCATCGTGAAGTTTTAGTTCTAAAGGAAGAAATAAGAGGTTGGGGCTGGGTTTTTGGGTAGCGTTTTAGTTCTACGGGAAACAAGGGGTTGGGCTTGGGCTTGGTTTTTGGTTGTTTTTCATGGGTTTTTTGGGTCATTGGGGTCAATGGGCAAGGTGTTTTCTTGTATACATTAGTGTACTTGGTTACTCCTTTATGATATATATAATATTTTTACTTATAAAAAAAAAATATCTCATCTCTTATTTGCCGATAATACCTGTTATTTTGTGAGGCCAGCCATGATCATATTCGTGCATTGGGGGCTCTCCTTCTATGCTTCAAAGTCGTTTTTGGATTAAAGGTGAACTTAGGCAAACCAGATGTAGTTTTGGTGGGGCAAGTGCATAATGTGGATGGTGTGACTTCTGTCTTGGGATGCAAGATATCTTATTTACCCATGAAATATCTTGGCCTCCCGTTGGGTGCTCATTACAAATTGATATCCATTTGGAGTGATATCCTAGAAAAGATGGAGCGGAAACTTGCTAGTTGGAAGTAGATGTACTTATCCAAAGGTGGCAAAGTCACTCATCAAAAGTACCCTTTCCAACCTACCTTCTTATTTCCTCTCTCTAGTTCCACTTCCATCAAAGGTGGCTTACCGTATGGAGAAAAGACAATAGGATTTCCTATGGGGAGGGATGAATGATGTGTTCAAATTTCATCTGGTAAAATGGGCCTCCGTTTATTCTCCAATTTCCGAAGGAGGTTCAGGTATCCAAAATTTGCAGCTTTTTAATAAGGCTTGTTGGGCAAATGGCTATGGAGATATCCCATAGAACATGGAGCTTTGGGGAGAATCGTTTTAGACTCAAAGTATGGTAGAGTATGGGGGGAGGTTGGTGCTTGAAAGAGGTGAGTGTATCATATGGGGTGGGGCTCTGGAAGCACATTAGATGAGGGTGGACTAAATTTTCTATTTTTACCTTTTTGGAGGCAGGTGACTAGTCCCGGAACAAATTCTGGCATGACATATGGTGTAGTGGCAGGGCACTTAAGGAAGCCTATCCAGACTTCTTTGGTATAGCAAGGATGAAGGAAGCCTCCATTGCGTACCTCCTTGACCAATCTAACAGCACTCCCCAATGGAATGTCACATTTCTTAGAGCTGTCCATGATTGGAAAGTTGAAGCAATCTCTGAATTTTACAACCCAGTCTATTTTGTTCCTATGAGGGGGAGAGGTGAAGACAAGCTTTTTTGGCACCCCTCGGCAAAAGGGTAGTTCACAGTACACTCCTTCTACCAATCCATCTCTAAGTATAATGTAAATCCATTCCTGTGGAAGAGAATTAGGAAGTCAATGACCCCCTTAAAGGCATCTTTTTTTGTATGGACGGCTTCTTTGAGAAAGATTCTTACTATCACCTAAGGAAACGTGGAATCAGAGTCTTGGATTGGTGTTGTTTGTGTAAAAAGAGTAGAGGACCCGTCGATCATCTACTAATACATTGTGAGATTGCCACGACTTTGTGGAATGACTTTTTTGCTAGGGTGGGTGTAGCTTGGGTGATACCAAGAAGGGTGATTGACCTCTTAGCTTCATGGAGAGGTCTCCAAGGCACTTCTTAGATTGCTGCAATTTGGAAGATGGTTCCAATCTGCCTATGGTGGTGTCTTTGGAGGGAGAGGAACGAGCGAAGCTTTGAAGATCGTGCGCGGTCATTGGATAAACTTAGAACTTTCTTTTTTAACACTTTGTTCAATGGTCGATTGTAATTGATTTTAATGGCATGATCGTTCATGAATTTCTTATATCACTAGAACATCACTCCTAGGTGTTGCTCTTGTATATGACCTGTGTACTTGGGCTTTTGCATATTTCTACGATCAATAAAATCTTATTTACCCATAAAAAAAATATGCCAATTTGATTTTTAATCCTCAGACAGCCTAAAGCATAAGAATAAACTATGCAAATTGGTTTTTTTAGATTTGATAACTTAAAAGCTCCTGCATGACAGAACATACTCTTCATTATTTCTAGTCCCCATTGAGAAATCTGATAAAAGTGCCCTCTGGTATAATGTGCAATCTTGGATTTTGTTGGTTTCCAAGGAACTTTTTTTTAAGGAAATTTTTGTATGACCTGAAAATGAATCATATACTACTACTAAATAAACTTGGAACCTTAATGTGAGGGAGTCCCAAAAACTTCTTCGCTAATTATGGTGAAACAACATCAATATCTGTGATTGCTTCATCCTTTTTCTCCCTCTTTTTTGTTTTCTTTTATGCCACATTCAATTTCTTGACTAAAATATGAGGTTTACACTGGGGTGTTGCCCTCGTATATACCCATTCAAGCCCTAATATGCTGATAATGGTGGGAATGAATCCCAGATCTATGCAATATTCCTGAGACTTTACCAACATCATAAGATTCTCTTCCCTGGTACATTCTAAAACTGCCGATGACTTAGGAATGCTCTCCATATCATGTTATGTTATATTCACAAGATAATTTTATTAATGAGCAAAAAAGGTGCTGCCCAAATACATGGGAAATTCTTGTCCTTTTTTTTTTAAACTACCCATTTGGCTGTTGATGTGATCCTCTATTTTGAAGCAGTTCTGGAAGTATCCCTTCTGCATCAAAGCTCTCTCCTGGGCAAGCAGCCTATCACTTCATGGCAGGCTATCAAAATGGGAAGTTCTTGCCTGCATACAGCAAGAGCTCTTCATCTATTGACCTGTTAGAACTTGCAAAGGCTCTTCGGTCCAAGGTGAAATGTTAAACTTGTTCATTTAAAGCAGGCATTATGCTGTCTGGTTTAAATTAATTATCGTTTTATTTTTAGTTATGTTTGACGGGACTAATCAATCTTTTATACTGTTTCTGCAGTTGCAAGAGAACCAAATCCCATCTTTCCTCATCAATGTCAATGAGGGGGAAAAGAGTGTAACCGGTAGGTAAAGAAGTGGGATGAGTTGAACCTTCTCACGGGTAGAAGCCGCCCTTTATATATCATCTACTTTTGAGGAACTATCTGATCAACTCTGTAAATGATAGTTTCTTTTTTTTTCTCCTCTCCCAACATGAGAGTTGGTTGTTGAGTGGTTAAATTATGTTTATTCTTTCTGGTCTGCTTGCTTTATGGGCAAAAAACAGTTGATTCTTCTTGCTGCTGGAAGGGAAGGATTTGCATTATTTGAAAGGAATAAAGGGGCACATGCTAAATGCTTGCTTTATTATTAGATCCCAAAAGGGAGTGATATTTATATGGAAGAAAGGAAACAGAACGGAAGGACATGTAGTAGTATTACAGTCATGCATCGATAAAAAAACTATTACTGTTATGTGCAATGCTTCAGTAGTTTAGAGTCTAACCTCATCTTTGAGGGTTAAAAGTTAATTGGAGGAGCATTCTTCTTTAAAACACCATTTTTGTATGGCTGCCTATTTATGTTTTCTCTATATTTATATTTTCAGGATTTTTTCCATCTTTTTTACTTTCTCTAGTTAGGTTTATCTGATGCATACTCCCTTTATACTTGGATTTTCCTTTTCATGGTTAGAAAAACTTCACGGACCAAAAAAAGGTTGCGTATATGATGTCTGCTCCATATGTGGTGGTTGCATGGCCATACACTGAAACAGAAAGAGATGCACCATGAAAGAAGTGGCTTCTGAAAGATTTTACCCAGCTCTTTTCTTTTTTAGTCTTGGGCTTATTATGATTCTCTCACCATTTTAACACAATAAAACATTAAGACATTAACTAACAAAAGAGGCTGCTTTGCTTGAAGTCCTTACATCTTTTCTGCTTTCATTTTCCATTTGAAGCTAAAAAGGTAATCCATTTCACTTGAGTTAGATACTGAGCACAGATATTTATTTCAATGTGGTGTCATTTGTTTGACTTTTGCAGGTAAGGATCTTATTAAGTTGGTGGAATCAACTCTGTCCAAGAACATCCCCCTATTTGAAGCCAAAGGTATCTTTTCATCCTTTTTCTTCCCTGCTGGTAAGGGAAAGTTTACTGGTGGATTATGTATATTTTTCAGGTGGAAATCTTCAAGGAAAGTACAAGAGCTTTTTATCAGGAAAATTTCAAGACCTACCCAAGGAATTCTCATTCTGAGAACGATAAATTCTTTTTGCCTTTTCCTTTGAAGCTCTTGTTTTCCTAAAGGTACAAATGTAATCTATTTCGCTGGCTTTTCACACCCCCTGATGAAAAGCCAGCGATTTAACTAGTTCTATGTAAGGAAACTTTTGAGAGTGCGGTGCACGGGACCGGGGTTTACTCTACTGGGGTGGGTCCGAAAGACCCTGCCTTAGAGAGGTTCCCCGACATAAAAAAAAAAAAAAAAAAAAAAGAAAGAAGAAAAAAAGTTTTACCCCGATCATGTGCGTGAGTTTTCCTCCTCACAAAATGTTTGGGGTGGAATACCAGTGCCTGAAATAAGTTATCCAGGTGTATATCTGTTGACTTGTATTAATTTCCTTTTCTCAGTTCAATGAAAAGACTTTTGGGATGCTTATTCTGGGATCAAAAATTCTACTCAACTTCTTACTATTCACACAACCTCTACACACCACATTTTTTTATTTTTATTTTTTATCAAATTTTTAATATATAAATAATGAATAGAAAAATTAAATTAATTTAAAAAGAATAAACTCAAAAAAAAATTTTAAAAAAATATTAAAAAATTTAAAAATTTAAAAAAATGTGGTGTGTGGAGGTTGGGTAGGTTGTGTAGCATTTCTCTTCTGGGATATGATGATTGAGTTAAATTCTGAAACGAAATGAAAATCTGAGACTTCAACGACTTGTTTGCTACTACAAAAACATTATACATTTGCTGATCAAGTGGGAGTTCACTGGCTTTTATTATTTTGGATGTACTGTGGTATAAATTTTTATTTATAGTGGATAAAATGAAGATTGAGGAATCTTGATGTGCTGTTTGTCTTTGTTATGAAGAAAATCTTTCTACTGAATATTTGATGACTTTGTTTTCCCCAAATAATGTCAGTACTTGTATTTCCAATGAAAAGTGCTTGCAAACATGGTTAATTTGTTCATACCCTGTGAACCTTTTGTTTTGAGAAATTTGTTGGAATGAGAAAATGAACAGATGATGATGGAAGATTAGTCATAGGTTGATCTCATATGAAACTGGAATGTTTCCTCTTGGGCCCTTGCTTTATGTATACCAGCTTCAATGGCACTCTTACAGGGAAAATATAATGAGAATTGGTGATGTTGAATGGCTTTAGTCTGACAAATCCTAGTTTTTTTTTTTTAATAAAACGGATCATCACCCTTCATTAGATAGATAGGATTTACACATATGATTTGAAAACAAGTTAATTATATTCGTTAATAGCTTCCCAGTACACATTCGTGTCTGATGTGGTCTAGTCTAGACGATAAATCTCTAAAGACCTAAGTCTTAGAAAAATACCACTTCTGTACGCGACAAAGGTTACAAAGTCTCCATATCCTGACTAAGTAGGGTAGGATTCACCAAACTTCACCATCTGACAACGGGGGGGACTTCTTTTTTTATTTTTTATTAACCTAAAACAACATTATACAAATGAAAATTACAAACAGAAACGAAAACAAAAAACATTGTAGTGGCATGTGCACTACACAACAAGGATTGTAAAAGCAGTGCACAAAAGGGGCTGTTGTGGCGTGTGCAGTCCACGCGCCAAACTGTACGGAAAACTAGCGGACGATCTTGGAAGTATTGGTCTCGTAGACTCCAGAAACGCCGCGCGTTGCGTCAGCAGAGGGCTTGTTAGACCTCTAAGGAAAGATGCCTCTAGGAGAGCCGCCCATGTCCTAGTCATGTTAGGGACATGCCCCTCGGACAGCCCTTGGATATGCCTTGTCAAGCATGGGGTGCCCAGAATGCTCATAGACCGGCCACATGCATATCTTGGCCTGTGCCTCGACAAGCACGGGGTGCCCAGTATGCACGCCCATGCGCATGCCAGGCCACAGGCCTAGCGAGGCTAGTAGTCGTGCGCAACCCAGTGCACGGCCAGGCATGCGCAAGCCCATGCGTACGCACACTGACCGCGTGGCCCTGCGCATGCTCACTGGCTGCATGGCCATGCGCACGCACAGGCCAGCACCCATGCGCACGCCCAGGCCCCCAGCGCCCATGCGCACGCCTATGACCCATCTCCTGACCGTGAGCCCAGCTGCGTGGCCCCCAGGCTGCATGCCAGCGAGGTTAGTGGCATGCCTTCCAGCGCACGGCCCCAGGCCGTGCTTTGCAGAGCAGGCTAGTGGTATGCCCACCTGGCATGCCATCCAGCGCATGGCTCCAGCCCATGCCTTGCAGCAGGCACACATGGCTAGCCATGTCCACCAACCGATCCATGCATGGCACCATATCATGCACCACACCTAGCCATGCCATGCCACTTAGCCATAGACCCGACCGAGGACCACCATGCACCATCCTAGCCGAACCATTGGCTCATGCATGCCAGGGTCATGTGGTCCATGCTATTATCTTATGTGTTTTTATTTATTTTAATTATTTTATGTCTTTTATCTCATAGGGACATTTTGGGGGTTTCCACCTTGTATTCTTTATAAATAGGACATTTAGCATTTCATTTTCCATCTTTTGACAAATTGACTAGAGTGAAGACTTTGTTGAGAGATCATTTCGATGTGAAGACACTTGGGTTCTTTTGGGTGCAATTCATTGAATCCCAAAGAGAAGATTACTCCATGCAATTCATTGAATTTGAGTAATCTATTTATCTTGTTTTCCAACTTGGTGCAATTCATTGAATCTAAGTTGTTTATCTTTCTTCTTGTTACTTTCATCAATATATGAGGTTTATTCAATCTTGGTGCACATTGTGAATCCATTGTTGAATTATTTTCATTGTTCATTCAAGTTCATCATTTGTTCTTGAGTGTTCATCATATGTTCTTGGTGTTCATCACAATTTCGACACATCCAATCCATCCAAACATAGTATTCGGCCAACCTTAGTGTTTATACACTTTCCATAAATATTTCCATCTTCCACTTTTACTCTAGCTGAAACCTCACATTCTTTATTGACCCACAAGTGACTTTCAGCCAACACATTCCTTATTGGAATTGCCTTGGTCGACCACCACATTCCCATTTTAGGGTTTCCATATTTGAAAACCCCAGTTGGCTCCATCCACTCACTTGGCCGACCACACCTTTCCCCTAGACACATCCCTTGTTTTAAGGAAACATTCCTTAAAACCCTCCATTATCTATTCGGCCACACCTTGTCCATAGACACATTCCTTGATTTAAGGAAGCTTGCCTTAAACACTCCACTAATCTATTTGGCCAAGCACTAGCCACCCCCTCCAAACCTCATCTTGTCTTCCATCTCTAAACCTAGCCACATCATCCAAACCCTAACCATAATCACCAAAGTGGCGCCATCCATACAAGCCATTATTGCCGTGCACTCCATGTAAGCTAAGCCAACCAAAACACTTAACCATTTTTCTCCATCATTCCTTACACTTTATCTAGCCGAAACTCTTAACCTCACATTGTCATTATTGCCATCTTACCACCATTGATCGTGACTCAAGCAAGAGAAGGACTAGCATTTGGTCAATCAAAGGAAAACCAAGCCGTGGATGACTTATTGTTTAGGGACTTGATCGAGGTCCCTAACAGGGCTCCCTGGTGGCGCGTGAAAGCCACGCGCCGAGTGACTCCAGGAACTTTGACCAGCGCGTGAGGGCTACTTGCCGCTCCGTTTGACATCGTATTTGGTGGTCTTGAAGATCGGCGGCTGGGTAACACCATAGTGTGGCGTGTTCTGACCTGTGAGTACTGGGAAGTCCTAGATCTACAATTCTCCCTTAAATGGCCTGAAAAACACAAAAAATAAAATAACTACAAAGAGGTGGAGGGAGGGAGAAGGGAGGGGGAAGGGAGTCGAAGCTCCCACTCCCTCGAGCCGGTTTTGTGAAGAGTTTTTCTAGATAGAGAGGGTCTGAGTTTTCTAGAGAGAGAGGGGGAAGGCAACTCCGAAAACCCACAAATCCTAGTTCTATGTGGAAAGATTTGAATTTCTAAATAATTACAGAAACTTGCATAATCTGGTTTGGCCTCCAGTCTTGGCATTAGCCTGTTTATGGTCTCTTTACTCTTAGAGGGGTGTAAATTTAAGGAAGAATAATCAATTATAATTATATATTTAAGCTATATAATTGCGTATGGCAATTTTGTGGTTGTTCTCACTTCACACAGCAATTGCTTTACAACGTGTACCTCAATTCCTACCATTTTGAATGATTCCTATAATGTGTAGCTCACATACAATTTTTATAGTTTACATGCGAATTTCAAAGTTTATATATATTATATATAGTTTGCTGCTCAAATGGATCATTGAACTTGGCAGCACCATCTAGTACCAGGTCATATTAAAAGAAAAAAAGAAGAAGAACATAACACCTTTCTTTTTCTCAATTGCCATACATCTTCTATTTCTCGTTCTGTTTTTTATTAATGCCCATCAAGTGTAGGCTGTGATATTTATTTGGTACAATAGAATAGAAATAAAATTATAATTTTGGAAGCAAGGGAGATGAAACTTCTAGCAGCATTATTGTTTGGTAATGAACTAAATGGTTTATTTTGGGGTTTATTAAGAGATTTTATAATCATTTGTAGTCATTGAATTATTATGCAAATGTCATGATAACATGAGTTTTACGTTTTGTTTCTTTTAATATGACATGGTAACATACGATATTGTTAAGTGAACGGTAAACTCTTATGGCCGAGTAGCAACATCTTTATCCCTTTGTGAAATCAAGTGGAATGAAAAATGATTTACTTACAAATTTTCTAAAACTACCTTAAAAATGGAGGTAACGTTTATAAAATTGAAATTCATTTTAACGAGTAGTAGCATGAGTGTATTAGTTTATTGTAATTGAGTGGTGATTAACCTAAATGAATTCTTGTTAAACTAAACTTCTACTCATAATTTGTACATCACGTATTTGATAAGGAAAAAGTTAAAAGATTATATATGCTGTGTGATGTAGAGCATAATTTTTCAAGTTGGTTGATACTTAAAATAAAAAAAAAAGGAAAAACAGAAAAACAAATGAGCATGGGGTTTTGGCGTTAGTGTGGTTCACCCGTAAGAACCCTTAAAACCCTAACTTTCCCGCCCCTAAACCCTAGTTGCCCTCCTCCTCCTGTCTCTCATGGCTTCCGTACCGCTGAAGAAGAACTACCGCTGCGTGCCCTCGCTTCAGCAGTTCTACACGGGCGGACCCTTCGCCGTCTCTTCGGACGGCTCATTCATTGCGTGCGCGTGCGACGAATCCATCAGGATCGTTGATTCTTCCAACGCCTTGCTAAGGTCCACGATAGACACGGACTCGGAGGCCCCCACGGCCTTGGCGCTTAGCCCCAATGACAAGTTGCTCTTCTCCGCCGGCCACAGTCGCCAGATTAGGGTCTGGGATTTGTCCACCCTCAAGTGCGTGCGGTCTTGGAAGGTAACGCCTTTTGAATTGACTACTCGTTGGTTTCTTAGAACTGATACATAGAAAGAGTGCCAACGGAAATTAGGGAAATAGAAATATGCTTTGCCTGGTTGTTGAGAAAACTAATGAAAAAAATCTACCCTTGTCTTGTATTTAGTTTGCGCTTCTTATAAATTTTTTTATTACTTGTAGAAAATGAATATTTTTTCCGTTCAATGTAGTAAAAGCGAAAATGATAATTCAGCTGATCTAAGTACGGTTGGTTTTAGGTTAATTGACGTCGGATTTGTTTGGTTCTGGAAAAGCAAAAGTGATATCATGGCTTTTCAGCTAGTTGAGAACTAGAGGAAAAACACTCAGCTTCTGGCACTGGTTCTAAGAGAAATGAAAGACTTTGGCAGATGGTTTTTAGCATCTTATTAATAGTTGTATGTACTGTTCTTCTGATCGTAGTTGATGTTTGTTTTTGGCGTTGAATAGGGCCATGAAGGTCCTGTGATGGGTATGGCTTGCCACTTGTCCGGAGGATTACTTGCAACTGCTGGAGCTGATGGGAAAGTCCTTGTTTGGGATGTCGATGGTGGCTTTTGCACTCATTACTTCAAGGGCCATACAGGGGTTGTTTCTAGTATTGTGTTCCATCCTGATACAAATAGAACACTTGTAAGTTCCAACTTAAGACAATTATACTCTAATTTTTCTGTTTACAGTGTTTTAGAGGTGACATTTGTTGATGATTTATGGTATCCTTGTTTTGCTACACTTCACTATTTTATTTATTGCTTCAGATTGATCCTTCTCAAGTATGTTCTAAACCTTGAACTATTACATAAGATGAAAATCTGAAAATAATGTTTAAGGCATTTGTTGTTACTGGTATTTGATGCTGTAAATTTAAATGTACTCGTGTTTTCAATATTTGGTTCTCGCTCTCTAATCTTGGGATTCAGAGAATTTACTCTGTTTAGTCTATAAATAACCATTTACAATCCTGTTTACTGCTGGAATCCATACAATTCTGTTCTTCATTGCTGGATTCTCCAGCTGTGGCTCTTTCTCCTTTTTCCCCTTTCCTGGGTTGTTGAAGCATTGCAAAAAAAGAAGTATCTTTTCTGTCGCTAATGGTCCCTTGGGTCTCATATTCTCACATCATACAAAGAACAATATCTAAACATTGTTTCAATTTGGCAAACTTCTGTGTCAAGGCTGAGAAAATATTCACAGAAATATCACTTGGTTGCATGAGGAGGTAAACTAGGTAAATTGAATGTAGAGGCATGGTGGATGGCTCCTTTGTGCTTAATGCGAGTATATGGATGGAAAGAAATGCTCGCAATTTTGAAGGTTGTGAGAGAACACTAATAGAGCCAAATACCTATATGCTCAATTGTTGTATGATTAGACAACTGCCCACAACAGTTGCTTCTCACCCTATGGAGATTTTCTGAATTATTGTTCTCCTCCCCCACCTTAGCTAGATGTTCTCTTTGTATATTTCATGTGTACATGGGTTTTGCCCCCAGCACACTTTTAATAACAAAGAAAAGAAGACCACTTTGAAAGCTCTAACTAGGTATAATAGCATTTACAGGTTCAGAATGTTCTTAGGTGATAGATTATTTATGTGATATAAAAAATTTGATGAATAGAAAGCGAATGCTTGGTTATTTGTATCCTCTAACGTCAAGTTTAGAATGTTGCACCTTTTTCATGTTGTTGGTGATAGAGCACACAAAACCTTCCAATCAAACCAATATTTTCATGAAACTTTTTTTTTATAAGCTATATTTTCAGAAAATTTAATTCATGTTGATATTTTGTAATCACAAATGTGTTTAGCTGTTCAGATTAAGTTAGGCATGGCTTTTGGATATGCATGTGATTTAAGGTCCTGCTTTCCTCTGTTAAAACACTTGTATGGGGTCTCAAAAGTGGTTTGTGTCTTATTTATAAGTAATTAACGCGTCATTAATATGCACAAAACTATGCAGAAAATACACAAAAGTTACGCCTATATAGAAGAAGAAAAAGATTAAAGAAAGTCCTGTAGATTTAACCCATTAAGTTTTATGGAAGCTGTCCATGATAAAAGATTGTTGATAATTTTTTTTTTGAGCTGTATGCATTCAGTGTACTTGGTTACTCCTATTGATATATATAATATTTTTACTTATAATTTTTTTTTTTTTTTTGAGCTCCTCCAAAGTTCTTACATGATCCTCAAAGATTAAAGGCATATTTGGGTAATGAGATGAGATGAGAATTCTATGAATAGTAGTGAAATGTTTTTTGAATAGTAATGAAATGGTTTGAGTTAAGATATTTTATTGGATTTTGGGAAATGGGAGAGAAAAAGTTGATTAAAAATAGTATAAAGTTAAAAAAATTGTTTGAATATAATTTTTTAACATTATTTTTGTTTGAAATTTGAAACATTTGTATTGTTTTTGTGTTTTGTTTGGAAGTTTGAGAAAGTTGTAATGATTAGATGAAAAGATTGAAGAGTGTTTTGTGTTTGAGTGATGTGTGGGAAGAAAATTATGAGAAGTTTTGAGATGAAAATGAGATGTAGAATCTAACTTCCCAAACAACCCCTAAGTCATTTGTTTCCTTATAAATTTATCAAAAAAAATGAGGCAAGTAGGAATCATCTTCCACACAACTGAAATTTGCTGGTTGCCACCTAACCCTCCCGAGGCATAAAATAAGTCCACAACTTTGTGGCATGACCCAAGCCAAATCAATTCTACTGAAAAAGTCACTCCACAATGCACATGCAATCTTGCAATGAAGTAGAAGATGATCAATGGACTCAAAATTCCTTTTACACATACAACACCAATAATCACCACAATAAACCCCTAGGGGCTGGCTCAAGTGGTAAAGGTCTTGGGTTTGGGGGTATGCTTCCCCCAGGCCTAAGGTTCAAATCCCTTTATGTGCAAACAATCTCTAGGGGCTATTGGACTGTGAGATTTTTCCCTTGAATTGCTTGAGGTGCACTTGTGGGAAACTCCGTGCCGAAGGCCTGTGCATCCCATGGATTAATCGGGACGCTATTCCCGGACACCCGGTGCCAATAAAAAAAAAAAAAACCACAATGTCTCATAAATTTTTCATGGTAATAATCTTCCCTAAGGCTATCCAAGCAAAAATACTTAGCTCTAGATTAACCTTTGTCCTCCAAATATTCTTCCATAGAAATGGGTTATTATCATGAATAATAAGGATACTATAGAAGGAACGGACACTGAATATTCCTTTTCTGGATGGGGCTCAGAGAATCTTGTTTTTGCCTTCTCTTAATCAAGTGGAATCTCTTATTGTTTTTCATAAGGTCAATCCCTCATTCTGGTAACGACAAAGGAATTTTCCCAATAATGCATTTTTAAACCTGAGTATATCACAAAACCCCAGTCCAACCCCAACCCACCCTAAAAATCAGATAACATTTCTTGGCCCAATTCACCAAGTGATATTTTGCCTCTTCCCCAGGAACCCACTCCGTAAAGGAAGTCTTGCTGCAGCTTCTTGTTGCAGTTACCCTCAATAGCAATGCGTGGAAAGAGAGATGTGAAATATGCAGGCAAGTTCGATAAAGTGCTTTTAATCAATGTGATCCTACTACCTTTGGTTAAATACATATGCTTCCATCCAGCCAATTGTTGCTCAATCTTCTCAATAACTACATCCCAAATTGCCTTTGCCTTGAAAGTGGCTCCTAAGGGGAGGCTAGCCTCACATAACACCAAAGTATCATCTGCATACAAAGATGAGATAAATTGAGTGCACTTGCATTTCCATTCTCCTCATAAAAGCCTAAAATAAAACCCCATCGACAACTGCTGATAACATACTACTCAAAGCCGCAGATAAGTTTCATCAATTCATGGTAATCTTATCCTTTAAAGTGAAATTGTGACTTGTCTCTATATGTTTTCTGATGATGTGGGACCCCAACAAGGTAGGGTCCATTGGACGCACACTTGGGGAGAATTCTGGATACATGGCCCTACTCACTAGAACCGTGTTTCAGGTAATCTGGGGGAAGTTCTAGTGCATAATAAAAATTTGGTTTGTTTGAGTCTATAGCCCATCTTATGCTCACTCTTTGACCGCTAAGATGCACTCTAATACATACTTGTATATACAATTTTTTAACAAGCAGTAGAAAATTTTATTGAAGAATGCAAAAGGCAGAGAGACACATGATGACTACAAGAGAAATATCAAATTAGGAATAGAAAAGGATACAAGGAATGGGATATATACCGGCCCATTAGCCTTTTGAATGGGATATTTAAGATTATTTCTAAGGTGCTTGCTAATCACTAGGAGAGATTTTGGGGAGGATCATTACATAATCCCAAAATGCTTTTGTTAAAGATAGTCAAATTCTGGATTCAGTCCTCATTGCTAATGAATGCCTAGTCAGTAGGCTAAAATCTGGCCAGCTGGGAATCCTATGCAAGTTAGATATGGAGAAGGCGTATGATAATGTGAACGGGGTGTTCTTACTTTATGTGCTTGGGAGGTGCGGTTTTGGGGAGAAATGATGCTCGTGGATTAGATGGTGTATTTCAACGGTGAGGTTTTCCGTATTGGTGAATGGCTGCCCACATGGTTTCTTTAACAGCTCTTGAGGTCTAAGACAAGAAGATCCTTTGTCTCCACTTCTATTTGTTCTTGTCATGGAGGCACTTAGTAAAATGATTCTAGCCTTGGTGAACAGTGGCTTATCGAGGGATTCTTGGTGGGCAATCCTAATAGGGGCACCATTAACCTATCTCACTTATTGTTTGCAAATGATACACTGTTTTTTTGTGAGGCAGAACAAAACCAAATTCGAACACTGAGGGTGTTATTACTTTGTTTTGAAGCGGTATTTGGGTTAAAAGTGAACTTTGATAAATCATAATTGGTGCCAGTGGGTAATGTTCCTAACATCAGGCAGCTGGCTAGTATCCTTGGATGTAAGGTTTCCTGTCTTCCCATGAATTGCCTTGCTCTTCCTTTGGGGGCAACTGCAAGGTCTATTTCGATTTGGAATACAGTGGTGGAGAAGATTGAATGCAGATTGGTAGGTTGGAAGAAATCATATCTCTCAAAAGGTGGTAGGATCACCCTTATCAAAAGTACTTTTTTTAATCTACCAACGTATTTTTTATTTGTATTTCTAATTCCAATAAGTGTGGTGAACCATATTGAGAAGTTGTGTCGTGATTTTCTTTGGAGTGGGATAGGAGAAGAATTCAAGTATCATCTAGTCAATTGGAATAAGGTATGTTCTCCATTCTCTTCGGGTGGGTTGGGTATTAGAAACTTGAGGATTTTCAATTGAGCCTTGCTTGGGAAATGGTTGTGGAGATATAATAGGGAATTGGAAGCCCTATGGAAGTCAATGATTGATTGTAAATATGGAAGCATGTTTGGGGGGGGGGGGGGCACTAGGGAGGTCCATGGGGTTTATGGAGTGGGAATTTGGATACACATTCGAAGAGGGTGGGGGATCTTTAATCGGCATACTAGATTGGTGTTGGATGATGGTTCTAGAATAAAATTCTGGACTGACATATGGTGCAAAAATCAAGCCCTAAAGGATTTAAACTAGTCCAATGGAATGTGAATTTCACTAGAGCTGCCTAAGATTGGGAAGTTGGCAGCTTTGAGGAGTTCTTTGCTCTTCTATACACCATGAGGCTGAGAACCCAAGGAGCATATAAGATGTGGTGGATACTCACAGGTAAAGGTAAATTCTCGGTTCGTTCTTTCTATAAGTTGCTTACACAACCACAAAATACGCAATTCCCTTGGAGAACGATATGGAGCAACAAGGCGCCTCCCAAAGCGGCATTTTTTGTATGGACAGCAGCATTAGATAAGATCTTGATGACAGATAATTTACGGAGACGTAAGGTGACCATAGCAGATTGGTGTTGTATGTGTAAGAAAAATGGTGAAAATGTGGATCATTTACTGTTGCATTGTGAGGTGGCTGGAATGTTATGGAATGGAGTGTTTAATAGAATGAAGATAGCTTGGGTTATGCCTGCCACAGTGACAGAGCTCATGGCCAGTTGGATAAATCTACGAGGTTTCCCACATATCTTAGCAGTGTGGAAAATGGTCTCGATTTGTATCATGTGGTGCCTATGGAAGGAGCGAAATGACCGGACATTTGAAGACAATAGTGCTCACTAGAAGAACTTAGATTATTTTTTGTTAGCACTCTTTTTCTTTGGGCCACAGCTATAGATTGTCGTGGCCTTGAATTTCATGTTTTTCTTGTTTCTATTACTTCTCTCTAACTGGGAGTGACCTTTTGTATACCATCTTGTGTACTTGGGCTATGCCTATTCATATCAATGTAATCGTTTACTTATAAAAAAAAAGAAAAGATACAAGGAAATCATTGAAAGCTCAGCCCATCAAAACCTAAGGTAGCTGCCCAAAAAAGAGTACTGAAAAAGAAAGTTTTAAGCTCTTCAAAGGTCTGCTCATGCTCCTCAAAATTTCTACCATTCCTTCCCTCCAAATACACCTCACAAGATAGATAGGATCCATCCCCACTGCTGATATTTGTGGGCTACCATATAACCCTCTAACTTTACTCTACATTTAAGGGATTTATCTATTTCTGAATGTTTGAATGTGCATTGGCCGTAAGTGTGATCCATTTTTTTTTTATCAGTAAATAAAATTTTATTGATCAAAAGAGTAGGCAGAAGCCCAAGTATATGGGACATATACAAGAGCAATGCCTAAGCGTACTAGTTTAGCGATACAAGGAAATCATGGAAGTTCATGTCATGAAAATCAATTACAATCGACCGGTAAAGTAAAGTATTGAAAAACAAAGTTCTAATCTCATTGACCACTCTTGGTCTTCAAAGCATCTATCATTCCTCTCCCTCCAAATGTCTCACCATAGGCATATTGGTACCATCTTCCATATGGATGTATTTTTAGAGTTGCCCCGAATGTCTCTCCGAGAAGCTGGGAGGTCACTTACTCTTCTTGGCATCACCTAAGCTTATCCCAAACGAGCAAAAACTTCATTCCACAAAGTCATGGCAATCTTAGAATGAAGTAGTAGATGGTCAACGGATTCTCTGCTCTTCTTACACATATAACACCAATCCATGACTATGATCGACGTTTCCATAAGTTGTTTAGAGTGAGTATCTTCTCCAAAGAAGCTGTCCATACAAAAAATTATGCCTTTAGAGGTGCCTTTGTCTTCCAAAGTATGATCCATTTGACTTTTGTTCTTTGCAAGTTTTGCAGCTGTACAACTTCTTTGTATGGTACTACTAAGAAAAGAAACATGGGATTTGTTATATTACCAAATTAAGCAAGTGTTATTCTAAAAGAGAAATTACCATGACTGATCATCTCTTGTTTATCTAATCCCACTCAAGACAAATTTTATAGTTTCTACTCCTATTCTTTTCAATCATTTGTTTTACTCTTATCATGTTTTTAATTTCCCATGTACTTGCGCTATGCCTACCATATCATTAATAAAACTCTTAGTTTACTGATAGAAAAGACACCATCACGTTTTCAATTGCATTTTCATCTTGTCATTCTTACTGTTTTATAGCTTTTCTCTGGAAGTGCTGATGCAACAGTACGAGTCTGGGATCTTTTAGCTAAGAAGTGTGTTGCAACATTTAAAAAACATGAGTCAGCAGTAACTTCTATTGCTGTATCTGAAGATGGAAGGATCTTGCTCACTGCTGGAAGAGATAAGGCAAGGTTCTACCTTTTCTGATCAATGATTACAGATATGGTTATCTTAATATTGGAATACTCTTATTCATTGATATGTACATGAATTTTCTCTTGTTTGAAGTTTGTGCATCTGCTTTCTCTTACAAAATGACATACATAAATAGTTTTCTTAGAAGGGTCTCATAACATAGTTTTGATAACCACCTCTCCTTGTTCATTTCTATTTCTTTCACATTTTGTTTACATTCTTGGGCAGGTTGAATGATTTCATCCCTCATCTGAACATATTTCTTGTGACTCATCTTTCATCAACCTTGGCATGCATCAGGATTACCCAAGTATCTGGCTGGATCTATTCATGAGGGTTTAGTTTTGATATTGAACTAGACTAGGCCTGATTGCCCCAAGTTTTTATTCATGCTCAATGCTGAAAGAATGATTCTGAGGCAATGGAGCTCATAATGCAGTTATTAAAGTAGTGGAAAGAGTACTAGTGTTTAATGTGTAATTTATTTACATCTTGTCTTGACCAAATCCATCCACCATTTTGTAACCGAGAACAAATTTCAAAGGCATTAGTGATCTTCAGCTGTTGTTTTTTGAAAAAGGAGTGCTTTTGACCCTTTTTATAATCTAACATGAGAAGTGTGAAAAATAAGTCATTGAATGGGGTGGGGGGAGGGGGTTATTTACCCTTGCAGTGTTGATTGTCTCCACAGTGATTGCAAAGCCTATGTAGCTTTTTTAAAAAAGGGTATAAAGTGAAATAGTGATTTAAATTACCAAAATTGCATATACCTTTTAGGCTGTTTGCAGTGTCTCTCTGTGTAACTTAAAACTAAATGCTGAGTGCTAGGACTTTGCCCCACCGATTCATGAGATTGTTTTTTTTTTTTGATCAGTAAAAGGTAAGTTTCGTTAATATGAAATTCATGAGATTGTTATATCTTTATTTTGTTGGCAAGATTGGTAATTTTTTGCTTATCCTTTCCCCTGGTCTTCAATTTATTTCCAATAATCAAGGCAAATGACAGCTTACAATCATATGTTACATTATAAGCGCATTCAATTGATTTTCCTACTATAGCTATCTTTTTTTTAGCTGTGATGGTTGTTTCTTAGATCATAGGGCATTTTGTTTCATGACTAGATTCGGGTAGTTATTGTTCAGGAAAATATGAATGTATTTATGTCAAAATGCTGTGCTTTTTATATGCATCTGTTTGCTTATTGAGAAAAGTATTATATGTGTGTATGGTTGTTTCTGATCTTATAATAGCTGGGCGATCATATAGTGTCAGCTGAAAATTGATGTATAGGTTCATTGCAGGTTGTGCACTTGTGGGACCTTCATGGCTATGGTTTCATAAAGACTGTTCTAACATATGAGGTACTCGAAGCAGTGTGTGTGATTCGTTCTGGGAGCCTCTTTGCTTCATTCCTGGCTTCATTCTCTAAGCAAAGCGAGAAGAAAAAAAGTGTGTCATTGGCAATTCATTTTGTCACAGTTGGTGAACGTGGGATTGTAAGAATATGGAACTCTGAAAGGTAAGCCAACATGAAGATGTTTTCCTAATAGATTGTATGAAGTATATCTCTGGTTAAATGGCTGAGAGGCCTATGGGCCTTCCTGATTTTCGTCCTCGTGAATTGTTCATTCACAATAAACTGCATTTATTTTAAGTTTTGTTATTTTTACAGTTCGGCTTGCTTGTTTGAGCAAAAGTCATCTGATATCACTGCCAGCTCAGACATGGATAGGGGCTTCACATCTGCAGTAATGCTGCCTGTAGATCAAGGATTGGTTTGTGTAACTGCCGATCAGCAGTTTCTTTTCTTTGCCCCTGTAGAACACACAGAAGGGATGTTTAAATTAGCATTAAGCAGAAGACTTGTTGGATACAATGAAGAGATTGTGGATATGAGGTTTGTAGGTGAAGAGGAAAAATTCCTTGCTGTTGCCACAAATATTGAACAGGTAATTTGCAAGAATCCTAATACTTCTGGTGATGAATATCATCCAGCCTCCTAGGGGTGGTTTATATGTATTGATGCACAGTTGTGCACGCCATGTGTCCAACTGTCGTGGAAAAGCCACGCTTCTATTATAAGCTCTTAGGGTAAGAAGATGCTACAAATATCATAAAAAGGTATCGACATGCACAATGATAAAACCTTGAAGTGAAACCTTTTTTGTTGTACGTTCATGACAAGTTACATTTGTGTGTTAGATGACTGTAGTCTAATAAGTACAAGCACAAGCTATGGGGATGAGCAGTAATTAAATTGAAAATATATTCATGAATAATGCATAAGCTAGGGAACGTTGCTTGTATGTGGCCATAATTTCTGCTAGGGGTTGGCTCAAGTGGTGAAGGTCTTAGTCTTGGTGGTATGCTCCTTCCAAGGTCTAAGGGTCAAATCCTCTTGGGTGCAAACAATCTCTAGGGGCCATCTGTCTAGGGGATTTTCTCCTTGAATTACTGAGGTGCACTTGTAGGAAACTCCTTGCCGGGGGCCTGTGCACCCCTGAGATTAGTCGGGGCATTGTTCTCGGACACCCGGTGCCAATAAAAATAATAATAATAATAATTTCTGCTAGGCTGGCAAACCTATCTAAATTCACAACTTTTACTTGTGTTTGGGAAGGAACATTATGTTTATTTTGATAGTTGTTGACTAATGTACGTATGTCAATTTGGACACATGCAGGTACGAGTGTATGACCTAGTGGACATGTCATGTTCTTATGTGTTAGCTGGTCATACTGAAACTGTTTTATGCCTTGACACCTGTGTATCAAGTTCTGGAAGAGCACTAATTGCCACTGGAAGTAAGGACAACAGTGTAAGTTCTATTTTCTTCTTCCACCATCAAGGCAGCTGTAGTGTTCTTTCTTTGATTTCCTCTTCTCAAGTAGTATGCAAATGAAAAATGAAATGGAATCCAATAAGCTCAAGCTCAAATTGCACATATTCTTCAGGGAATAACAGGGGTAGAGGTGAGGTTGTAAATTCAAGACCAGTTATTTGCATAACTTTCCAATCAAAAGAAAAAAAATGTAATTAATGGAAAACTGGAAATATGGCTACAATGCGATAAATCACTTTACTTTTTTTTCTTTGTAACTTAGCTATCTGGTGCATCCTCCTACACATGCACAGACACACACATACATACCTAGAGACGTGTAGACTCAAAGAGACTTGTTTGTTTGTTTGCCTGTAATATGTTTCATGGAGATTCTTCATTTCTGGATCATTTGTATTCCATTCAGCTGAGACAGGTGGTGAGGATAAGCTTTGTTGGGTCCCTTCAAAGTGAGGGGTCTTTGAAAAGATTATCTCACATAATAGCAACCCATTCCCTTGTAAGATCATTTGGTGGTAAAAAGCTTTTGAAAGTGGCTTCTTCGTTTTGGCTCCAAGGAAATCCTCGCCTTGGATAGTTTATGGAAAAGGAATATAATTGTGATGTATTGTAGGTGTAGGGGGAATGGGGAAACGATTGATCATCTTTTACTGCATTTCGTGAGGTGGCTTGTGCTTAATGAATTCTATCTTTGGGTTAGCTTGGATTATGCCTCATTGCGTGGTTTGGAGCATGGAAAGGGAATTTTAGTTCTCAAAGCAAAGCATTAGGGAATATCCATCTTGGTTTTGTGGTGTAGTTGGAGAGAAAAATGGTGAACTTTGAGGATTGTGAAAAGGCGGATGGAGGAGGAACTCAAGGATTTATTTTCTATTTCGAGTTTAATGAATATTTTGGTCTAGTTTCTCTTTTGGTTCGGTATATCACAGATATAGATACTATGTACTTGGGAAACACCTCTTTTGATCATTAATAAAGCATAAATTATGAAAAATGTTTTTGTGTCTCTAACTCCTTTCTTTGTACAGGTTAGGCTGTGGGAATCAGAAAGAAGATGTTGTATTGGAGTTGGTGTTGGTCATATGGGAGCCGTTGGAGCCATTGCTTTCTCAAAGAAGCGGAAGGACTTCTTTGTTAGTGGTAGTAGGTGAGTGCTTACACATGCAATCGTTTCACCAAAAAATTAATTTGACCATTTATTTCAAGTGTACCTTGAGTGCTCTTTGTTTGGTTTTCTCATCTTGGTGCTTTCATTGCACATCTAGGGGTGGTAAGCTTTAGATGAGAGCAGTTGTAATATGTAGTGCTTCTTATGTAACAATAACTGCATGCTTTGCTCCTCTTCCATCAGCATGTGAAGTTAAAGTGGTGCTTGTTTTTGACACTAGTAACCAAAATTTCATCCCATTCCCCCCCCCCCCACGGTATTTCTAGTAACTATTAACTATTCTGTGTTAATAATCTATTTTTCTTGTCTTAGTGATCGTACTCTTAAAGTCTGGAGTTTGGACAGTCTCGTAGATGAGGTGGTGCAGCCTATTAATTTGAAAGCAAAAGCAGTTGTAGCTGCTCATGATAAGGATATCAATTCTCTAGCTATTGCACCAAATGATAGCTTTGTTTGCAGTGGTTCTCAGGTTTGCCTTTTTCTTGGGCTGATGTGGATAAATTCGCTTTTTTGGGCTTATTTACTAAATTTCCTTCTCCAATTTGTTTTTTTTTTTTTTTTTTTTCCCTCTTTTTGTGCTGGTTAGGATCGCACTGCTTGTGTTTGGAGGCTTCCAGATCTGGTATCGGTAGTTGTACTTAAAGGGCATAAACGGGGGATTTGGTCAGTAGAGTTTTCTCCTGTTGATCAATGTGTCATAACAGCATCAGGTGATAAAACGATAAAGATATGGGCCATATCCGATGGTTCGTGCTTGAAAACATTTGAAGGGCATACATCTAGTGTATTAAGAGCATCCTTTATTTCTCGTGGGACCCAATTTGTTTCTTGTGGTAATGTGGCTAACAGTTACCTGTTTGGCTTTATCTATTGCTGAGATGACAGTTATAATCAACTAAATAATCTTTTTCAGGTGCCGATGGCCTTGTAAAGCTATGGACAGTCAAAACCAATGAGTGCATTGCTACATATGATAAGCATGAGGACAAGGTATGAGTCTTTCTTACAATATTTATACTCAGTTTCCTCTGGATTATGTATACTAAACATAGTCCTACAATTTATGTTATTCTGTATATATATGCATCATGCAAAAACATCTTCCCAAAATCTTGTGTACTAAATTATTTGCATACAACGGATTAAAAAAATGATCTGCATAGAAATGATGGGGAAGCTGAAGCCTCATCATCTGCTATCTTGAATGTCCAACCAATTTGTTGGCAATGGTCACTCTACAGAATGTCAGAAATGTTTGACCTGGATTACATATTTTTTTATGCAAAGTTATCTATGACATGTTGATGCTGTCCATCCGTAGATATGGCATTGTGATAATGAAGATTGATGATCCAAATTTAGGTTGTGCCACTGGGATACAGATAAATTAGTGACCTAACCTTTACACTCAAGTGGTATATATGTGTGAAAGATCATATTTCTTAGTCTTTGTTTGATTTCTTGGTCTGCATCTCGTTTCTAGTCCTCTGGTTTTATCACGATTTCAGTCTACTAGAAACACACCTATCAGTTACTTTAGCTGTATGGGCAATGCAAGTTTGGTATGCTTCTTTATTCCTCACCAGGATATCAATGTTAATCAAGAATTAGGTTCACATTGGTGAGAAACTTCTGTGGGGAGAATTAAGCTCTTGGTAAAGAGTTGTGTGCTAAATTTCTGTGATTCTTTGAAGGGCCCACTGGGGGAAAAAATGTACGAGTTTCTCTCTATTTGTTTGAGGGGTTTACCCTTGTGGGCCCCTATTTAAGTCTGTCTTTTCTGGTATAATAAAGCTTAAAATGAAACAGCTCTGAAACCATGCTGGCCTATATAGGTGTTGGTGAAGAGCTGACCCTGTTCTAATGTGATGTGAGTTAGCATCATAAAATTAAACACTAGTCCCACCTAGTTCTTGCACCATATCGATGCTTTTGTTGTGCTGGGTCAAGTATGGGCAACTGACCCTGTTTCAAATGTAATGTGATTTAGCACGATAAACTTGATCCCTGGCCCTGCCTAAAAGCACCATATCTGTTTTCTATTTGTGCTGTTGGTAAGCTTCTTAATGTCCCATTTCCCTTAATTTTGAGCAGAAGTTTTTCAATTATTTTAGTAGTTATCCACTTTTACGTGAATGCTTGGAGAAATGAACGAAATAAGTGATAATTGAGGAACCTTTTACTTTACGAACTTGGCAGATGAGTTTTGCTAGGATGGTTAAATTGTCAATTGATGTAATTGTGGGGCAATGTCTCCTCATAGAAGGTGATTGTATTCTTTCGGATCATTTGGCTGTTAAGGAAGATATTGTGAACTTTTATGAGAATCGTTTTTGGGAGGAATACGCTGGGAGACCTAAGTTGGATGGGCTGGTTTTTGAGTCCATTTATCAGTTTAGTGTGGAGTGGTTGGAGAGAGCTTTTGAAGAAGTGGAAGAACTTGATGTGGTTAGAGGAATGGCGACGGATAAAGCTCCGGGCCCGGATGGTTTTTCTATGGCTTTTTTCCAAGCTGGTTGGGGATATTGTGTGAGAGGATGTTATGATGGTTTTTCTTGAATTTCATTTGTTTATGAAATTTGAGAAAAGCTTTAATGCTACATTTATTGCACTTATTCCTAAAAAGGTGGGGGGGGGGGTGTGGAAATGAGGGCTGAAACGTTTCAGCCTATTAGTTTGGTCAATGGGGTGTATAGATCATTTCCAAGGTGTTAGCTACCCGCATGAGTGTGGTGATGGAAAATATTATTTTGAAATCTCATAATGCATTTGTGAGGGGAAGACAAATTCTTGATTCGGTTTCAATAGCTAATGAATGTTTGGAAAGTAGAATTAGATTGGGTGACTTTGGTATTCTAGTTAAATTAGACATGGAAAAAGCATATGATCATGTTAACTGGGAGTTACGCTTGTACTTACTAGGGAGACAAAAAAACTTACTAGGGAGGTATGGTTTTGGAGAGAAGTGGTGTTTGTGGATCAAGCATTGTATTTAGATGGTTAGATTCTCTATTTTGGTGAATGTCTCCCCAATTGGTTTTTTCAATAGTTCATGTGGCTTGAGACAAGGGGATCCTTTGTCTCCCTTTCTTTTTGTTCTTGTTATGGATGCTTTGAGCCGAATGATTGAAGCGGTGGTGGATGGGAGTTTCTTGTGAGGATTTTTGGTGAGAGATGAGTCTCAGGGCAGCATAAAAGTCACATCTTCTTTTTGTGGACGACACTTAATAGTTCCAGTGGGTTCAGTATTGAATATTTTGGATTTGGCTAATATTTTGGGGTGTAAGGTATCCTCGCTACCTATGAGATATCTTAGTCTTCCTTTGGGCGCTCACAAAAAATATGGTGTGATTGAGAAGGTTGAGAGGAAGTTGGCTGGTTGGAAAATGATACATTTGTCTAAAGAGGGGAGAATTACTTTGACACAGAGTACGTTGTCTAATCTTCCAATGTATTTCCTTTCTCTTTTTCCCTTGCCTGCAGGGGTGGCCAATATAATTGAGAGGATGTTTCAGAATTTTTTCTGGGGAGGTAATGGGGAGGAAAGAAAGTTTCACTTGGTTAGTTGTAATATAGTGTGCTCACCGGTTTCTTGTGGAGGATTGGGGGTTTGAAATTTGAGGCTTTTCAACAAAACTCTTCTTGGGAAATGGCTATGGAGGTATCATCTTGAAAATGATGCGCTATGGAGAAATATTGTTGATGTTAAATATGGGAGGATGTGTGGGAGTTAGTGTTCTAATGAAGTTAGAGTGTGTATGGGCTGGGTTTGTGGAAATCTATTAGGATGGTTTGGGGGGAATTTGTCAATCCTTTTAAATACAAGGTGGGTGATGGGGCAAGGATTAATTTTTGGCATAATATTTGGCGTGGGGATTTGGCTCTTCCTTCCCTCTATAGGATTGCTAGAGATCAAGAAGCTGAAGTGACTGTTTCCTTTATTTTATTAAACAATAATCTTCAATGGAATGTCAATTTTATTAGAGATGTGCGTGATTGGGTAGTGAATGTCGTCTCTCATTTTTTTGGAAGATTATTTGATAAGAAGATTGTTCAGGAAAGAGAGGATAGTTTGCTGTGGATTCATGCTGGAAATTCCAGATTTTCAGTTAGCTCCTTTATAAGGCATTAACTTGTCATTGTGTCAATAAATTCCTTTGGAAGTGTATTTGGAGATCAAAGGTGCCTAGTAAGATTACATTTTTCTGCTGGTTGGCATCCCTTGGAAAACTTTTGACCACGGACAACTTGAGAAAGCGTGGATTATTTGTGGTGGATTGGTGCTTCATGTGTAAGAAAGATGTCACGAATCTGTTGACCATTTATTTCTTCATTGTGAGGTGGCTAAGACTTTGTGGGATGAGATTTTTTATAGGATGGGTATTTCTTGGGTGATGCCTAAGCAGGTGGTGGATCTTTTTGCTTGTTGGCAAGGTTTTAAGGGGAGTCATCACATTGTTGCCATATGGAAGATGATCCCTTAATGTTTGATGTGGTGGTTATGGTTGGAAAGGAATGGGCGGTGCTTTGAAGATAGAGAATGCTCGATGGGAGAACTTAGAGAGTTTTTCTTTAGTACTTTGTGTTTTTGGGCTAAGTCTCTTGTATTGAATGGAGATAATATTCATGATTTGCTTTTAGCCTTTTCTAGTTCCTAGCTTGTATTTAGGTGTTTTCTCTTGTATACTTCCTATGTACTTGGGTTATGCCTATTTACTTGTCAATAAAATTCTCTTATTACTTATAAAAAGAAAATCTTCCGAGAACTGGATGATTTTCTTCATCCCATATTGTCCTTACGCCACAACTAGTTTTTTGAATTGATATATATTTTTTACTGATAAAAATAATTGACATACATTTTGAAATCAGTCTGCAATCTGCACTATGCCATTGCCATTTGCATCAGTCGTACCACTGCGTTTGTTTTAAATTGATGATCTATTCCCCCCCCCCCCCCCTTTTTAAGCGGATTGATTTTCCTTTTTTATTACGGGGATGGGTGTGTTACATATGAAAAAAAATGTGGGGAGGGGTCTGTCTGTGTGGGGTTGTCAGGTTTTGCTTGCATTTTCTTCTGCTCACAGGATTTACCCTGCAGGTTTGGGCTTTAGCTGTTGGGAAGAAGTCGGAAATGCTTGCTACTGGTGGTGGTGATGCTGTTATCAATTTGTGGTATGATTGTACTGCTGATGATAAACAAGAAGCTTTCCGTCAAGAGGTGAGTTGTTTCATGGGCTATTTTTCTGCCTTGTCTATATTCATAATTTTTAATGATGTCATAATTGTATTGACTCGAGACTTCTGTTTGTCTTTTGTTTAGTGTAACTCTTCTATACCTGGATTTGTTTTTTGTTTATACCTGGAACTGTCTTTCCTTTGATACCTGGACTTTTAAAATGGTAGTTTGGATGTGTTGAACACTTCCACTCTTGAATCCGTGTATGCTACGTGCTGTTATCAGTTTTTATTTTTTTATTTTTATTTTATTTATGACGGGGAAACCAACCCATGGCAGAGCTCTTAGGACTCACCCATAGAACCTAAACCCTCGGAGAGGTTAGCACAGCAACTCACCGCCATGACCTCCCACTTATATCACAGTTTAATCCCAGGGAGGATTGAACCTGTGACATGGGGCTCATGCACACAAGTTTGCCCTTACCACTTGGGCTACCCATGGGTGGGTTATCAGTTATAGTGAACATATGGTGCATATTATGTCTGAATGGTCCACGGGCTTTATTATGGATTTGCGAAATTGTTTTGTTGTGCTGAGTTCTTGATTCACAAAATGATTCAGTTGGACATATTGAGCTTCTAGGCAAATTACCTGTACTGCCCAAGACTTTTGATACCTGATCCAAGCAGCAAAAATCGAAGTTTCCTTTGATATTTTTTCTTATTTGAAGGTTCCAATTAGATTCAAGACAAAATATGAATAAATTGCATCATGGTGATATGTACATAACAATATTCTATCGACTAACCGTTAGTCGATAGTTGTCAGTGTTCCATTCTTGATATCTAGCAATCTACATAGATTGGTTGATCTTTGGTAAATCTCCCCCGTAACTATCATTTGTCGTGATCTTAACATGACAATTTTACCATTGCTACCGTTGAAAGAAGTCTAAACTGCTGCCGCTGCTGATGGTAAAATATTGTTGGCATAAATTTTATATAGTTCCTATAAATAGCCAAAACTAGTATTTAGGTTACTAGCAGAGCCACCAGATAATACCCCAAGTCAAACTTGAACCTATTTCTAGTGTGGCAGTAAGAACATTTGTGTGCAGTGTGGACAAGGCAACTTCTAGAACTCGGGGTAGTGTGTAGCTTAGATGATTTAAGTGCAATGTCTAAATCTTGTTGCAATGTCTTATTTATAAAACTCATGGCTTTTACTGTGATGTCTATGCAGGAGGAGGGGGTTCTGAAAGGACAGGAATTAGAAAATGCCGTATCAGATGCTGACTACATTAAGGCAATACAAATTGCGTTTGAACTTCGCAGGCCTCATAAACTCTTTGAGATGTTTGCTGAACTTTGCAGGTTAGGAACCTCCCCCCCTGTTTTCTCTTCTACCCTCTTATCCCTTCTCTTTGTGGTGTTTAGATCCCTTAGCTGGGTCCTCTGCAGGAAGAGAGATGCTCAAGGTCAGATAGATAAAGCCCTTCATGCCCTTGGCAAGGGCGAGTTTCGTCTTTTGTTTGAATATGTTCGAGAATGGAATACCAAACCAAAGCTCTGTCATGTTGCACAATTTGTGCTGTTCAGGGTTTTCAACATTCTTCCTCCAACGGAGATTATTGAGGTAAGTGTTCCTCTTCATGCTCTTTTAAGTTGATGAAGAAAAAATTTAGAGTTATGGCCCAATGAATTGAGGCAACCATAGAAATGGTCTATAAATTTGGTATTCTAGGCTTAAAGACACCGATAGGGTTTGGTGACTCCTATCTGTGGGACCCAAAGTCTTGATAGATGTTAGGGGCTAGCAGATGTGAGCATATCTATCATTATAGATAAACAAACTCGGCCAATTGTTGTGAACATTGCTCTGCCTTGTTTCAATAGGATGGATGGCTCCTAAAACTTGGTGGCTGTGTTCGAGTGCTAGAACACAAAATGATATATTGATCTGGGTTGAACATTTAGTTGAATTTATCAAATTGTTCATGAAAATAATGTATGGAGTTCGCTCTCCGAATCGTGGCAGTTAATAATGAAGAATATGTGATTAGTAAGAATATTGTTCTGGATATAAAAATGTGACTAATAAGATTTCATCAATATAATTGACTAAATAGTTTACTTTTTTGATGCCATCATGTTTCAGATAAAAGGGATAGGGGAACTCCTTGAAGGTCTTATCCCATATTCTCAGAGGCATTTTAGCAGGATAGACAGGCTTGTAAGAAGCACTTTTTTGTTGGACTACACTCTCACTGGAATGTCAGTTATTGAACCGGAAATCGATGAGAAAGAAAGGAAAGATGAGTCTTTGAAGCACTATCATGTTCAGCATGTGGATGAGGTGCTTTCGATGGAAAATGCTGATTCCGAACAAAAACAGAATTCTGAAGAACGACAGGCTGCTTCAAAGAAACGGAAATCAAAGAAATCCAAAGACAGTACAAATAAGAAGGTGAAGAGTGTGGCATACACGAGTGTTGAAGCTCTTTCATTACAGGCATGATACATTGGGGGTGCTTTCATCCCGTTGATGTATTTATTGATTTCTCTTAGATTCCTTCACAGGTTTTGCAGTTTTGGCTGTCCTTTTAGACTTGAGTTGTGGTTAAAGCCAATGTAGAATATGCGCCTTAATTGATTCTTTTTCCTCCCCTTCGTTTTCCTCTTCTTTCCTTTCTCTCATCACATTTTGGTGAACCAACCATGAATATTGGAACACTTTGACACTCAAGAAACGCTACTAAATTTCTCTGTACGAGGGCTTTTGCTTGAGCAGAATTGAATGATAGAAGGGTGTATTTACAAAGGAAACTCAGACATAATGAGTCAAAGTAATTTGCTTTTGTGGAACTATCAAATCCGACATACGGGCTGACCTTTCAAGAACTTTACAAAAATGATTGATGCACCCAGCATCCTACGTGTCAACAATGTCCTCATGTTTTTTTATTTTTTCTAAGCAATATGCTCCGGTATTTGCTTTTCATGCTTCCAGCAATGCTTCAGGCGACACGCATTGCACTGTCAAATTACAGGCTTCTACTCTCAAAGATGCTGCCGCTGGAATTGTTGGCTCATCAACTGTGTAGCCTTTATTGTATTGGTTCGACGTTGTCTCCTTATCTTATCGTTTTCTTCCAAGACCAGAGTCATCGTATTCCTTTTTCCAAAGAATTGAGAACCACACAGCTATGCCAACTACACAACACAACATTAGACTTGGTGCTGTCGGCTTTCATCCTGATGCAGCCCAGCACTACATTGGCTAACCCAATCTTAGGACTACAAAAAAATAATCCACTAACCCGAGGTGGCTTTTCTCTTGGGCCCAAAGAGCATTTGAGGTGGATCTACTGGTCCATTTTAAGAACTTTATTTCCTTTATTTGACTAATGGAGGATTTTGTCATCAATTTGCTTTGCTATCAACATTGTGTTTTTTATGCTCTTATTTAGTTTTTCTTTTGTTATTGGATATTATTTTAGTTCAAAATGAATTTAGGATTATACTACGTTTAAAAAAAAAAAAAAAATAGTTGAATATTTTTTTTACTTCATACATAAAGAGTATTACAATACTTATAAAAAATAACAGACTTGAGAATCGAAGCAGGACCCTCTTCTATCCAAATCACGAACAGGATCTTTCTGATGTCTTCAATGACCTGTCCGTTCCATGTCCAGCATTCCTCTCTACCATTAACATCTTTGATGACAGCTTGAGCATCTCCTTCAAAAATAGCTCTTGAGAAACCGAGCTCAGCACACAACTCCAAATCCCTTCTCAAAGCTACTGTTTTAGTAATGCTGGATTGAAACATAGTCTATTTTTGCACATGAAGTCAACAAGATCTCCTGAATACCTTAAGTAACTCCAATCCCAACTCTCGTTGCCTTGGTCTCCACTGCAGCATCCCAATTTACCTAACCGTTCTTGATGAAGGAGATTGATCCTACTAAGGGTGAAAACAATCTGGTGAACCGGCAAACCGGTGAGTTCGGTTTGGTTTTAAATCGGTTTGGTCCGGTACAAGTTCCATTTTTTTCAAAACCAATTGAAATCGGTCCGGTTCCCATTTTCCTTTCTCTAACATTGGACCGAATTGGACCAGACCTATTCATACAAATATATATTTTAAATTTTTATATTATATAAAATATTTTTTCTATTTTTTTATATGATATATAAATTTTATATCTTTTATATAAAATTATATAAAAAATAATCTTATATTATATGCTAAATTACTAATTAAAATATCATTAAATTTTAAAATCCAATATAAATAACTATATATTATCACTATAGTCTATAGTATTAGTAGTTATACTAATACAATATAATTATATATTATAATATACTACAATATATTATCACTATATTATTATATACTATAATATATAACATATTATATATACTATATATAATATACCAGAAAAATCAGACTGAAATTAGTAAAACCAGAAGTACCTGTTTAGGGGTGTAACTAGTGCGGTATCGGTTATTCAAATCTCAAAACCGGTGTATACCAGTTCAGTTATAAAATGTGTTCAAAATGGGATTGAACCGGATTGGTTACAGATCCTACAACCTGGTTTGAGCTTCTTTAAACTTCTCTAATCCTTTTGCAGCAACTAGAATCAATTGTTGAGGGCCTTCAAATTGGTTCTCAAAAACATAAACATTTCTCTTGTGCCAATTCTTTTCATAATGGCCACCACCAACTCTAGCCCTTCAAAATGCAGCTTCAGAGTCATATTTTTCCATGGCTCAAGGAAGTCAAACAGCTAAATCCAATGGTGGAACCAGAAATGTCTTAATGGGTTGGGGGGGGGGGGGGATTTTTCAAACGTGTAATATAAGTAAATAAATTTGAAGTTTAATTCCATGGTAAATCATAACTACATATAAAAGTTACATTTCGAAAAAAATCATATCTAAAGAGGGCTTTCATTTCGTAGAAAAGAATTTATAATTTGTTATATACATGTAATAGCATCTCATTTAGATTTCTTATGGCAGTCTTTCATGGAATAATATTCATTTTTTTTTTTATCATTTTTGTAATGATATTTTGAACAGTTTTGTTTGCAATAAAAATTAACAGGTGATTCTTCATGAACTCATCTTTCATTATAGTATATAACCTAATTTATACAAGTTTCATATAAAATCTAGATATTTTGGTGCCACATTCAGTATACAATGCTACAATTGAGGCCTCAAGTAACATTTTCTTGCTAATGATAAATGAAGGATAAAAGTTTCCAACTATTTTCTCATACAAAATGTCAACCTTAAATAAGATGAGGCCTCATTTGAACGTTGAGATGAGATGAGATGAAAAATATGTAAATAGTAGTAAAATAGTTTGTGAAGAGTCGTGAATTGGTTTGAGTTAATAAATTCTATGAGGTTTTGAAAAAGAAGAGAGAAAAAATTAAAAAAACATATTATACAATTAAAATATTATTAGAATATAATCTTTAATATTATTTTTATTTTAAAAATTGAAAAAGTTGTATTATTTTTTGTGCTTGGAAAACTATTTTTGTTTAGAAGTTTGAGAAAGTTATAATGATTAGATAAAAAAAATTGAAATTAAAAAGTATTTATACTTGAGTGGTATTTGGATGTTGAGATGAGATGAGTTGAGACCATTTCAACATCCAAACATGGCCTTAATGTTTATTTCACTTTGAGTTCTATATTAAGAAACTTAGTATTGTATAATCAAGAACTTTAGGGTCCATATTAATAAAATTATTATTCTCATAAATTTAATTTTACTTTTAAGCTTTTTTAAAATGTACCCATCAAATTGAAATAATTGTTGGGAGGAAAGAACTTAATTTTGAAAAGACCACATCATAGTAATTACATGACATATATAATTCAATTAAATATATAGGAAAAAAATTGGAGAGACACATTTATCTGTACACAGATTTTAGGAAATTTTGGAAATCATAATTTTGTTGGGGGCTAATATCCATCTACATAAGATTTTCCCATAAAATTTTGAGAAACAAATAGGCAAAACGTTTAATTATAAAAAAATTTGGGGTCCAAGGCCCCCATAATGTGGTTCCGCCACTCGTAGAACCACATTATGCACTGGGCTGCTTTCCTCTGACCACATATCGCTTGCTGTTGGGCAGCTCCATAGACAGTGACACATGTTTTGAAATTTTAAATTTTAATTATACTCACAAGTGCACAAACGGTACCGAAATATAGTTTAGCAAGAACAAGGTTGAGCCCACTGAAACTTGTAAAAACGTAGGAAACGAATCAAATACAAACTAAATAAACTCTAATCTAGTTCAGAAGAATGATTTCTAAAATAAAACAACAAGTTAAGAACTAAACAATTAATGAATCAAAGCAAGAGATAATAATTTTAACAAACTAATAATTAATAAAAATAAAAGAACTAAAATAAATTCTAAAGATGCAAATTGCAAATTAATCTAAACAAAGAATAAACTACAAATGGAGAATGAGCTTAGGTTTTAGAATCCACCTGAGTTCTCACGCTGAAACTAGATGGTTGATTGAATTATGCCAAATTGATCAGTCATCGTTATTTTTTGTAGATGAGGTATGTTCTATATCTTTGAGTCCTTAGTTTTTAAAGTATTTCATGGAGTAATCATGCTACATGTTCTAGGGTGGGTGTTAATGTATTTTGATCAACTTTAGTGGTTACTATTTGATTTTTTTTTTTTGCTTTTTGGTGGGCAACTATTTGATTTGTTAAATAGAACAAAATATCTAATTAAACTTAATTAATTAAGCTGTTATATATAATCTTCAACTACCTAAGCTCAAGTAGTTTGTGACCTAGCAACCTGATTCCTTTGTCATGAAATCCCATGTAAATGTTTTTTCCTCAAATACTACATAGACTTACAGATTATAATTAATTTTAATTAAAACAACTAGGCACCTACCCATCTACATAGATTCACAAAGCATAACGACATAGATTCATTTGCATGTTGAAATCAAATTAGTACAATGGAATTTTTTACCCTTCTTTAGTTCTTGCAGATTCGTAGCCTTCTTTAGCGTCGAGCCCCTGTAAAATTTTATGAAAAGATCAAAAATCAAAAGAAGAGAGAGATTGAGAGATAAACGAAAAAGGAAGAACTGAGAAGAGAGAGATAGGGGCTCAACATGGCTCCGTTTTACAAGTGTTGAAGTTGGTTAAAGTGAAAAGGGGTCGAAGTGAGCTCAACATAGCTCAAGCAGAACTCATACAGAGAGTTTGCTCAACATGCGCTCGACGTGGAGCTAAAGTGGTAACCCAGAAAGAGAGTTCGCTTAATCCTCGCTCGACATTGAGCTCGAGCGGTAACCACTGCTTATTTGTATTGATTATTTGTGTGATTTGTTTCATTGATTAATTGTCTGTTTAACAATATTTTTGAATAGACCATAAAAATTGATTTACACCTATTCACCCCCTCTAAGTGTTTTGTTGGGGTAGAACCACTACTTTTTCAAATTCAATATAATATTTTATACTAATTTTTAACTTATAAGTTATTCCTATACTGTTTAATAGGCTGTTAGTATTATAGACCTATACTATAGTATTTAATTACATGTTATTCTACTAAAGTATTAGAAATTACTATATTAGTTTCTAACTTAATTATATACTAGACTTTAGTATTCTATGTTTAATGTTATTATTGATTATACATTAGTATACATGTTTTTATACACTAGTTATTATATATTAGTATTACATGTTATTATATATTGGATCATTGGTTATTATACATGACTATTATATCTTATTATACTTTAGTTATTATACATTACTATTATATTTTATTATACATTAGTATCACATGTTATTATATTTATACATTAGTAATTTAGTGTTATATGGTAGTAATATTGTAATAGTATGATATTTACATACACTAAACTATTATTAGTCAATTTAATCTATATATTATAGTATAAATATATTATTTTATAATAATTAGCACATGCTAATATATTATTGAATTTAACTAACTATATAAGATATTGTATATAAAATTTATATGATTAATACTTTAATTATTATACATTAGTATTATGAGAATAACTTCTGGCAGGAGACACCTATAATGTGCACTTATCGGAGACCAATAGAGAGGTGACGCGTAAGTAGCACATTATCCAAATTACACTCCGCGTAATAGGGGATTAGTGTTGTCCCTCACTCTCTCTGCCTCTCAAGCCTCCCCTCCCCCTCTCTCTCTGCTCTCTCACTTTCTTTGTCGAAGCCGAAAGACAAAATCTAAACCTCTGCTCCCTCTCTCTACTCTCATCGAAGCCACCTAGATGCTCATTGAAACCTCTGCTCCCTCTTAAAAGACAAAACCAAGCCCTCATTGCCTCTCATTGAAGCCACCTAGATTCTACTCTCTCGCTCTCTCGCCCAGATTCTACTCTCGCGATCTCTCGATTCGAAAGTGAAATTGAAACCCAAACTTTGAGTCACGCTGCCTCTTTCGATCGGAAAACTCTTTCTCCGTCTCTCTCATTCTCTCTCGTGACAGAACCCTAACGTGACATTGAGACCTGCAAAGAAGACGTTGAGGTAATTATATTTTGGATTGGATTTCATTTTTCATGTTTTCTTCTCATGACAGTAGATTAGGAGTGTATTTTTGAAAAATGCATGATTTTATTTTTCAAAAATTCCTAATTTTTGGAAGTTTAATTTTGTAGGGTTTTTTCATTGCTTGTTTGAAAAAACTTCAAAACCCTAACCCTCCCTCGACTCTACCGAAGAATGAAGGTACATAGTGAAATCTGAGTTGGATAGATTTGGATAGAAATCTGAGTTGGATAGATTTGTATTGAGATCTGAGTTGGATAGAAATCTTGGATAGAAATCTGAGTTGGGATAGAAATCTAAAGTCATTATGGATAGAAATCTGAGTTGGATAGAAATCTGAGTTGGGATAGAAATCTGAAGTCATTTATGGATAGAAATCTGAGTTGGATAGAAATCTTGGATAGAAATCTGAGTTGGAAAGAAGTCTGAGTTGGGATAGAAGTCTGAGTTGATTTTTTCCGTGGTATTAATGTAGCTGTTAGTATAATAAGCCCCGCATTTGAAAGTAGAAAGTGAGAGCAAAATGTAAAGTAGCTGTTTGTAAATGTAATTTTATTACTCATTTCAGTCTGTTTGGTCTATTTTCATGTGACTGTTTGGACTATTTTTGTACAATGTTTGGACTAAAATTGGGTCATCAAAGGTTGTAAAAAAGGCTAGTTTCCACCTTACTTTCTTGCTCTTGTTTAATTTTCAACTAACTATTTTTTGAGCTCGCTGGTCTTGCCTCTCAAGTTTATCAGTGGTGCTAGTTCAAGTTCTTGGATTTCAAGAGATGAAGATTGGTTGGAGAGACTACTTTGCCACTGTGGAATTCCATCAAAGCTAAGAATTTCTACGAAAGATACTAGTTTTGACAGACGGTTTTTCAATTGTCCAAAGTATAAGATGGACAAACAATGCAGATTTTTTCAATGGTTTGATTTTGAAATGGAACAAAACAATTGTTGCAAACTGACATTGGAGTTAGCTAAAAGAAGGAACGACAAGATCAATCAAGAACGTTAGTTCACTAAAGAAGCAAAATTCAAAGCTATGAAAAAGAAGTACAAGGAAACATTAAATGTTTTATTCTTGTCATAGTTTTGTATTGTTTTGATTTGTACTGTAATTGTTTCAACTTTTGGAACGATAATCATGTACTAAGGACAGTTGGTTTATATGTAAGATGACCCTTTATTGTACTTCTTATTGTAGATGTATTAAGATATGCTAATCAATTAAAATCTTCAATGGCTTTAATATGTCTGCATTAAGCCAATGGCTTTAATATTTCTGCTTCAAGCCTAATAGCTTTAGCCTAAATGCTCATGGCCACTTAAGAATACTAGTCTGGAAGTAGCATGACCACTTGATTTCTTGGTCCCAAACAAACATCTAAGAAACATTAAAAAAAATCATTTAAGTTTTGGCATTTCTTGGTACAGTTGCTAAGCAAAAAACTTAAACAAAAAGAGACAAAACAAAACATCATTGGCTGTCTCATGTGTAATTCCAACAGCAGCGGCACTAGCCAAGACGCCACCACCTGTGGTTGAATTTCCAAAGGAATGGGGCTGGTGAATCAGTGAATTTCCAGACCTGTAATTGCACGCCCAAGTTAAACACTATCACATTCCATGCAAAGAAATTGCACACCCAAGTTAAACATCAACCTCATGTTTCTTGTTCAAGATCCACCCTTTATGATATGTTGTTATTTATTTTTCCAACATCCCTACATGAAAGACAAAAAAATCATAAAAATGAAGTTATTAAAATAAAACATAAGGAAAAAATGATCTTTGTACTATACCCCAATGAAGGACAGTTTTTCTTGGTATGACTCTCAATCTTACAAATGCTACAACGTCTTTTATTCACTGATACAGTCTCTCTCAAATTTTTTGCTCTAAAAAATTTTATATTCCTTTCATTGGCACCCATTGAGGATCTTGTAAAATTTGTGAAAATTTTGATATTACTTGTGATTTTAACACAGGAGATTCATTACGTGACATGTCTTCGACTTCAAAATTTTGTTCTACAATAGTATCCATCAAAAGTAACTCTTTGTGTATCTTGTCCAATGCAAGAGAAAGGTGGTCCATTTTAAACCTTGATTGTGAGCCAAGTTCTACAATATCGTAAAACTGCATCATCAAATGACTTTTTCGCATTACCAGATCTTCTTGTGTCGAAACAAGGCCCTCGAAATTTGGTATTTCACGAATAACTCGACTCTTAGCATTGATGGTCCATCCTTCAAGAACATAGTGATGTAACAAACAATCTAAGTTTGATTTCTTCATGAAGACACATAAGATATGCCTGCAAAGAATACTTAGAAACTCAAACATATGACATATACATATTGGTATTGCTTCTCTACAGTCCACAGTTACATAATAAATACATTTTTCCATGCCCTTAGGTGCCACCTCATACATCTTACTTTCATCCTCAGCCTGAACTTTTGTTGCTTTGTACCGTTGGCAATTGAATAGCTCATCTTGAAAGATACTGAAAGACTTCCTTGTATACACTTTGGCCGCCTCTTCTTCAATTTCTCAACATGTTTTTAAAACCGGCCTAGTTGATTTCGTTCTCACATCCTTCTTTTTCTCCTTAAAATAGTGTGCATCTAAAACTTTCTCATACTGATGCACAAAATCACTCACCTTCATGCTCGATCGCACAGAATTCTTGAAAATTTTATTCATGCTCTCGCTCCTTTGCATGGTTGACATACAGGCACAAAAAGTGGTTCGTAAGTTAGCTGGAACCCATTTCTCCCGTTGGTTGTAAAGATTTTACAGCCAATCAATATCTACTAGACCATACTTCACTAGTATGGTAACCCATTCCTCCTCGAATTCATTATATGTTATTGTATCATGGATACAATGATGGAACTCTTTTTGAAAGTCTAGAAACTTATTATAAACATGTGCCAAATGTTTTGAAAGTTTTTGTAAAATATACCACAAGCACAATCGATGAATTGTATTTAGAAGTACCTCTGCATTGGTCTTGGCCATAGCTTTGTCATCATCTATAATAATGGTTGAAAGGGCATGCCCAAGTATTGCTTCTTGCCATGTTCTCAGTAACGATATATAGGATTCAGCTGTCTTATTGACTAACAACGCACAACCAAACATTATGGTTTGGTGATGATGATTAACTTTTGAGAACGGCACAAATGACATCTTATAAACATTTATCAAGTACGTAGTATCAAACGTGACAACATCTCTAAAATATTGATATGCAGACCTTGATCTTGTATCTGCCCAAAAACAGTTTCCCATACACTCATTCTCATCAACCTGTATGGAGTACACAAACCCAGGTTCTTTACACTGTCGTGCAAGAAAGTATGCATACAACCTTTGTGCATCTCACTCTTCAAACAATTTTCTTCTTTTATTTCTCAAATAATTTTTTACGTCCTTTCCAATACAACTAATGTTAAAATCACCACCTGCTTCTTTGCTTAACACCAACATTATCTTCATTGTCGGTACACCAAACTCATTCAAAGTGAGAATGAGATTTTTTTACACGTGTGTCACTCTTCTATGTCCACGAAGCATACTGATACTTCTTGGTGTGAGTAGCTTATGATTGTATTCAGGTACAAACTTGCATACTTTCCACCTTTCACCATCCCTTTTTATACACATAGTAGTTTTACACCCAATCTTTGTTTCAGTAGGTTTGAGAATTTGTGTTTCTTTTTGTTTGAGACTTTCACGCCTAAATCCCCCCTTGTATAAATATAGTGAACTCCAATTAATTTTTTTCACTTCTCAATAATTGCGTATGGTTGGTCCTCATTGTAAAACCTTTTCATCTTGCATACGTCTTGTAAAATGCTTGGACTTCCTCAACTTCATCAAATTCTTTCCTAATGAACGGTTCAAAAACTCCACTACTAGAAGTGGAATTGAAATTGACTCATCTCCATCTCCATCTTGATCTTCCACATTCACTCTATCATTGTCAAAGTCTCCCCAATTCACGCCATCTCCCACATTCACATTACATTGATTTCCACAGTTTCATTCTCAATAGTTTCATTTACACCTTCCGAACAGTTTCTAGTCGTTAGTATCTCAACATTGTCACTATCCGAACTCCACTCAAAATCCTTCATCCCAACATAAAACAATGTAATCAATATAGGATTCAGTCCCTAAAAAATTCCAACATAGCAATTTGTTTGAAAAATGAAATTCAATAAAAAAAAAAAACACTGACACATGAAATGCGGACAGTGGAAAATCAAAGCTAAAAATCTCAAAAATCCTACAACAAAACGCACACTATTAGAAATTAGGGATTACAAAAAATTAGGGATTACAAAAACACAACATACACCGTACCTGAAGTGTTCGATAGATCTATGAGTTTTCGTGAAGGAGATCGACGGAGAGAGATTGAAGGAGAGAGAGGGAAGGAGAGAGAGGGAGATGGAGAGAGAGAGAGAGTCGACCGATTGATTTCGGGAGAGAGAGAGAGAGAGGGAGAGTCAAGAAAGAGAGGGAAGGAGAGAGAGAGTCAAGTGATCGAAGTAGAGAGAGGGAGAGTTGATCGAAGGAGAGAGAGGGAGAGTTGACCGATTCGTTCGGGAGTTTGGTTTCAGCAAGAGCTATCGAAGGAGAGAGAAGAGAGAAGGAGAGATAAGAGATCGAAGGAGAGAGAAGCCAAGATTTGGGAAGGAGAAACTCATCCCCTGTATGCATCCCCACTATCACAATTAAGGAAGACTTACGTGTCAGCTCTCAATTGGTCTCCGATAAATCCATCCTATAAGTGTCTCCAACCAGAAGTGTTTCTCTAGAATTATATGTTATTATAAATTTATAGATTAGTGTTTATCCATTAATATTACATGTTATTATACATTAATATTACATGTTATTATATTTATACATTAGTAATTTAGTGTTACATAGTAGTAATATTGTAATAGTATGATATTTACTTATACTAAATTATTATTAATTAATTTAGTCTATATATATTATATTATAAATATATTATTTTATAATAATTAACTCATACTAATATATTATTGAGTTTAACTAATTATATAAAATGTAGTTATATAAAATTTATAAGATTAATATATAGAAAAATATATTTTTATAACATATATATACAATATCAAAAGTGGAGGTAGAGGTAGAACCGTAGAGGTAGAGTCGGAACCGGAGTTGGAGAATAAAATTAAATTTATAGACAGAGTTGAGTTGAAATGTCAGAATCGGAATAGTCGGTCCACCGACACATCTGACTCTGGCTCGGCCAGACGGAATGGAGCAGGAGTCGGAATCAGAATTTCGAATTTGGAAAATTCTTTACATCAGTCTACTGTTGAGGAGTAGCCTTAACACACCTTATGTGTCATCATCTAAACCACTCATATTATTTAAACTATTTACATCTAAACCACTCACATGAATACACATCAGGTGTGCTATGCATCAACCCGTGAACAGGGGCTGATGCATAGCACGGCTCTTCGAACTTTTGATTAGCAAATTAGCTGCCACTACTTGAAAAGTGTGCCCTCACGATGATTCCGTCTACTCTCCAGCCTTTAAGATTCGAAACCCAGAGGCCATACTTCCAAAGGTTTCTGTGCTAAACAGCTGATCAACACATTTTCTTTCTTTGTCAAGAATTTTCCTTCTCAACTTTCTCACTTCTCAAACAGAAAATGTCCGATCCATCTCCAAGGTACCGCATAGGATATGCTCTTTCCCCCAAGAAGGAACTAAGCTTCATCCAGGACTCTCTCATCGATCACGCTAACCAGCGCGGCGTCGATCTCATCCGCATCCATCCCACCAAGCCCATCACTGAACAGGGACCCTTCGATTGCATCATCCACAAGCTGTACGGAAGCTACTGGAATCAGCAGCTGCACCAGCTCTCGGTCGAAAACCCAAACGTCGTCCTAATCGATCCGCCAGAGGCCATCGAGAAGCTCCACAACCGGGTCTCCATGCTCGAGGTGGTGACCCGGCTGAGAATGCCCCAAGGAAACGAAGCCTTCGGGGTTCCAAACCAAAGAGTGGTGTACAAGTCGGAGACTCTGATGGCTCCGAATGCGATTCAGGAGCTGGGGCTGAGGTTGCCGGTGATAGCGAAGCAGGTGTCTGCGGACGGCAGCGCGAATTCGCACGAGATGTGCTTGGTGTTAAATCCGAACGGGTTGAAGAAGCTGAAAACACCAATCGTGCTGCAGGAGTTCGTAAACCACGGCGGGGTGATTTTTAAGGTGTACGTGGCGGGAGAGTACATCAACTGCGTGAAGCGCAAGTCGCTTCCAGATATATCCGAAGAGAAGCTGAATAACGGTGATATGGAGGGTCTGTTGTCATTTTCGCAGATATCGAATTCGGCGAGAAATGAAGATGAGGAGGATAGTTGTTCCGATGCTGAGAAGTCAGAACCGCCGCCATTGGAGTTTGTGACGGAGTTGGCGAGGGGGTTGAGGGAGGAGATGGGGCTTCGGCTCTTTAACTTCGATATTATCAGGGATGGTAGAGATGGGAATAGGTATCTTGTCATCGATATCAATTACTTCCCTGGGTATGCCAAAATGCCGTCCTATGAATCGGTTTTGGTGGATTTTTTCTTAGACATTGTGACCAAGAAGAGGAACAAGACTGTTGGGTTGGAGGAAGAACATCAAGACATCAGCCATGGTGGTCACATTGAAGAGAAGAACTTGTGAGGAATGCTTGCAGTTGCGGTCCTTTATATTTTCTGACACCGCCAAATAGAGGTACACATTACTTCTGCATCCAAGGTATATACATCTGTCTTGCCAAAATAGTTAGGTTAGGATACTTGCACAAGCTGTTACGGCTTGAATGCATGAAGTGTGTGCTATATCTTCCATAAATTTCCATTTCTTTGTTTTTTTCCTTGCATTGAAATTGATTATGTTTACTGGCCACTTGAACGTAATGAATGGGACTGTTTGGAAACGAAATATTCTCGAGAGATTGAAACTACTAAACTGGAAAGCTTCTTAATGCATTTCCCTGTTAAAATCAAATTTGTCGACCACAATGTTGATGTTTCTCCTGCCCCTGTGGATTCAAAGACCGAAACTTTCAAATACACCTAATCTTGAATGGTCAATTCCCCAGGTTGTCTGAAGAAACTATCCCCTGACTTCTCCACGTACAGCATTTCTCTCCTGGGCATCATAGACTAGATTAAACTAATCTTCAATCTAAGCAAACTCTTGGATCTAAATGCTGTTAGCATTAGAGGGCTTTTCTTATTTTTGACAGAAACACTTAAATCATCCTGGATTTTTCAATTTCTGCGATACATCCAACTCATGCGAGAAAGGTCCCTTCTATGATTCTATCTACCAACTTCCTCTACTAAACTTGGATGTAAGTGTAACTATCAGGGATGGAGTCTTATTTTTTCAGCAGTACTTGAAACCACTTATGCCAACTGCAACACACTTGGGCCTATAAAAATTAAGCTCTCTATATTGGGTTCTAACGGTGAAACTTGGTTGCCCCTAGGGGTTGGTTCAAGTTGTAAGGCATTGGTTTGGTCGGTATGCTCCCTTAAGGTCTAAGGTTCAAATCCGGGTATAAACAATTTTTAAGGGCTATTGGATTGGGTGAATTTTTCCTTGAATTACCTTAGGTGCATTTACGGAAAGTACCTTTTGAGAGTCAATGCATCTCGGAGATTAGTTGGGACTTTGTTCTTAGGCATTCGATGCCAATAGAAATAAGAATAATGCTACTATGCTCCTTCATTTTGACTGCTCATATATTTATTTATTTTTTTAAATTTTTTTGCTTACTGATTAAGGAAGTGACTATATAGTATATTGGTATTTAAAAAAAAAATATTTAAAAAATGTTTGAAAAAAAAAAGTTACTAGTGGGGCACACCAAGTGGGCAAATTGAGAGGACATAATAGCACTAACTGGGTTGCACTTGAACGACTATTTCGTAAGCATACACACTGAGATTGAATAACATCATCATCTTTGAAGGCGATTTGCTAAGTAGATAAACACAAGGAAGAAAAAAGCGGAAATGAGATCAAATAATGGCTTATAGGGTTGGAAAAATTCTATTCATTATCACCATACACCATACATTTTTTTATTTTTTATTTTATTTTTTTCTCTTAGCAAATGTGTAGTACATAGATGATGAGTAGAATAATTCAATAAATTTAAGAAGAATAAAATAAAAAATAAAAAAAAAATTGTGTATGGTGTATAAATATGATAAATAGTAAAGCTCATAAGGTTGACCTAAGCTCAAACTTAATAAATGTCATGCGATTTGACTCTTTTTTTTTTTATAGGGTTGGCCTAAGCTCATAGGGTTGGCCTAAGCTCAAACTTAACAAATGTCATGCGATTTGACTCTTTCTGTTGGGCTTGCTTGTGAGGAGTCTCATTTATCCTATCGGCAATCCGATTTGATGATTTGACTCAATAATGATTCGTTTCAATTTTTTTTTATAGATTTTCAATTTGGCTTGGGCCTATTGGCCCAACATGACCTCTAATTAGGGTTTTCCACCACACACACACATATATTGTACTATTCTATATGACCGTGTATTTTATTTTTCCGCACCATGTAATGGACTTTAAGAGAAAAAAATCTTTTGTAACTCCGTGGATGTGGACATGTTGTAGAACCATGCAAATCTTTGTTTCGTATGATTGATTTCTTATTTTACTTTACTTTCTTTGCATCTTTTTTCACCACTTTCCTGATACAGTTGGATTTATACAAAATAAATAAGCAATTCCATACGAATTTTCGTTGAAATGTGCTTCAACATATATATTGCTTTTTGCTGGATAAATGAATTCATTATGACACTTGAATCCCGAGGAATTCAGGAGATGATAACAAAGGTTGAATCATGAAATTGGGAGGGGAATACCGCAAGAGCAATGATACATGTACAATTTGTTTTACAATTTTTTATATAATCATGTTTTAAATTGAAGGAATTTCTTTAAATTGACGTTACTTTTACAAATTATTTTTTAAAAATCCTCATCATTTAAAACAAAATTATCTAAAAAATTGTAAAAATGGTGGTTACCGTCACACAAATGCTAAATTACCCTGGATTAACGTTTTACGGCGTGAACCAAACTCGAAGAGTCAAATGATAAGTAGTTCTAGCTTGCAACGGTGTTGAGGCGAAGAGGGACCACATACAACGTCGATTCTAAAGTTGCAAACTGTATATATACATTGGAGCAATGATAGAGCAACGTCAAACTTTTCACACAATTTGATACTAATTTTTTTTCTTCAATTCAATTACGTACAGTGTCAGAAACTTTACTATAAAAAATTTAATTTTTTCTCCCCAATTCAAATACACTGTCAAAAACAGTTCAAAACAAATGAAATAAAATAAAATAAAAAATTAATACTAAGTTGTGAGGCAGTTGTTGCTAAATCATTTTGCTTTATATTGTTGGAAATCAAGTAAAAGTGGAGTGAAATGACAAAAGTTCAATATCAAATTGTACCCAAGATGCCAAGATGGAATGGTACTACAAAGTGTGACCCTCCCTGAATAAGTTGAGATTGGTGTGGAATGGATTACGACGCACAATCATATCTAGCATTACTCTTTATTCTCTCTTTCTTGTAATCTTTGCTCCGAAAAAAAAAAAAAAAAAAGCAGGCCTCACTCCATTGTCACCGTAATCCCTTTCACGCCCATCTCAACTTAATAAGGGAGGCCATGTAAAGCTTCCCATTCTATCTACATTACTCTTATTATATTTAGTGTAATGCTAGATATAATTAGAAGCTATACAAACATGACTGTACACTCCTTTTGAAAATAAGTAGGGTCTATCGTTAAAAAATTAATTTTTTTATGTGAGTTTCATATTTGCTTACTTTTTTTAAAAAAGAGTGCGCGATGTTTATGCATTCTATGACTACAAATATAATTTCTTGGAAAGAAAATACAAATTATGGTGGTTTGAATACAGAATACAAAACTGGGATCAGTAATTGGCTAGGGATGGAGCGGGTGGGAATGCTTCAAATGAAGTTGTTAGAAGTTGCCCATTTGACAATGTTGTGCACAGTAAAATTGGTACTTATGGGAATTGTAACAGCTTTGCAAGCTTCTCTCTCAGGGTTCATGATAATATCGTTGATTACAAGGGCTATTCTCCATTTGTACAAAATTACATGACTAGGAGGAGAAGTACCTTTTTTAGTTTGTGCTGGTTATCATAGTTCCATACAGTTGTGTGGAGCCTTTATAGTAGCATTTTTACATTTACTAGGTTTACATCTTCTCATCTTTTCCATGCAAATGTTCCTATGTTCAGCGGTCATGGATTTTATTAAAACCACGTATGATTGCAAATGTTTTTTTTTATTTTTTCAATGTTGAAGCTATATCAGAAGTTGCTGTCTTATCATCTAGAGAATGTGCTTTTTAAGTTTTTCAACTGTCATCTAACTTGCTATGTTATGGATCATTCTCTCTCTCTCTCTCTCTAATGCAGTAATCTTGAAAGGCACAGAATTTTTCTACTTTGATTAGCCTGCATAAAAATTTTGCTGATAACACAAACCAAAGAAGCATGTCTCCATCATTAAAAGTGCTAGTTATATTTGTTCATGTAATCACTTCCTTGAATAATATTTTGGTTCGAATTTCTCCCCCCATTAGGCGATGGCCGGTAACAATTGAGTTTTCCAAGATTTTCTGACTCTTAATCCAAACATCTTTACACAATATCAATTTTAAAAATCATTTTCATCAAAACATCTTACCTCAACTTCCATAGAAACTAGACAAAAAGTGTTGCAAAACTGAAAGTCTTTTAACAATTTTTTTCTCCAAACATATTTTCAATAGGCTCCACTACTTTTTCAAAAGAGAAACTCTTGTTGCAACCGCTGAGGAATCCCCACATAACTGGCATGCCTTTTGATAAAAAATTTCATTTTTTTCTACCTAGTTCTCTCCATTTCGTTTCCCCTCTCTCCGGCCCCTCTATCAATTATGTATAGAAAGTAACATAAAAACTGCTGTGATGCTGCCTATCACATTTCTCATCTCATTTTCTTGGAAGGTGGTTGGGTTTGGGCTGAGTATATAGTGTTGTCTTTATGTATTAATGAATGATGAGTTAGCTGCCACACAAAAAGAGCAAAACCGAGAGAGCAACACCACTACCTGCCCAATAAATTCTCAACTGATTTGATTGTGATATTTTTGGGTTGTATACATGCTTGGGGGCAATATTGTATATTCATTTGTTTTTCCTGTATCGATTATTTTATTTCTCTTGTCTAAATAGGCTACTATACAGATTACGTTTTCAAGCTTTGAGGAATAAGATCACAGAGTAATTCTTCATCACTGTCATTGCTTTGCTTCTTTTTCTCCCAGTAAACCAGACCTCACTGATTCTATCATGGGATCAGAGAGCCAGGTTCCGAATTCCACTCTCAACCTTACCGACCTCAGCAACCCAAACAACCCATACCAACTAGAAACCTCTGATAATCTTGGTACTCTTCTGGTCACTGAACACCTCACAACAGGAATTACTCCACTTGGTCCAGATCCATTCAACAAGCACTTCGGGCAAAGAATAAACTCGGATTTCTTGATGGAGCCATTGACAAACCCGCCTCTACCTCTGCAATCCTTCTCTCATTGTGGATATGAAGCAATGATATGCTTGTGTCCTGGTTTCAAAACGTTATCAGTCTACCCCTTCATCCATTGATTGCATTTGTTGATGATGCTCGCTAGTTGTGGCTTGAATTGCAAGACTGTTTCTCCCCTCAAAATGGTCCTCATATATATGAATTGAGGAAAACACTTGCCAATTTGTCGCAAGAAACAGATACAGTAAGCACCTACTATGGGAAACTTAAATCCATCTGGGATGAACTCTCCATCTAAGACCCCCTACCTATTTGCTCTTATGCCTCAACGAAACTCATTTCCGACCGATACCAATGAGACTATGTGATCCAGTTTCTAATGGGTCTCCATGACTCGTTTACAAATGTTTGTGGCCAAATTATGTTAATTCACCCTCTACCACATGTCAACAAGGTATTTTCCTACATTCAACAACGAGCGTCATCATCACATCACTTCTGTTGCTCCCCCAGTTGATACTATTGCGTTGGTTGCTCGTCGACCATCTCAATTTTCTCCCAAGCGAGACAAGCCTTACTACACTCATTGTAAAATCACAAGGTATACTTTGGGCCAATGCTTCAAATCTGGAAATGCTACAGCCTCTGTCTGTACTCATTGTGAGATGACTCGACACTCTACTGAGCATTGCTACAATCTTCACGGCTATCCCCTTGGACACAAGTATCACAAGTCATGCCTCAATGCTGTCTCCATGGAAGCCCCTTCTTTGGCAACCAACAATGACCCAAACCTAGTGTTGACTAAAGAGCAATATCAAGAGCTTATAACCTTGTTGCACAATAAGAACCTAACTGCTTCTCCATTTGCAAACCAACTCCAAACAGTTCCTCCAACTCAACCCCATATTTCATCGGCTGCTGGTATTTCTTTGTGTTTGTCTTCTTTTTCTTCTACTTCTCAACCTTGGATAGTTGACACGGGGCTGCAAATCTACAACCCCTCATTCTTCACCAAAATAACATCCCCCACATTGGTACCGTGCAATTGACAGCAACTCTTCTCCTCTATGACGTTTTATGTGTTTCCAATTTTCATTTTAATTTGTTATCTGCAGCTAAACTTGCCAAACAATTGAATTGTTGTCTCATGTTTTTCTCTGATGTTTGCTTTATATAGGGCCTTTCTACCTAGACAACGATTGGGAAGGGTAGCCTGCTACATGGTCTCTATCATTTACACACAGAAGATGTTTCACCTCAAGCTTTAGTCCATACTTTTTCACAGCATTTTAAGGTTCAAAATTACATTTCAGCCTTGGTACAACCTTTCGATAGTGCTCATAATTTATGGCACTGTTGATTAGGTCACCCTTCCCATTTTCGCATGTTACACATACATGATACCAATGTAACTACTCATATGAATATCAATGAAAATTTGTCTTGTCTTACTTGTCCTCTTGCCAAACAAACATGGCTCCCATTCCCTTCTCGCACTAAATCTACTTCTACTTGGTTTGATCTTGTTTACTATGATTTATGGGGACCACAACACATTTTAGACCACAATGGTTCTTGGTTTTTCCTCACAATTGTTGACAACTTCTCTCGCTGAACTTGGGTGTATATTCTGAAAAATAAATCTGATGCGTGCCCTTGTTTAAAACCCCTTTGTAATCTAGTTGTCACTAAATTTAATTCAAGAATTAAAATCTTGCGTAGTGACAATGGCTTGGAATTTTTCATGATAGACTTCTATTCTGAACATGGCCTAATTCATCAAACCTCCTATGTCGAGACTCCCTAACAAAATGGCTTGGTCGAAAGAAAACATCACCATCTCCTTCAGGTGGCTTGTGCCTTACATTTCCAATCAGGAATACCATTAGAATTTTGGTTTGATTGTGTTCTTACAACCACTACTTAATAAATTGTATTCCCACCCTTCTTCTTCACAACAAGACTCCATATGAAGTCCTATTCAATAAACGTCCCTCCTACTCACATCTTCGTGTCTTCGGGTGTCTTGCCTTTGCTTCCACCACCTCCCACCGTCGTCATAAATTCGATCCTCATAGTCAACGTTGTGCCTTCATTGGCTATCCTTTTGGTGTGAAAGGGTATCGGCTACTTAATCTCAACACCCATAAAATTTTCATTTCAAGGGATGTTATCTTTCATGAAACTCTACTTCCTTTCCAAACTCCATCTTTACTTCCCAAGTTGTCCACTCCCTCTCCTTCTTCATTTTTCCCCAATTTCCAATTACTTGATCCAAACTCAATACCGACAAACTCTCAACCCACTCTGCAACACACAACCACTCATACTCCTGCTTCACCTCTCATTGACACATCCACAACACCCCTTCCTCCTTTAGTTTGTAGGTCTACTCGCTCTCGTCGCCCTCCCCCTCATTTTAGTGACTTTATATGCTCTCCATCAATGGTTCCTCCACATTCTCAACAATGCAGCTTAACCCATTGTCAGAGACGTGTGACATTGCTGCCTCCTCATCTTTGTCCACGATAAGGCTCTGCAACTTAGGTGAACCATTTCCACGACAAGGCTCCGCAACTTTCTTCATCTTATTAGGCTTTTATTTCTACTTTTTCTACCACACTTGAACCCAAGTCTTATGGAGAAGCTGTCAAGTATCCTCATTAGTGTGAGGCTATGAATTCTAAAATATCTGCTCTTGAACTCAATCAAACTTTGTCACTTGTTGATTTACCACCTGGTAAGCATACCATTGGCTCCAAATGGATTTCTAAAGTCAAGCATAATTTTGATGGGAGCATTGAGTGCTACAAAGCATGTCTTGTCACCAATGGCTTTACACAGTAAGAGGGAGTTGACTACAACGAAACTTTTGCCCCCGTAGCAAAACTTGTTACTGTTCAGACTTTGTTAGCAGCTTGCCTCTTAAAGGCTAGTTTCTTAGGCAATTTGAGGTTCAAAATGCCTTCCTCCACAATGACTTGGAAGAAGAAGTTTTTATGTGCAAAACTCTTGGTTATTTCAAAGGGTCCTCAAATCAGGTTTGCCCCTTACACATGAGTCTTTATGGCTTAAAACAAGCTCCGCGACAATGGTATTCCAAGTTTTCTCAGGCCTTATTCACTTTCGGCTTCCAGCAATCTAAGGCTGATCACAACCTTTTTACTCGGCTATACAATGGGTCTTTCACAGCACTTCTCGTCTATGTTGATGGCATCATTGTGGCCAGCTCAAACATGGACTCCATTGCTGCCCTTCAGTCATTTCTTAGTGAGCAATTTTGAATTAAATGTCTTGGTAATCTTCGTTATTTTCTTGGAATTGAAGTAGCTTGTTCTTCCAAGGGTATATCTATTTGTCAAAGGAAGTATGCTTTTGATATATTGTCTGATGCTGGTGTTCTCGGTACTCAACCACTTAAGTTGCCAATGGAACAAAATTTAAAGCTTTGAGTGGATTATGGACAGCCTCTCTTGGATCCTCTCACTTATCGACGTTTGATTGGTTGATTAATTTATCTCACAATTACTCGCCCAGATATAAGCTACACTGTCCATGTTTTAAGTCAATTTATGACTTCTCCTACTTCCTCACATCAACATGCTCACCAGGTCAGAGACTTCTTTTTCCCTCCAACTCCTCCTTTCATCTCTAAGGTTATACTGACTCGGATTGGGCCTACTGCCCTGATTCTCATCGCTCCATTACGGGCTTTTGTATCTTCCTTGGCTCCTCATTGATCTCATTGCGTTCAAAGAAGCAAATCGCAGTCTCTCGCTCCTCCGCTGAAGTCGAGTATTGAGCCATGGCAATTACTTCCTATGAATTGCAATGGCTATCTTATATTTTACAGGACTTGCACATCTCGGTTTCACTTCCAGCTGATCTCTATTGCGATAATTAGGCTACCATACATATCGCAGCAAATCCGGTGTTTCACGAGCTCATGAAGCACATTGAGATCGATTTTCATCTCATTCACGACAAAATTCAATTTGGTTTTTTACGCACTTGCCATGTTCGTTCTTTACTTCAGCTTGTGGATGTCTTCACCAAGGCACTCCCTTCCACTCAACTTGGCTCTCTTTTGTCCAAGATGGGAATAGAAAACATCTATTCTCCATCTTACGGGGGGATATTAATGAATGATGAGTCAGCTGCCACACAAAAAGAGCAAAACCGAGAGAGCAACACCACTACCTGCCCAACAAATTCTCAACTGATTTGATCGTGATATTTTTGGGCTGTATATATGCTTGGGGGCAATATTGTATATTCATTTGTTTTCCCTGTATAGATTATTTTATTTCTCTTGTATAAATAGGCTATTGTAGAGATTATGTTTTCAAGCTTTGAGGAATAAGATCACAAAGTAATTCTTCATCACTGTCATTACTCTGCTTCTTTTTCTCCCAGTAAACTTGACCTCACTGATTCTATCACTTTGTCTTCCTTCGAAGCTTTCAAAATGGATGCAGATACTGAAAGTTGCAGAGACTTGGAAGGTGGTTGAGTCCGGGCTGAGTATAAAAACTTTTCTCACCCCATTTTTTTCTCTAAGCTCAGAGCCTCTCTCTCTCTCTCTCTCTCAAATGGGTTGTTTGCATTATTGTCTAACGGTTTTAGTTCACTCACTTTCTTGTATATGGAGTGTTAGAAACTTGTTGTTGGTTTGGTTGTATTAATGAAGAAACGGTATAAATGCAGAAGAGCTATTGCGATGGGGGCTAAGAATGCATGCAAACTATTTGATAAATTCTCAAAGAGAAAATCACTAGATGGTTTGGCCATGGGAGACTCACCGAAAACACTAATTTCTCCTTCAACCTCACAGTTTGCATTAATAGCCTAGGCTACTTTCTCTTCTTTCTCTTCTTCATGTCATCTTTCGTCCATTTTTTTTTCGTCTGATGTGGTTAGCAGATTACACCGTGGTTGTACGTAGAAGAACTCATGAATTATTCTAGATGTGGGCTACCGATAGTACTGTTTTCCAATCTTTTAGCTTCGAAGGGGTATATTTTTGGAAGTGGTTTTTCTGGTCAAGATAGTATGCAATTCAAGTCTCCCTGTCTTACTTTAAAAAAAGAAGAAGTCACCCCATCTCCTTGGATAGGCATATTGTGTCCCAAGGTTTAGGCATAAAATATTAAAATCCCAAGTTTTAGGCATAAAATATTAAAATCCCTCTTAGTCCCACAAGAAGTTCTTGAGCATTGAATCAAGATTGCTACAAGAGTGTCTTAGGGAGCAAGAATGTGGACATGTTGTGTGTGGAAAGAGCTACTGCTATTGTCTGGATAAGGGTCGTCCCCACCAGATTGCAAAAAAACCTTTATCTTTCCGCCTCAAAATTCTGTTTTGAGTTTTTTTCTATAAATAATATTAGATATATATAGTATTAAGATGTGAAAGTTCCGTGCACTCTTTTAAAATAAAAATGGAGCTCATCATTAAAAAACATATATTTTTATGTGAATTCTATTTTTATCCACTTTTTTTAGCGCGATTATTACACACTTTAAAATTGTAACTATGTAACGACCCGGCCCAATTATTCTAAGATTGGAATATTGATAATTTTTATTAGGCCTAAATTATATTTAACAGGTCATATTGAATAAGCCCACGACTGATAAATTATTAAGATTGATTAGGAGTTTTAATTGACTCAATAATTAGGTTAAATCCTATTTATTATTTATTGAAGGAGTTAGACTCCTTTTAGAATTTAAAGATCGGCCATTAAAAATTTATTTCAATTTAAAATCATCATTGATTGAAGTTTCCTACATAGTCTCAGTCACTCCCAATCCTACATTAAATGAATTACTAGAATATGTTTCTAATTTCAAACACACCAAGATTACAATTCTAGAATCATTTTCACCTTAAAATTCCTAAACCCAACCCATACCATTCTAGAAATAGAGTCCCATGCATTGTACGTGGATCTACCTCTTCAAGCTTAGGTTTTTTGTTTTTAGCTCTCTTTTTACCTTTAGCATGTCGTAGCCTATCTCCCCCAACATGAAACACATGAAGGCCACCATTGTCTCTTCCTCTCTCCTAATCACAACCACCGTTGTCCCTCTATAGCATTGTGATCGATTTTGTATCGAAAATTTTAGTAAGTAACATTAAAAGTTAAGTAGTTTGATTATAAATTAAGATTAGTATACGTTATCTAGTTATCTATATTATTATTAAAACCAGTTCTTTGAAAGCCAGTGTTTACGTACTACGGATGTCTTGATATTTGTAAACACATTATTTATCATGTTTCATTCCGCATATTATAGTTATGTATGTCTTATGCATCTTATTATATAAAACACATAAGTTTTCATAAAATCAATTGTAAGATAAACTCAAAATAGTTAATTAGATGGTCATTCAGATGCATGGTACTAAAACAGTTTTAGGGTAGATGTGCGAGCCACGGACTCAAGCATGGTCCACCATAGTATGTCAGAATACTATCAGCGGCTCCCCTTGTGACCGTGGGATGTGGAGCTAGTTCACAACCTTGCACATAGGGTTAAGTGTGTTGGCTAGTCAGATTAGTAAGATAAATTAGCTCAGTCAGTTAATTCAGATAAGACAGTCATGCATAGTATAAGCATCAATATAATCAATTATGATTTTAATTCTTAACATGAAATATTTTATGAAAACCTTATATTAAGTATGTTTACATTATGATGAGTTTCTTATTGAGTCATCGACTTATTTTAGTTTATTTTTATGTTTGTAAACTACCTTAGGTCAGAATATTTATGAAGGTAGAGCTACAAGATGGAACTTAGTTCAAGGAGACGTGTCAGTGGCCTAGATCATATACAAAGATTAATTTAAGTTATGATTTTTATGGCACATATTTTAAATTGTTTTAATAAATGCTTACGCACACTCTCATTTATGATTTCAGTATTTTAAATATAAAACGACTCTATTTATTATAAGGAATCTTTGTATTTAGCTCTTCCTTCAGAATAAACGAAAATATTTTAAAGTTAAGTTTAATAGTAGCACTCTGATTTTTCTAAAAATTTTTAAAAGTGATTTTATTCTTACACTTGGAGAGTGTGGTGTTACAAACTAGCATTACTGTTTTTCTATCATGTCTGCGCAAATGCTAGCTTCTTTTTGCGCCTTGGCTTTGAATTCTAGTTGATAGAAGTAAAACTGTAAAAACTGTAAAAAGGCCCTTGCAAGACGAGAGCCACCTACAAGAAGTAAAGAAAGGTCACTAAGGTCAAGGAATAAATAATTTGGAGATTAAGTTATGTTTGAGGGTAAAGATGAGGAATCTCATTTTATCTCTATCTCATTTTATCATTACATTTTTTTTAAATTTTTATATAAAATATAATAAACAATTCCACTTTTTCAAATTCTAATTTAACTTTTTCAAATCTTAAAATAATAATAATATTAAAAAAATAATATTTTAAATTTTTATTTTAATACTATTCATAAAAATTTTAAAAATTCTCATATTATCTCATCATAACTGTGGACGCGAGGAGTTGAGAGATTGACCAGAAATTTCAGCTGAGCACGTTTTATGTCGGTGAAGGTAATTGGAAACTTTTTTAATTGCTTTGTTTCCTTTGTATTTGATCATTGACCACCGGCTGTACGGTTCCTGGGCAAAAAAAGCATAGGAAGTATATTAATATTAATGAATATATAACTTCCAATATATAAAAACTATAAGTTTATATAAAACTAAACGTTTATATAACTAATTATAATAAATGTTTTCCAAAAAAAAAATACATCATTTATAAACTAACTAAAATATATTATATACGGTAAAGTATAAATAAACAATAATACATAATTAAATATATAAAATACATCTATCATATTACTGATATAATACATATGATGCATATACATATGTAACATGTATATTACAAGTTTTAAAACAAGCCAACTCAAGCTTGTACCAGCCTTGTTCACAAGTCTAAGTTGAGTCGAGCTTTTTTTTTTTTGATGTAAAAAACCCCTCTATTCAGCTCAAAGCAGAGTTTGAATACAAACATGTATAACACCAACAGACCTGATGCTATCCCCAATAGTAAGAGCATCACGACTCAAAACATGAGCTATAGTGTTACAAGCTCTACGTGTGTGTCTTACAAACCAAGAAGTGAAGGAATTCAGAACATTTTTTGTGTCACTAATCATTGTTCCCACATAAGACTCAGTGGCTTCCTTTGCCTTTAGGTAGTTAACAACTTGTAAGGAGTCTCCTTCCATGATTAGTTCCTTCCAGCCTAGACTCTTGCAAAATATAGCTGCTTGTAGTAGTGCAAAGGCTTCTGCCAGCAAAGGGTCGGGAAATAGATTATGGTTCATTCTCATGGTGGCCTTGACTTTACCTTCCCAATCTCGGATAACAGCTCCAACTCCCACCTTGCAATTAGTCTTATCAAGGGCAGCATCCCAGTTAAGCTTTAACATCCCATGGGGAGGGGGGTTCCATTGAGATGACATGCTCATGGCAGCAGTAGGAGTCTTGGAGTCATTCTGGGTTTAGCTGAGATCTTCAATGAAGTCTTTTGTTTGGTGAATGAGAGTATTGGGGTGCATGAAAATACTGTTAAAGACTAGATCATTCCTCCTCTTCCATATCTTCCAGGCTATGATGGCAAACTCAATCACCTCTTCATCTTCTAGGCTTTCAAGGAAATACTCTACCAAGTGTTTGAATGACTGAAATTGTAGACTAGTCTTTTGGAGCTTCCTACTGCATTGCCCCCAGACATCTTGTGCAGCTAAACATTCCCACAAAGCATGCTCAATTGTTTCAGGCTGACCACATCAGATGGGGCAGAAGGCATCTTTTGTCACCTTTCTCTTATAGAGGTTCATTTTGGAGGGAAGTGCATTTAGGCAGGCCCTCCATAAAAAGGATTTTGTAGCATTTGGTATCTGCAATCTCCAGATTTTTGTCCAGGGTTCCACCTCTCTCGCTGCCTCAGAAGTTTGGCCTTCCTCCCTCTTCTCCATCTCTGCCTTTAGGTAGTAAGTAGTCTTGACTGAGAAAATACCAGTGGGGGTGCATCTCCATATCAGCTTGTCTGCCTTCTTGAAAGGGCTGAGGGGTATGCTTGTGATGATAGCAGCCTCCCTTCTATAAAAAAGAGCTGCTACCATGGGGATATCCCATTGTTGAGTGGATTGGTCAATGAGCATAGCAACTTTAGATTCTACAGGTAGGAATCTGATGGAGCTTTGAGGTCTAAAAGTGGATTTTTGAGGGATCCACTTGTCATTCCAGATAGTCACTGATTGCCCATCACCAATACGCCAGATTAGTCCTTCCTCAAGCAGTGGCTTTGCAGAGATAAAACTCTGCCATAGGTAAGAGGAGTTGTTTCCCACTTTAGCTGTGAGAAAATGACTTCCTCTGAAATATTTTTCTTTTAGAACCTTTGCTGCTAGTGAGTCTGAGAAGGATAGAATACGCTAGCATTGCTTGGCCAGTAAGGCTGCATTGAAATCCTCGAAATCTCTGAGTCCCAAACCACTTGATTTCTTGGACTTCCTCATCTGTGCCCATGCTACCTAGTGGATCTTTTGATCTTGAGTTTGTTGCCCCCACCAGAAGGCCCTAATCTATCTGTTAAGATCATGAATTAACTGTTTTGGCAACTTGAAAATCCCCATGCAGTAGGTGGGTACAGACTGGATTACAGCTTTGAGTAGAATCTCCTTCCCTGCTTGAGAGAGTAGCTTGGTCTTCCAGCTGTTTAGCCTTGTCTGAACCTTCTCTAATACCCCTTTGAGGGATGAGGTTCGGGATTTGCCGATGAGGGCTGGTAATCCCAAGTATTTCTCATATGAATTGGTCCCTCTAATCCAAAGTTGAGTCGAGCTGAACTTTACAGATTTGACTCCTTTCATATTTAAACCAATATTAATATTTACGACCAACCAATTTATTAATTGAGCCATATATATAAATTTATATAAGCGCCCAAGCTCGAGCGGTACAGCGTGACTTTGAAGTTAATGCCAATAATATCCCACAGTCAAGTAAACGCAAGCAGCTGGATCAGTTATTGCAGGAAGATATACAGCAGAGGACAAGAAGAAGTAAATGGCATTAAATATGTGCAAGTAATTAATTAGCCTTAGAAAGATCGAAATCTCAGGTGGTATAGATCATGATATATGGCTTTTTAAGGAAAAAAAATCCACATCGATGACCCGAAACAGTACTCTAAATTAAACCTTAGTGGATTTATACGTCATTTTTAGGCAACTCTATGTTGACTCAAACCACACATATATAAGGATAATGCTTGAGCCACTGCTGAGCTCCTAATGGGAGCTCTTGTAGGTTTTAGTATGTGTTTTTTTAAGTTCTTTTTTATATAGAAGTTTTTTAGCACTTTTAAATATTTTTAAAAAATAAAATAAATTTTGAACATCATTAAAAAATACTTTCTTAATCACAAAGTAAATATATATATATATATATATATATATTAATCCTGTTGGGAGCTCTCCTTGGGAATTTTTTATTTTACTTCGTTATTAAGGAAGTATTTGTTAATGATGTTGTGATTTTTTTTTTCTAAAATACTTAAAAGTGTTAAAAAAATCTATATAAAAAAAGAACTAAAAAAAAAATACACATGCTAGAGCCTAGTTGGAGCCCTAGCGATCGCTCTAGCATTATCCTATATATAATGCACGAGGAGAGTAGCATGCATGCTAATTAGAGTATTTACATTAGTTTATGCATATGCATATGTAAAGTCATATTTGTATAATATGACCTTAAAATCATCTATATTGACTTATGCATATGTATATATATAGCTAGTTATGAACAGTTCTTCAAATTTGGATAGTAACTATTCACTCTACAAAACATATTTTAATTATTATTTCTCTCTCCTTCCACTCTCTCTCTCTCAGTCTTTTTCCATTCTCCCTCCCTCAACAACACAACAAACATTCACCTACACATTCATTTTATTATTATAATATATTATATATTTTTTTTCATTTTATTATATTTTTAATATAATATATAAAAAAATTGATTTTAGAAAATAATAATAATAAAATAATATTTTTTATTATTATTTTGTCTCAAATATGTATAAACCAATATGAAAATTTTACTTGAATGGCAAAATGGATATGCAAAAGAGGTAAAACAACCAAGAAGAAAAAAGATTTTTTGTTTTTTTTTCCCCTATTTGGAAAGAAAATTTCTTTCTTGAGCACAACTTTTTTGTTTCGATTCTTTTCAACAACTATGAAAACTTCTCAAAATTAATCTTACAAAATCAATTTAAGGGTTGATCATCGAGATCCAGCTCTAATCTATTTTATAATTATTCAGTACTTGATAAATGGATATTAACCATGCATTATCGGGTAAAATGTGTTCGTCCAGCCAAAACCTAGGCTATTTAATTCTCCTGGCCTGCTTTGAAAATTTGGATGCTAATTTGACTATATAATATTCTCATATGATACTTTGAAATTGTCAATTATGATTTTCATAAAACTAAAAATATATTTAATAGTACATAATTAGGTGGTAATATATATACAAGTTCTGAACACTCAACAACATAATACAGGTAAATGACAATTCCCCTTTAGATAAATAGAAGAAGAAGAAATAAATATATTTTCTCCATTTTTTAGCAGAATAAAAATCAATAAAACAATAATAAAAAAGTGGAAAAACAAATATCGTAATATAAAAATAAAAACGAAAATAGAGACAAGAAGTTATTCAAGTCTCATTGAATAATTAGCCGTCCCAAAGGACAGTTATTTTAGTAGTCCATTCAATATGATTCTTTGACTCGTCTAGAGGAGTGCGTTTGGATGTTGAAGTGAGCTGAGTTGAGTTGAGTTGAGATGATAAAATATTATTAGAATATTATTTTTAAATATTATTATTGTTTTAGGATTTGAAAAAATTGAATTGTTTATTATATTTTGTGTTGGGATTTGAAAAAATTGTAATGATGAGTTAGATGAGTTGAGTTTGATTTGGTAACCAATTGAAAAGGGAATTAGCTAATTTGAATCTTTGCTTCAAAGGTCATGACTACATGTACAAGTTTTCTTAAGATAATCTTTCTCCCTTATTTACCAATTTAGATCAAATCAGTTGTTCAATTCACAATCTAATGACCACTAACTCAGAACAAACAACGTAGTATGAGTCCAAGCAAATGTTCATAAATGTATTCCAACTTTATTGAAAGAGTACTAGATTGGAGCCTGAACACATTTCTCGAGCTAAGATACGAGTTCAAATAAGCGTCCAGAAACTTAAGGTGCCATAGGCAAAATGGGAGCACTAGGAGGCAAAGACTCAACCAAGTGCCCTCAAAAGCTCCTTGTTTCCATCTAAACGGCAATGTATCAAGAAGAGTCACGAACTCACTATTCGTCTGGCCATATGTAGGGACTTTATGGCCACGTGGACGACATTCACTCATAGCAGACTGGAAGACTAACCCTGTTTGAGGAGCATGTTTCTCCTTAGCCAAGCTTCTAGAATGCAGCAAAGAAGAGACCAGCTTGTTATTATCTACATGTTGCTCACACGTGTCTTATCATGTACATGTTAAGAAGAGACCTCATTATGTAGATTTCCTCATGCCACTACTCTAATTTGTACGTTATCATGGTCATACAATGCTCATGCAAAGGTTGTTCAAAGTGTTTTCATAACCTACCCTACTTATGTTTATGGAATAGCTTCCACATACATTTTATTTGGATTCCACAAAACTTTATGATATTATATCTCGTTTAAAAGAGTGATGTTGATTGCTTTAACGAAAGGGCGGTTGAGTGTATGTTTCACGACCCCAAGCCGAGAAGTGGCACTATCTCGGTAGACCTTTTATGGTCACTTAATAACATATAATAACAAAGTAACATCCTCTGGGTTGATGCCAGACAATCAACATGTTCGGTCGAGACGGTAATGCTCTTGGATCATAAGCCGTCATCTCTTTGCTAGCCGATGCTAGAGGACACTATAGTGAAGGATGGATATGCAAATCCAAGTGTCGCTTATTACAAAGTCACATACACGGTTATTACTTGCGGTGTGGCAAAGAGAGACAAGGTGTGCACACGATCATTATAGGGGAAGTTATGGTGCATTCGTAACAACGAAAAACAGTTTGAGATATTTGACTTGGTTAAATGGAGTTCTTGGGGTTCTTAAGTTCACGAGTTTTGTGTTTTGTGTTAAGTATTGGATATGAAAAATGTTTATGGTATTGAAAATTATAATGATTATATTCGCTCAATATTTTGAGATTATAGTTAATATATGCTTGGTTTCTTCATTGATTTCAAATTTAAAAGCATGCACATAAGCATTTGTTCCTATTGACTCGGGGTGCTGCATACCCTAAAGTGAATATTGGTTGCTCGATTCCTCTCCTTCCACTCTCTCTATTACAATCTTTTTCCCTTCTTCCTCCCTCAATCACACAACAAACTTTCACCTACATATTTATTTTATTATTATAATATATTATATTTTTTTTCATTTTATTATATTTTTAATATAATATATAAAAAAATTATATTTTTTATTATTACATTTGTATTATTAATGTCAAATATATGTAGTGGATGCTAATTGTAAAATGTATATAAAAAAAATAATTTTAGAAAAAAATGAATTTTTGTCTCAAATATGCTTAAACCAATGTGAAAGTTTTGCTTGAATAACAAAATGGATATGCAAAAGTGGTGAAACAACCAAGAAGAAAAAAAGTTTTTTTTTTTCTCTATTTGGGAAGAAAATTTCTTTCTTGAGCACAACTTTTTTGTTTCGATTCTTTTCAACAACTATGAAAACTTCTCAAAATTAATCTTACAAAATCGATTTAAGGGTTGATCATCGAGATCCAGCTCTAATCTATTTTATAATTCGTGAGTACTTGAATTTGATAGTTTCTATTTTGTATAAATTATTTATAACCAAAACGTGATCACTTATATATTTTACAAGTAAAATTATAATCAAAATGCCATTTAGTTTACATTCATAAATGGATATTAAGTACCATTATCGGGTAACATGTCAAAGATGTTCGTCCAGCCAAAACCTAGGCTATTTAATTCTCCTGGCCTGCTTTGAAAACTTGGATGCTAATTTGAGTATTCTGATCATATATATATGACACTTTGAAATTGTCAATTATGATTTTCATAAAACTAAAAATATATTTAATAGAACATTAGTTGGTAATATATAATATATATATATATATATATATATATATATATATTTATATACAAGTTCTAACTACTCGATGTTGACACAAACAACATAATACATGCAGGCCAGTAAAATATAATTCCCCTTTAATTAATATCTATTTTCTCCATTTTTTGGCAGACGTATCTTCTGTTTTTTTTTGAAAAAAAAAAATCGATATTTGTTGATCATTAAACCAATAAATTAAACAAATGATAAGTAGTTTTAGCTTGCAACAGTGTTGCGGCGAAGAGGAGGGACCACATACAACGTCGATTCTAAAGTTGCAAACTGTGTATATCCATTGGAGCAATGATAAGCAACAAACTTTTTACACAATTTGATATTAATTTTTTTTTTCTTCAATTCAATTACGTACACTATCAGAAACTTTACTATAAAAAATTTAATTTATTCTCCCCAATTCAAATACACTGTCAAAGCAACTAGCATTCTTCACTCAATGGTTTTTCCCACTCTGAAAAACCCTTTGAGGTGAAGTTGTAGCTCTTCGTTCTTGACTGAGGAAAGAAGGCTTTCTCTGCTTGCGAGTGCAAGCATTGCAGTGCAATGGAGGAAATAGAGGAAGTTTGGAGGAAATTGAAGCTGAATGATGAGGAGGACTATCCGATTGAGGTTGGGAAAGGTGTACGTGGCTCAATGGACTTGAAGGGGAGAAGAAGTCTGGTAGGGAAGATAATCTTTGAACGTAGGATCGGGAGGGAAGTTGCTAGATCTATGATGGAAAAAGTATGGAAGGTTGGTAAGCCTTTGGAATTCCAAGAAATTGGAGGTAATTGCTTTGTAATTACCTTTGTTAATTAGAGTGATAAGATGAAGGTTCTCGATGGCTGTCCATGGCTGTTTGACAATTACTTATTTGTGCTGCTTGATTTTGATGGTGGAATGCAACCTAGTCTATTTGATTTTGATTCTGCTTATATGTGGGTGCAAATGTTAAATCTACATTTGAAGACCTATAGCTCAAGGTAGGACCATTGTTGTGGATGGAAGGAAAAACTGGGTGCCTTTTCAGTATGAGAAGTTACCTAGGTTACGTTTTAATTGTGGAAGAATTGTCCATGGAAAATAGGGGTGTAAGGAGAGTGAAGGAAGTGGAGGCTAAGGGTGTAAATTTAAACTGGAAAACCGGTTCGAACTGGATCAGACCAGATCAGTTTTACTGGTTTTGGACCGGTCCAGTCTAGAATCGGTTCTTATATTCGTAAACCGGCCGGAACCGGTCCAGTTCCGGTTTTAAGATTTTTCAGACCAGACTGGACCGGTTGATAAAAAATATATAAAAAATAATATTTTATATATAAGTTTTATAAAAATTAAAATTATAAAAAATATTTTTTATATATTAATATATAAGTTTTATATATAATGTATAATTATATGTGAAATTTTTATATATAATTATATATCATATATGAAATAATTTCATATTATAACTAATAGTCTAATACTAATATATAGTTTATAACTAATACTAATACATAACTATACTAATAGTCTAATAGAGACTATAGTTATACTTATACTCTAGTAAAAAATGTTAAATTTACATTTAAAAAAATAAAAAAATCGGACCGGAAACCGGTAAAACTGGAAGTACGTGTTTAGGAGGGTAACCGGTATGTAATCGGTTTTGAAAAATGCAAAACCGGTCATACGGGTTTGGTCTTAAATTTTGTCCAAAACTGGACCGAATCGGACCGGTTATACCCCTAGTGTAGGCCAGTATGGTGTATGGCTTCGAGCATTACCTTAAAATAGAAAAAATCAGTGAAGGGTGGAGAGTAGAAAGGGAAAGGAGGAAGGGAGGAGAGAGGTGATTGGTCTGATACTAATCTTGGAGGTGAAGAACAGAGAGATGAGTCTCAAGGGGCAAGTAGGGAGGAGGAGGTAGTTATGGAGTGGAAGGGGGTAAATGAAGTGTGTAATAAGCTTAGTGAAGATCATGAGCTAATTCTGAAACTTCAAGAACACGTGATTCAATCATCAATAGGTGGGGAGATTAATGTTCAAGAGGTGAATGAAATAAGATTGACAAAACTATAAGTATGGCTGAGATTCAGATTGTTGTGCAAAAGAAAAATCTGTTGATTGAGAAATTGAGCTCCAATGAAGCTGAGCAGGACCAAGAGTATACAAGAACCTCAAGATGGAAGAGGAGGGCTAGAACTAGGCCTGAGTTAGGTAAGTCTACTAACTCAAATGCTGGGGTTAAAAGAGGAAATGAGTGTGTGGGGGAAGAAAGTGATATGAGAATGGAAAGGAAGAAATTGAGAAGTAGTGATGCTATGGTCTGTGATGATAGACTAGGGGTGGTGGTTGTTGAGAAGCACCATCTAGCATTATGAATACTATATGTTGGAACTGCCGAGTGCTTGGGAACCCTCTGATAGTTCAGGAGCTTTACCTGTTGGTGAAGAATAAGAAGCCCAAAATTTTGTTTCTCATTGAAACACTAATAAAAGTTACTGTTGTTAAAAAGTTAAAAAAGAGATTGGGGACGAAAGGGTGTTTGGCTATTAATCCTTTGGGAAGAAAGGGTGGTCTGGCTTTGATTTGGGAGATGGAGGATGATGTGGTAATAAAAAATTATTCACAGTGGCATATTAATGCATCTGTTAGAGATGGGGGTAATGGAAGTTGGCTCTTTACTGGGTTCTATGGACATCCTGATGCAAGCAAGAGGTAGCAGTCTTGGGAGCTTCTCAAGCAGTTGTCTCCAGTTGAAGGAGGGAGGGGCATGGTGTGTAGCTGGAGACTTCAATGAGCTGCTATCACAAGATGAGAAATGAGGTGGTAATAGAAGAGAGGAAAAGTGGATCTCGGGCTTTAGAAAAGCTTTAGAAATAAACAAACTAGTGAATGTGGGGATGAGTGGTAATTTTTTCACTTGGAGTAACAGACATTCAGACCATACATTTACTAAGGAAATGTTGGATAGATATGTGGTTAACAATGAATTGATTAATATGTTTGTGAAAGTTAAAGTGGAAGGGCTCACAGCAAGTACCTCAGATCATCATCCAATCATGTTGTCTGTCAGGAAGGATAAGAGGTGCTTCTCTAAAAGGCAATTGTCTTTTAAGTTTGAAGCTAGTTGGATAAGAGAAATGTGAAGAGTTAATTAGAACAGTTTGGAATGACACTTCTCAGGCTGGCAGGGAACCCCTTGTGTGTGTACAGAATATGTTGAGAAAGTGTGGTGGTAAACTGAGCAACACTTTTAAAAGAAGGGATAGTGAGAGATGTAATGATATTGAACAACTAAATGGAAGAATTAAGGAGCTACAAGATAGAGAGGGGCCTTATAATTATGCAGAACTTCATAGCTTGCAAAAAGAGGTGGGTTTGTTACTGGAGAAGGAAGATATAAGGTGGAGATAGGGGGCAAAAAGGAATTGGTATTCCTTAGGAGACTAAAACACTAAGTACATTCATGCTTGTGTTAAGCAGAGAAGGAAAAAGAATAAAATCTCTTCAGTTGTTGATGTTGCCTTAGAAATGAAAGAAGGGAATGAGGAGGTTGTGGAGGCTTTTATGCATTACACTGAGGTCTATAAAACAATAGCTCCTTCATGTGATCAGGTATTAAAAAGGGTACAATCAATTGGGGTTGAGTTAATGAGCAGATGAATGAGGAGTTGGAAAAGCTTTTCACAAGGGATGAAGTGGTGGCAGCCCTAAAGCAGATGGGTCCCTTGAAAGCCCCTCACCCTGATGGGTTTGGGAACATGCTTTTATCAAACCTACTGGCATACAGTAGGGGATACGGTCTGTGATGCAGTGCTGAGTTTCCTGAACGAGGGTGTGTTTGATGAGAAATGATAGTTACAGTCGTGAATGTGCAAGCGCCGTGCAATCACCTTGAAAAAAGTAAATAAATACGGGACCCACATGACAAGAAAATTAATTTTTTAATAGTAGACTCTACTCTTTTTCAAAACGACTGTACAGCGCTTGCGCACTCTACGACTGTATGTAGCATTACTCGTGTTTGATAAGTCCATCAATTTTACTTATGTGGCCCTTGTTCCAAAAGTGCCTAAGCCTAAGAAGGTGGGTGATTACAGACCTATTATCTTGTGCAATGTGTTGTACAAGCTAATTTTGAAGACTCTTGCAAATAGACTTAAGTTGGTGCTTGATAAGATCATTGTTAAAAATCAGAGTGCATTCATTCCTGGTAGGTTGATCTTGGACAATGTTATTGCAGTTTATGAAACTTTACACTCTATGAAGACCAGATTTAAGGGTAAAGGTGGAAGCATGGCACTGAAATGGACATCTCAAAGGTATATGACAGGGTTGAATGTAATTTTTTGAAAGCTGTCATGCAGAGAATGAGGTTTAGGGAGAGATGGATTGGGTTGATTATGGAGTGTATAACCTCTGTATCATATGCTGTGTTGGTAAATGGTAGACCAGGGTGATGTTATATACCCTTCAAGAGACATTAGGCAAGGGGATCCAATTTCCCCCTATCTGTTTTTGTTGTGTGCTAAGGGGCTAAGCAGTCTCATTAATATAGCTGAGGCTAAGGGTGAGATAAGAGGTATGGTTGTTGCAAGAGGAGGAATAAGGGTTTCTCATCTCCTCTTTGCTGATGATTATATTATTTTTGCAAGAGCCAAGTGGGTTGAGTGGCTAAGGGTGAAGGAAATCCTACGGGTATATGAAGAAGTATTTGGCCAGTGTATGAATTTACAAAAAACCACTGTGATGTTTAGCTCTTGAGTTAGATAGGAAGAAAGGGAAAAGATTGTGAATGATCTTGGGGCAAAGGTACAGAGTAGCTATGAAAAATATTTGGGGTTACCTACTATGATTGGAAGAGCCTGATATGACACCTTCAGAGGGATTAAGGATAGGGTTTTGCATATGGTTAATAACTGGAAAAATCAATTCCTTTCCGCTGCTGGCAAATAAGTTCTTCTCAAAGCAGTGATTCAGTCATACCTACCTACCATATGAGTGTATTCAGGTTGCCTAAGAGGCTATGTAAGGAAATATCTGGTATTATGGCTAGATTCTTGTGGGGTTATAAAAATAATGAGAAAAACATTCAATGGGCTAGCTGGGAGAAGTTGGGTTGTGCAAAGATGGTTGGGGATCTTGGCTTTAGAGAGTTGGAAACTTCAATACTACTCTTTTAGCTAAGCAATGTTGGAGACTTGTCACTAAGCCAAATTCTATTGCTGCTATGGTTTTGAAGGCAAAGTATTACAAGGATTTTGATGTGCTGAGCTCTAAACTAGGGTATGGACCATCTATGATCTGGAGGAGCATATGAGAATCTCTAAAACTGCTAAAGGAAGGTCTGGTATGGAGAGTGGGCAATGGATTGAATATTAAAGTATGGAGTGATAAATGGTTGCCTAGCAAGTCTTCTCATCAAGTGCAGTCTCCTGTTAAGCATCTAAATGCTGAAGCTAAGGTGACAGAGTTGATTGGAAATGGTGGTAGTTGGGAAATTGAGACAGTTAAGGCTACTTTTACTAAAGAAGAAATTGAAGTAATTTGCAATATTCCTCTAAGCTATACTGGGTTGGAGGATAAAAGAATTTGGGTCTGCTCTAAGAATGGGTGTTTTAGTGTTAGAAGTGCCTATCACCTTGACTTAAGCAGGACGAAGGATTGGAAAGGGGAGTCTTTTGAGGAAAGAAAGGTTAAAGAAGGGTGGAAAGAACTGTGGCAGCTTAACACCTCGGGTGTGGTTAAAAAATTTTCTTGGAAGGCTCTTACTAATTGCCTTCCTACCAAAAAGAATCTTTACAGAAGGAAGGTGGTGGAGAAGCCAATTGCCCTATCTGCCAGAGGGCGGATGAAACTATTTGCCATGCCTTGTGGAGCTGCCATGTAGCTATGGATGTATGGGCTGAGAGAGAGAGCCTAGTGTAGAAGTGGATGTCATCTTAGTTGGATTTGGCTATAGTATGGAAGAAACTATTAGCTGAATTGCCTATGGAAAGGGTGGAATTGGTGGTATCTGTAATGTGACATATATGGCTTAGAAGGAATAGATGGATTTTTGAAGGAATTTCAGTAGTCCTGGGATGATTTCCAGCAAGCAAAATCAAGTCTCAATGGATATCAACAAGCACAACAAAAGGGATTAGAGAGAGCTGAAACTATTGCAGTAGGGAGAAGGCTGGTGAAATGGGAAGCTCCAGGTGAAGGCTTTGTAAAAGTAAACTGGGATGCTGCTTTTAAAGCAAAGCAAAGAAGGATGGGAGCTGGAGTGGTTATTAGAGATGAAAAGGGGAATGTACAGGTGTCTCTATGTTTGCCAAGAGATTATGTTCAATATGCTGTGATTGCTGAATCTGCTGCTTTATGGAGGGCTCTATGCTTATGTGCAGAACTTAATATACAAAAAGGTTATACTTGAGGGGGATTCATTGGAGCTAATTAAAGTTGTAAATAACATAGAATAATGGTTGGAATGGCATGGACAGGTTATAGAAGACATTAAAACACACATATAGAGAAGGGAATATAGTAGCTCATTTTCTTGCTCAAGTTGGTGTTAACTCTAGTGAGGAGTTGGTTTGGATAGAAGATGGCCCTGAGGGTTTTTTTTTATTGTTTTATGAGACAAGTGTTGTAATGATTTTTTTTTTTTTTTTTATGATATATGAAAGGTGAAGTCTTATTGATTAAAAAAAAATACACTGTCAAAGCAACAGTTCAAAACAAATGAAAAAAGAAATTAATACCAAGTTGTGTTAAAGTTGTGAGGCAGTTGTTGCTAAATCATTTTGCTTTATATTGTTCGAAATCAAGTAAAAGTGGCGTGAAATCACAAAAGTTCAATATATAACAAGAGTACCCTAGATGGAATGGTACTACAAAGCATGACCCTTCCTGAATAAGTTGAGATTGGCGTGGAATGGATTACGACGCACAACCATATCTAGCATTAATCTTTCTTCTCTCTTTCTTGTAATCTTTGCTCACCAAAAAAAAAAAAATTAGCAAGAAGGCCTCGCTCCATTATATGCCGTAATCCCTTCAACGCCCATCTCAACTTATTCAGGGAGGCCAGGTAAAGCTTCACATTCCATCTACATTACTCTTATTATATAAAGAATAATGCTAGATATAATTATAAGCTGTATAAATACCGCACACTCATTTTGAAGTGGTTTCAAAAGTTGTTGTCTTATCATCTAGAGAATGTGCTTTTTAAGTTTTTCAACCGTCTTAAGTTGCCATGTTATGGATCGTTCTCTCTCTCTCTCTCTCTCTCTCTCTAATGCAGTAATCTTGAAAGGCAAAAAATTTTTCTATTTTGATTAGCTTGCATAAAAATTTTGCTGATAACACAAACCAAAGAAGCATGTCTCCATCATTAAAAAAGCCTGTTTATTCATTGTCAATCCAAAAAGTTACTGGTTTGAAACCAACTATAGTACGAATACGTTAAGTGATTGCAGTGCTAGTTATCTTTGTTCATGTAATCACTTCCTTGAATAATATTTTGGTTTGAATTTCTCCCCTCATTAGGCGATGGCTAGTAACAATTGAGTTTTGTAAGATTTTCTGACTCTTAATCCAAACATCTTTACACAACATCACTTTTAAAAATCATTTTCATCAAAACATCTTACCTCAACTTCCATATAAACCAGAAAAAAAAAAGTGTTGCAAAACTGAAAAGAGAAACTCTTGTTGCAACCGCCCAGAGGAATCCCCACATAACCAACGCGTCTTTTGATAAATTTTTTATTTTTTTCTACCTAGCTCTCTCCATTTCGTTCCCCCTCTCTCCGGCCTCTCTATCAATTATGTATAGAAAGCAACATAAAAACTACTGTGATGCCACCTATCACATTTCTCACCCCATTTTCTTGTAAGGTGGTTGGGTCCGAGCTTAGTATATAGTGTTGTCTCTATGTCTTCCTTCCAAGCTTTCAAAATGGATGTAGATACTAAAAGTTGCAAAGACTTGGAAGGTTGTTGGGTCTGGGCTAAGTATAAAAACTTTTCTCACCCCATTTTCTTTCTCTAAACTCAGAGCTCTCTCTCTCTCTCTCTCTCTCTCCCCAATGGGTCCTTTGCATTATAGACTAACAGTTTCAGTTCACTCACTTTCTTGTATTTGGAGTGTTAGAAACTTGCCGTTGGTGTGGTTGTATCAAGGAAGAAACGGTGTAAATGTTGAAGAGCTACTGCGATGGAGGCTAAGAATGCATGCAAAGTGTTTGATAAATTGTCGAAGAAAAAATCACTAGTTGGTTTGGCTATGGAAGACTCACTGAAAACACTAATTTCTCCTTCAACCTCACAGTCTACATTAATAGCCTGGGCTACTTTCTCTTCTTTCTCTTCTTCATGTCGTCTTTCATCCATTTTTTTTCGTCTGATGTGGTCGGCCGATTACACCACGGTTTCCCACCGTGGTTGTATGTAGAAGAACTCTTTTCAAAATCAAATGTTAATATCTCTAAAACATTTCTCAATCCAAACATGTTTTTAATGAGTATGCAGTTCTGTGAATTATTCTAGATGTGGGCTGCCAATAGTACTGTTTTCCAATCTTTTAGCTCCGAAGGGGTATAGTTTTGGAAGTGGTTTTTCTGGTCAAGATAGTATGCAGTTCAAGTCCCCCTGTCTGTCTTTAAAAAAAGAAGTCCCCAAATCTCCTTGGATAGGCATATTGTGTCCCAAGGTTTAGGCATAAAATATTAAAATCCCTCTTAGCCCCACAAAAAGTTCTTGAGCATTGAATCAAGATTGCTACAAGAGTGTCTTAGGGAGCTAGAATGTGGACATGCTGTGTGTGGAAAGAGCTACTGCTATTGTCCGGATAAGGGTCGTCCCCACCAGCTTGCAAAAAAAACCTTTATCTTTCCACCTCACTATTCTGTTGAGTTTTTTTCTATAAATAATATTAGATATATACAGTTTTAAGATGTAAAAGTTTCGTGCACTATTTTAAAATAAAAATGGAGCTCATCATTAAAAAATATATATTTTTATGTGAATTCTATTTTTATCCACTTTTTTTATCGTGATTATTACACACTTTAAAACTGTAACTATGTAACGACCCGGCCCAATTATTCTAAGATTGGAATATTGATAATTTTTATTAGGCCTAAATTATATTTAACGGGTCATATTGAATAAGCCCACGAGTGATAAATTATTAAGGTTGATTAGGAGTTTTAATTGGCTCAATAATTAGGTTAAATCCTATTTATTATTTATTGAAGGAGTTAGACTCCTTTAAGAATTTAAAAATAGGCCATTAAAAATTTATTTCAATTTAAAATCATCATTGATTGAAGTTCCCTACATAGTCTCAGTCACTCCCAATCATACATTTAATGAATTACTAGAATATGTTTTTAATTTCAAACACACTAGGATTATAATTCTAGAATCCTTTTTACCTTAAAATTCCTAAACTCATCCCATACCATTCTATAAATAGAGTCCCATGCACTATACGTGGACCTACCTCTTCAAGCTTAGGCTTTTTGTTTTTAGCTCTCTTTTTACTTTCAGCATGTCGTAGCCTCTCTCCCCCATCGTGAGACACATGAAGGCCACCATTGTCTCTTCCTCTCTCCTAAGCACAACCACCGTCGTCCCTCCATCGCACCGTGATCGATTTTCTATCGAAAACTTTAGTAAGCAACATTAAAAGTTAAGTAGCTTGATCATAAATTAGGATTAGTATACGTTATCTAGTTATCTATATTGTTATTAAAACTAGTTCTTTGGAAGCCAATGTTTACGTACCACACATGTCTTGATATTTATAAACACGTCATTCATCATGTTTCATTTCGCATATTATAGTTATGTATGTATTATGCATCTCACATTACATAAAACCCGTAAGCTTTCATAAGATTAAGTGTAATATAAACTCAGAATTGTTAATTAGATGGTCATTCAGATACATAGTACTAATGCAGTTTTAGGGTGGATGTGCAAGTTACATACTCAGGCGTGGTCCACTATAGTATGTCAGAATACTATTAGCGGCTCCCCTTGTGACCGTGAGACGTGAGACCGGTTCACAACCTCGCACATAGGGTTAAGTGTGTTGGCCAATTATATCAGTAAGATAAATAAGCTCAATCAGTTAATTCAGATAAAACAGTCATGCATAGCATAAGCATAAGTATAATCAGTTATGATTTTAATTTTTAACATGAAATATTTTATGAAAACCTTATGTTAAGTATGTTTACATTATGATGAGTTTCTTATTGAGTTATCAACTCATTTTAATTTGTTTTTATGTTTTTAAACTACCTTAGGTCAAAATATTTATGAAGGTAGAGCTGCAAGACAGGACTTAGTGCAGGGAGATGTGATAGTGGCCTAGATCATATACAAAGATTTTAAGTTATGATTTTTATGGCACAGATTTTAAAAAATTTTAATAAATACTTCTGTACACTCTCATTTATGATTTCAATATTTTAAATATAAAATGACTTTATTTATTATAAAAGATCTTAATATTTGGCACTTCCTTCATAATAAAATAAAATATTTTTAAGCCAGATTTATTAATAACATTCTGGCTTTCCTAAAAAATTTTATTCTTAAATCTGGAGAAACTAACACTGCTGTTTTTCTATCATGTCTGCGCAAAAGCTAGCTTTTTTTTTGGAGTTTTGCTACACAACCTCCTCACACTCCACACTTTTTAATATTTTTAAAATTTTTTTTTTGTATTTTTCTAAAAAAAAAATTGGAGTGTGGAGTATGGTGTGAATAGTAGGAGGTTGAGTAGATTTTTTTTTTTTTTGCGCCTTGGCTTTGAATTCTAGTTGTTAGAAGTAAAACTGTAAAAACTGTAAAAGGCCCTTGCAAGACGAGAGCCACCTACAAGAAGTAAAGAAAGGTCACTAAGGTCAAGGAATCAATAATTTGGAGATTAGGTTATGTTTGGGGGTAAAGATGAGGAATCTCATTTCATCTCTATCTCATCTTATCATTACATTTTTTTTAAATTTTTATATAAAATATAATAAACAATTCCACTTTTTCAAATTCTAATTTAATTTTTTCAAATTTTAAAATAATAATAATATTAAAAAATAATATTTTAAACTTTTATTTTAATACTATTCATAAAAATTTTAAAAATTCTCATATTATTTCATCTACTAAGCATAACTGTGGGCGTGAGGAGTTGAGAGATTGACCAGAAATTTCAGCACCAGCTGAGCACGTTTTATGTCGGTGAAGGTAATTGGAAACTTTTTTAATTGCTTTGTTTCCTTTGTATTTGATCATTGACCACCGGCTGGGCAAAAAAAGCATAGGAAGTATATTAATATTAATGAATATATAACTTCCAATATATAAAAACTATTAGTATATATATATAAAACTAAACATTTATATAATATGATTCCGGCGGTAGCTCTAGCATTATCCTATATATAAATACACGAGGAGAGCGACATGCCAAGAAACATTAACCAAGAAGAAAAAAGGGTTTTTTTTTATTCCCTATTTGGGAAGAAAATTTATTTTCTGAACTACTCTATGTTGACACAAATTACAACATAATACATGTAGGTAAAATATAATTCCCTTTTAATTAATATATATTTTCTCCATTTTTTAGCATACGTATCTTCTGTTATTATTATTATTTTTTAAATATCGATATTTGTTCATTAAACCAATAAAAAAATAATAGAAAAAAGTGAATTCCTCAATAAATACGAGAAACAAATATCGTAATAAAAAAATAAAAACGAAAATAGAGATCACAGGAAGTTGGTCCAGTAGTCTCATAATTGATTCGTCCGAAAGATCAAGAAAAAGCCGTCCCGAAGGACAGTTGTTTTAATACAGTCATTCAATAGTCCATTCAATATGATTTTTTTGACTAATTTAGATAGTAGAATAAGGTGAGATAATTTTAAATTAGTTGAATAAATTATTAAAATATTATTTTTATTTTAAAATTTAAAAGAATTAAATTATTTATTATATTTTATGTGAAAATTTAAAAAATTAATAATTATAAAATAAGATAATTTCTATATCCAAATGAATCTGTCCATGTAAAACTTTTTTCGAGATAGTCTTTCGCCCCTAGTACTAATAAAATGTAATGGATATGTTTCCAATATCATATATCTAAGGAGTAGTCAAAGGAATTTTTGATTGCATTGTGCACTTAACGAAATCAAACTAGATCACCAAAAGTTCTTTAACTTTTGGCAAAATCTAATGACCCTTAACTCAGAACAAATGGAAGAGACCAAAACTAAATTGCCCTTCCCAAATCCATGAATTCAAATGTACCACTAATATTGTAATTATTCACGATTAGGGGCGAGTGAAGAGGTAGTTGGCCAGCTAATACATGACTTATGTTAATTAAATAAGCAGTCACTATTGATAGCCTGACTTAGGTCTTGTACTGTTCGAACACGTTTAAACAGTATATTTAGGGATGATAAATTTCGTTCATAATAAAATAATTATTCAAGGATGAAAAAAAAATTAACGGGTTAAGCGCGGGAAACTGATTTACCGTTTGAACAGTCTTTTACGCCGTTCGAACATGTAGATCATCAATTTTCGAACGGTTATTAATGTGTTTAAAAATTTGGATGCTAATTTGAGTATTCTCATATAACACTTTGAAATTGTCAATTATGATTTTCATAAAACTAAAAATATATTTAAAAGAACATTGATTAGTTGGTAATATATACATATACAAGTTCTGAACCACTCGATGTTGACACAAAAAAAGCCGTCCCAATTAAAGGACAGCTGTTTTAATAGTCCATTGAATATGATTCTTGACTCGATTAGGGTATGTTTAAAGTTATTGAAATGAGCAACTAATTTGAATCTTTGCATCAAAGTGATCACATGTACAACATTTCTTAAGATAATTTATTGGTGATGATTGGAAGATAGTTGTTATTTTTGTAAAATTTTGAAGACTTTTCTACGAAGTGATATTGAAATATAATGGGTTAAGACAAAATTGTCTCCAGAATACAATGAAATATGGAAAAATTCAGTTGTTTGATTGCAATATTGTGCATTTAACGAAATCGATCAAACTAGATCACCAAAAGTTTTGGAGAAATAACTTGAGGATGGATTAATTAGAAGGATAATTTGTTAACCTTGAATTTTAAAATAATATCATTTTAAAAAAATATCTTTAATATAAAACATAATTAATTAAATATTTATACGTATATCATTATTTTTTCTAAAACGGCTCTATAGTTTTTACAATCAAAGCTTCTAAAAAAAAAAAAAGCTTCACAAAAAAATTCACTTGTTTAATTTATCTGCTATTATCTCCTCCACAACACTGATGCCATTCAGTCAAAAGCACATTGGCTTATATGGTCCTAAGATTAAAATATAGTCAACAGGCTACATTATTTAAAAATATGAAATATTTATAAAAAATGATTCAACTAAAAAAATCAATTAAATTATAGAAAACTAAGGAAAAAACACATCAAATTAGAAATTAAAAAAGGGTGGTGTTACGTCCACTGCTCCCAGCTCCTACTGGGAGCTATCGTTAGGTATAATTGATCTTTTTTTTTTATTGTCTTTTTTATATGTATTTTTTTACACTTTTAAATAATTTTTAAAAAAATAAAAAAGTCACAATATTATTAAAAAAATACTTCCTTAATGACTAAATAAAAATTAAAAAAAAAAATTCCAGCGATAACATGAGCTGTAAGAATTAGTGGTGAGTATCATTTTCCTTAATTTTTTGGACAGCACCACAGTCACCGTTGGTTCCAGTTAGTTATTTTGGTGTATTTTTTTACTCTTTTGATATGTATTTTTTTAATACTTTAAAAAAAATTTTAAAAAAAATTATAATATCTTTAAAAAACAGAATCACGTAGTAAAAAAAAATTCATAAAAACAAAAAAACTTGCCAGCGACAGCTCCTGAGACAGGAAGGCTTAGCATTATCCATTAAAAAAAGGATAACGATATCTTTGCAACCGGTTCACTACTCCTTTACTACTTATATTATATTTTTTATTTTTTATTTTATTTTATTTTATTATTTTTAAGTATTTTTTTAACATCTTTAATCATTAAAAAAAAATTAAAAAAATATATAATTTTAATAATAGTCATTTTCTTAACTATTAAGAAAAATAAAAAATTAATAAAAAAATCAAATAATAAATAATAATAAATAGATAGTGGAAATGTAGTAATTCCTATAATTTTTTTTTAAAAAAGCCATCAAATTACGTGTCTTCCCAGGTCGTACACTCCCGGATTAAAATATCGAAATAGTCAAAGTCTGAGAGCACAAGTTTGATCTAACGACCCAAAAGCATTTTTCCTATGAAATTATGAATCCCTGGCCGACCTTCCTACAAATATAGGTCCCAGGGAATCAACCCTCGACCACCACCTGAGACTGAGATTGGTTCTCTTTCTTTTGCCAATGGCTCCAACACTTGCTCATATTCATCGTCCTTTGCTTCTTCATCTTCTTCGTCTTCTTCTTCTTCTTGTCCCTATTATGGTCTCCCATATTCCTTCTGCAATGTCTCAAGCTTTTAACAATGTAACTGTGGGTTCTTATCTCGTTGCCACTAATGACAGCTTGCCTTGGGCCGCTTCACCATCTGGAGATTTTGCATTCGGATTCCGCAGCCTTCCAGGTCAAGAAGACCAGTTCCTTCTCGCAATCTGGTTCGCTAAGATACCAGAAAAAACCATAGTTTGGTCTGCAAACAGAGATCACCCAGCAGACCGAGATTCAATCGTGAAGCTAACCATCTCCGGACAGCTTGTGCTAACAAAATCAGATGGGTTGTACTTGTGGGGTTCCGACAACACTGGAAATGCTCCGGTATCGCACGGGGCCATGCTCGACACTGGAAACTTGGTGGTAACGAGCACAACAAACTCAAGCATCATATGGGAAAGTTTCAAGAATCCGACCAACACCATTTTACCAGCCCAAGTATTCGGTGTTGGGAGCAGCCTTTTGTCTAGTCGATCCGAAAGCAATTACCAGCAGGGTAAATTTCAGCTCCGTTTAACTGATAATTATGATCTGATGCTTAATCAAATCGATGTATATACCAAAAACCCTTACGGCGCTTACTATAGAGATCAGAACGTTTTAGAGCTGATATTGGACAAGTCAGGCTATCTACAAATCAGGAGCTGGCCGAGTGGAAATATATCAAACCTTACATCAGAGAGCGTGGTCAACGGGGAAGATTCATACTACAGGGTAACACTCGATTTTGATGGAGTTTTCAGACTCTATGCTCACCCAAAGAAGTTCAATAGTAGCAACCAAAGCTGGTCCACTGTCAGGTTTGTTCCTGAAAACATCTGCCTCGGCATTTTTGACATTTTAGGAAGTGGCCCTTGTGGGTATAACAGTATCTGTGCATTGGCTCCATATAGTAAGATAGATTGCCAATGCGCCCCTGGGTTTTCTCTCAAGGATGTAAACGACAAGTATGGTGGCTGCAAACCAGACAATATAAGCTATATGCAGGAATGTGACCAGAAGGGATCTGTGATTGCAGAGGAATACTATGAATTATTGGAGATGGAGTTCGTGGATTGGCCTTTAGCTGACTACGACCAGCTGCAACCTACAACAGAATATGAATGCAGGACATCTTGCCTGCGTGATTGCTTTTGTGCAGTCGCCATTTTCCAGGACCCAAAGTATAATGATGGTATAGGAAGATGTTGGAAGAAGAAATTACCGCTTTCTAACGGCAGATTGAACAGGAGTACCATCGATAGAAAAGCTCTGTTCAAGATATTGAAATCACAATATGCTAGCTTTTCCCACAATCCGAATCCCGGCGGAGGAAAGCAGAGTAAAGAAGTATTGACCCTCGCTGTTCTCCTAGGGGCGTCTGTATTTTTTAACTTCTTTTCTTTTGCTTCAATTTTTCTAGTATTCTGTTGCGTGTGGCAACGAAAACTACCAAACTTCTACAGTGTCATAAACACAAATGGCCCAGAGATGAATTTACGTTCTTTTACATACAAAGATCTTGAAGAAGCCACTGATGGGTTCAAAGAAGAATTGGGTAGGGGTTCTTTTGGAAATGTTTACAAAGGGGTATTAGTATCGAGTTACAGCAGAAAAGTTGCAGTCAAGAAATTAGACAAAGTTTTGAAGGATGGAGAGAAGGAGTTCAAAACTGAGGTGACTGTGATCGGCCATACTCACCATAAGAATCTGGTCCGGTTGCTTGGCTACTGTGACGAAGGTGAACACCGACTTTTGGTGTACGAGCTTATGTACAATGGCTCGTTGTCGAGTTTTCTCTTTGGGGTGTTAAGACCAAGTTGGCAACGAAGAATGCAGATTGCATCAGGAATTGCTAGAGGTCTCGTGTACTTGCATGAAGAATGCAGCACTCAAATCATTCACTGCGACATAAAGCCTCAAAACATACTCTTGGACGATTCTTTTACGCCCAAAATTTCAGACTTCGGATTGGCAAAGCTATTGATGAACCACCAGACTCGGACTCTCACCGGAATCAGGGGGACTAAAGGGTATGTTGCACCAGAGTGGTTCAGGAACACACCTGTCACTGTAAAGGTGGATGTCTATAGTTTTGGAGTCATGCTGTTGGAGATCATTTGCTGCAGAAGATGTGTGGAAATTGAGATGGAGAAGGCAGCAATACTAATCGAATGGGCTTACGAATGCTATAGCAAAGGGAAGTTGGAGAAATTGGTGGAAAATGATGAAGAGGCTTTGAGTGATTTGAAGAAGGTGCAGAAGTTGGTGAAAGTGGCAATTTGGTGTGTTCAAGATTTGCAATCATTTAGGCCATCCATGAGAGAAGTCACTCATATGCTAGAAGGCATTCTTGAGGTTTCTGCACCTCCATGTCCTTTCCTCTACAGCTCAATGTCCGGATCCGATCGTTAGTCATCCTAGGCAGGCAGGATTTTCAACTGATACAGATATAATATCTATCAAGTATTATTGTTTGTAATCCTTGAATTATTTAGCTTCTACTTCTCAGATTCCACTGTTCTGTCAAATATTAGAGTTGAATCACTTACAGAGTTGTGGTTAATTCATGTAGATTAAAAAGACTGTGTTTTAGGTAGGACTTTGATAATTGTGTTCTGATATAGATTTGAATTTTCGATTGCTGTATCGATATTTCTTAGTTGGTTATGCTGATTTTCTTTACTATCTGTCCAAATCGTTCATTGTTTACAAAGGAATCCGATCGCATTTTAGTTTCTGTTTGAAGGCATTTTGATCATGTAGGCAATAGCGCATGTTTGCCTATTCATCACACGGGTGTTTCTTGTCTTTCTTCTCCATCCAAATCCTTATGTTTACATCAACTCTTACATGCCTCCTTAATTTTAAAAAAATCTCATCTCTTTCAGTAAGTTTACTTTGGATAATAATGTTTTTTCTGAGTTTCACCCTCATTTTTTCTGTGTCAAGGATCTCAAAAGGGGAAAAATTCTGCTCCACGGACCAACTAAAAATGGGCTCTTCATTCTCTCTCCACCACCATCATCTTCTTCCAAAGTTGCTTTCATTGGTGAACGTGCTTCACTTGACACCTGGCATTGTCAGCTTGGCTATCCATCTTTTCATTTAGTTGGTCATATTTTATTTTCTAACAAACTTCCCATTTCTGCTTGTAAAAATGCTTCAGTTTGTGGTTTGTCAACAAGCCAAAAGTCACAAACTTCCCTTTTATTTATCTCCATCCAAATCCAATCATATTTTAGATCTTATTTTCTCTGATTTTTATGGACCCTTCCCTGTTCCTTCCGTTGATGGGTACCACTATTATATGATATTTGTGGATGATTTCAGTAAATTCACTTGGTTCTATCATTTAGTTCACAAATCTAATGCCGTGCGTACCTTTTATAATTTCCAACTACTCGTTGAACATCAATTTGATAGAAAAATCAAAACGATTCAAACTGATTGGGAAGACGAATATCGTCGTCTCAGTACTTATTTTTGGTCTATTAGTATTGCTCATCGTCTGATTTGTCCTCACACCCATGAACAAAATGGCTTCGTTGAATGCAAACACTGCCATATTGTCAAAAGTGGGCTTTCTCTTATGGCTCATGCTAGTGTTCCCTAAATATTGGATTGATGCCTTTTTCACCATCTTATTAATCATCTTCCGTCCCCTCTTCTTAAAAATCAATCTCAACTCCCTTACTTGTCCCTGACTAGGCCTGATTACATATTTTTCAAGAGTTTTGGCTGTACATGTTTGATGTGAAAATTTATTTTGCACATTTTCTTAGTCCTAGTTGTTTTGATTTAGATGATACTTGGGGCAAAGATGAGATTTCTCACCCATATCTCTACCTTATCTCATCATTACAACTTTTTCAAATTTCCATACAAAATATAATAAATAATTCAACTTTTTCAAATCTCAATTCAACTTTTTCAAATTTCAATATTTTAAATTAATATTTTAAACTTTTATCTTAACACTATTTACAAAATTTTTAAAAATTCTCATCTTATCTCACCTACCAAGCATAACTAAGTTATTCTTCTTAAATCGTTTGTCTAGAATTTCAGGTGTCTTTTATATTTATTTAAATCTTGGGAAGTCTTAGTATATTTTAGATGTTTAATTTTTGAATTAGATTGAAATTGGGATGATGTGAAGAGGAAGAAATCGGGTTAGGCCTAGAGAGCAAATCCTAGTTGGTCTGGTCTAGTCAAACCAGAATACTGTTTGGTTTTTGGGTCCTACCTGGAGCTACAGACCTTGGTTTCAAGTGGTGTTTAGCTTTATGGAAAGCTAAGACATAGGCCTAAAATTTTTATGGAAAGTCCAAAACCCAGTTCTTCCGTTTTGGAGTTCAAAACTTAACAGAAACGGATAACTACGAATCTATCCCGAAGTTAACTACCACCCAGACCTTGTTTCGGTTTTCAGCCTATACCTGGAGTTCTAGAAGTCTGAATAAAGCAAACCCAGTGCATTGGAAAATTGAGAACAAGATCTAAAATGTTCATGAAGGATCCAACTCCCAAATGTGTTGTTTTGATGCTCGAAATCCAGTTGGAAGTCAGTCAGCCAAGAATTCTAGATTTTCCGCAGCAAATATGGGGGAAATCTGTTTTAAAATTAGAAAGGAGAATTCGTTTTGAGCTTATTGGATTTTCAGCTGCAAATATGGACGACATGTTTTGAATTAGCTAGGACATAACAAAAACATTTTAAAATTAAAAATAGAGGAGGCTAAGTGGGGAGAAACTTCTAGCTAGCTGCGTATTGAGAGAGGTTTAAAAAAAATAGACTGGTAGAGAGAAAAAAAAAAAAGGATTGAAGAAGGAGCTGTAATTTCGAAAGGAAGATTGAAGCTCACGATTTTTACAATGTCAGAGTTCTATTTTGCTTTCTCTAATTTTTAATTGCTGAATTGTTATTAAGGATGTTGAATTCAAATTTATGTTTGAGAAATAATTGGATTATTTAATTAGTTATGATTTACTAGTTTTCTTATTCTAGGGTTAGGATGTAATCATTGAATTTTGGATATGATTTGAGTATGGTTGTATTGGATACCCTTTGTTAATTGCAATTTGATGATTTTGGTTTCATTCTTGCAATTTACTGGCCATGAATTGCATGCTTAAGATGTTGAATGAAGTAACGAAAATTGAAGTTCAATATTAGTTCGTGAATTCGTCAAACCTTGGTAGTGTAGTTTAGAAATAAATACACACCTTTGTGATCTATATTCAAGAATTTCACAGAGCATAATGAATTTATATTTAATTTATGTGATCACGATAGTAGACATAGGATTAATATAGGTGTAAGTGTTATACCCTGAAAGAGGATATCACATAAAAAAGAGAATTTGGTCATTGTAATTAGCAAAATATTAATGCAAGCAACTAGGTTTAAACTCATTGAAGGAATTTAATTGATGAAATCCAAGTCCTAGGAACCTTTCATATTTGATTTTTCATGTTAAGAATTTGCAGTCAGTCACATCAATTTGGGATCGTCTAAATAATATAGGAAATTTTATAAATTGGTACTTGAATCTCCTCCTTGTAGAAATGATACTCTTTTTGTCCTGTTCTATTTGTCACAACTCATGCACTTGTGGTAAAGTCTAGAGATCATCAATGTTGGCCCAACTTGCGCCCTTATAATTTTCATAAATTGGATTATCGACCCAAATTGTGCATTTTTTTGGGTTATAGGCCATCTCATAAAGATTATAAGTGTTTTCATCTACCTAGTGGTCGAATTTACATCTCACGAGATGTCTAGTTTGATGAAGAAAGGTTTCCCTTTTGGGAAGCCACGGAGCGACTAACCCGTGGTGCCTTACCAGCGCACTTTTTTTTTTTTTTTTCCAAGTCCAAGCAAGTGTTTCCCCTACTAGGGTTTAAGTCTCCATTATCTACAAGCCTATGGCCTATCCATGTTTCTACTATTAATAATCACATGCCACCATCTTCTTCCTCAACACAAGCACGCTCTCCTTTGCAACATGCACCCAAGCAACTATCTGCAGAAATTCTCTCGCCACCACTAGCAGCCTCTCCTCCACCTCCGTCACTTGTTCATCCCATGCGTACTTGGCTACAGAATAACATCATCAAGCCTCAGACCAACATGGATGGCACTGTTCCTTATCCACCTTGTGCCATGGTTGCTTCTGCTGAAGTCTCAACCACTTTGGAGCTCACTTCCTTCACTGCTGCCTTCAAAGATGCCTAGCACCAAGCGATGAACTCCAAATTTGATGCACTTTTGCAAAATCGCACTTGGACTTTGGTTCCATATCATCCTTCAATGAATCTCGTTGGTTCCAAATGGATTTTTCGACTCAAGATCGCACAAATGGTACCATTGAATGGCACAAGGCTCGCCTCTTCACCAAGGGCTACACTCAGCTACCTGGCCTTGACTACACCAAGACCTATAGCCCTGTAATCAAGCATCAAACAATCCGATTGGTTCTATCGATAGCAATCTCCCGTTGATGGGCGACATGCCAATTGAACGTACAAAATGCCTTCTTGCATGGACAACTATTGGAGATTGTTTTATGTCTCAACCACAAGGGTTCGTTAATCCCCATTATCCCCACCATGTCTGCAAGTTGAATTGTGCCATCTATGGCCTAAATCAAGCACCTCGTGCTTGGTTCTCGAGGTTGATCCAATGACTACTTGAATTGGGTTTTTGTTCCTCTAAGTTGATCCTTCCCTCTTTCTATACCCTTGGTGGGTGTAGTAACACTCTGTGTCTATATATTGCTCTGACATGTACTATCAAAATCAATAAAATACAACACTGTTTTATCTTTCAACTCTTGGTCCTTTATTTATGAGAAATGTTGCTGCTTGATCCCCTTGTATTTTTTTTACTTAATGATTAAAGAAGTATTTCTTAATGATGTTGTGAATTTTTTTTAAAAAATATTTGAAAGTGTTAAAAAAAATATAAAATAAAATAAAATATACTGTCGGGAGCTCCAGCGATGGCTATAGAGCCACCCTTTATTTATACACTTTATCTCGTAAAAAACGAAAAAAGAAGATAACATGTGTATGTACCATTGATTTGAATCTCTAGTTTGGTTGATAAAGTTAAAATAAAAGGTAAAATTAAAGCCATTGATGAAGAACTTTGCTGCAATTCCTGATTATGGCAGTACTTGACCGGCCATCATGCATATATGCAAAGAGTCAATTATCTGTTTCCAGAGCCAATCAGTTTTGAGGGGCGTCTGAAATAATACTAATTAATATGATTGCTGAATTTTTTTTAATTCTTATATATAATTACCAACCATGCGGTAATATTATCTTCCACTCAGATTCAATTTAATAAAAAATAAAATAATTACAGAGGCCAAAGTCATGACTGCATACCATCTTATACGTACATCTTTTTCACTTTATTAATTTAGCTATTAATTTGGATTATGGGTTGAATGTTTTAGCTGTTTGATTCGAAAACTGTTTCATCTCATCTCATCATTACAACTTTCTAGGAGTGTGCATCCGGATCCGAATCCGGATACCCGACCATAACCAGATCCAGATCCGGATAGTAAAATCCGGGCGGTTATCCGCCCAGATTAATCCGGATTCAATCCGGGCGGATAACCGGGTTCAATCCGGATATCAACCGGATATCCAGATTTTTCACCATAATCCGGTTTTTTTTTAAAATACTATAATCCGGATTGTTCACTGTAAACCCGGATTTTTCACTATATAATCCGAGTTGTTATTACTTTTTTTTCTTTTAAAGACTAAACTTAAAAAAAAAGGTTTTTATAGCAATTGTTTTAAAAAAAAAAAAAAAAAACTGATAAGCTCAAATTGCCCAAATTTTTAAAAACAAAATAATTTAAACACTCTTTAAAAGATTTTTATATAAAAATAAATAAATTAAAGAACAAAAGAAATAATAATACAACACAACTAATTAAACTAAAACATAAATTTACAAAAAATAAAAGAAATATTAATACATCACAACTAATTAAACTAAAACATAAATTTAAAAAGAACAAAAGAAATATTAATACATCCCAACTAATTAAACTAAAACATAAATTTACAAAGAACAAAATACATTAGTCTTCACATCTTGAATCTGGAATTGGGGGAAATTTTTTCGCCTGAACTGTCTCTCCATAAGCTGCCAACAACATCAATTACAATAGAAAATTGAAAACTATAATGATTACAAACAAGTAAAAAAGAACAAGAGAAGAAAACTTAAAACAAAACCTCACAAAGACACAAAAATTATTACCACATGGATATGTATTAATGTTAATATTATAAGCAGCACTGCAGCAGTGCAAAAGACCAGAAGAAACTAAGCACTACATTTTAAATCTGAAAAAGATCACTCACCTGTAAGCATTGCTGGTATAATATTCTGTAGTGTACCCAATAGCAAGTCCAGCCCACAAGCCAATGGAAACACAGAAGAAAATGTGCAGGAATCAATTTAATTTAAGTCAAAACCTCTTGAGAAACAAACCGATTGTGCCAAAGAACAGAAGAAGGGGGAAGAAGGGGGGAGGCATACCAATTCTTTACTGCCTTCTCAGCCCCAAAATCATAAAGACTAAATTTTGATGGCAAAGCAAAGAAGTTGATAACAACAATTAGGTCACTCCAAATTAAAGGTCAAGAAGAGATCAAATTATAAACAACTTTCATGTGGTTGGTGTTGGAGACCAGAACAACATGCGACTCGTGAAACGACATCGAAATTTCACCAAGTCATTAGTCAATACACAAACCGAAAAACAAAGAGATGCGACAATATAAAAAGAGCATGAACATGTGGAGATCCAAAAATTAATAGCCTGAAATCTAAACGGCCGTGTACGTAAGTTTTAACACAATATTAACATTGAGATTAGAAATAAAATAAAAAACAAAAATAAAAAAGAAAAACCCCATACCCAGATCCATAACAAAAATAGACTAGAGATTACAAAAATTGAAAATAGACTAGAGATTAGGAAAAAAAAAAACAAAAAAAAAAAACCAAACCCAGATTCAAAAAAGTACACAGTTTTGCAATATTTATAGTGTTGCGAGCATGTAGATCTACAAACATGTTTTTGCTGGAAGATTTTAAAAATAAAGAAACCCAAAACGTGGATCTACAAACACACAATCTCAGATCTACAAACACAAACTTAGATCTATACAAATCGATTCAGAATAGTATTTTACATGCAAAGCAACCCACTTCCTCAAATCCAAAGTGCATCTAACTTTAAACACAACATAAAAATATTTATACAAATCGAGCGAGAGAGATGAACATACCGTTGAGAGAAATGGGCTAAGAGCTTTCGAGGACTCGAGTGAAATGAGAGGTTGAGAGGGGTGCAAACTAGTGACGGCAGGGCTAGGGTTTCACCTTTTCAGAAACGACCTTCGACTTCGAGAGATAGAGAAATGAGTAGAAGTGAGAGTCGACTGCATAAAATTTTGAAAGGCTTAGGACACAAAGATTCAGAATAGCATTTCACATACAAAGCAACCCACTTCCTCAAATCTATACAAACCGAGCGAGATAGATGAACATACCGTAGGTTTTGGAGTTAAGAGAGAGAGATGGGGCAAACGGCGACGCCGGACGGAACGAGAGGCACTGAGGTAGAGAGGTGACGGCAGGGCTAGGGTTTCACCCGTTTGCCAAAATCGCAGAGAGCTAGAGACTAAAAGTTGAAACGAGAGAATGGGTCTGAGGGAAATTAGGAAATGAGGTATAAAGGAGTGCAAAACGATGCCGTTTTGTCTAAAAATAGTGTTTAAAAAAAAAAGCAGCTGGTTACGAAAATCGGATTAAAATCTGGATCCGTAACCAGATCCGGGCGGGTATGAAATGTTTTGTACCCGCCCGGGTTTAATCTGGGCGGAAAACCGCCCGGATCCACCCGGATTCCGGGTTTTGGACCGGACCGGAAAAAATCCGGCCCGGTTCTACACTCTTACAACTTTCTCAAATTCTCACATAAAATATAATAAATAATTTAATTTTTTTAAATATCAAAATAATAATAATATTAAAAAATAATATTCTAACAATATTTTTTTTAACTTTCAACTTCTATCTAAAACCATCTCATCTCATCTCTGAATCCAAACCAGCATGTGATTGCAAGACTACTATTGCCTAATCCCTACGCACCTTTTGTATCTTGAATGCTTATGCACTAATATTTCTAATTTTCTTGCTTATGGAAAAAAAGAAAAATCTCAGTTTATGGGATGTGTAGTACATGATATTGTTAACTATTAGAATTATTAATCGTGATGATCAAGCTAATTGTAAAGGAAATATTTCTGGCCCTGTTGGGTGTGGTGGAATATTAATATATATGTGATTCTAAATTAAGGAAGTTTTCTAGCTTTATGGCATTTCAGTTAGCTTGGGTATGCAGGGTACTAATAATTAATAGTACTACTAAATTTTTTTGTTTAAAATCTAGTCTCCTTAATTAATTTATGCTATCAGTTGAGCATATATATTATATATAGTTGATTTGGTGATTGAATAGAACAACTATTAATTTGTTAGTACTTATAAGAAAAATAGTCTTTTTCAGCGCAAAAAATCGTTGAAAATAACTCCTAAAATCACCGGATTTAATCTTTCTTGACGATTTTTATTGCGCCGAATGTTCATTGCAATTGTCTGTTTAGTTATAAGTTAAACCAGCGAACTCTAAAAATCGTTACAAATAGTTACTTTTTTGGGCGATTTTTTTTTACGCCACAATTATTCAAAAAATTGCTGGAAAAGGCATTCCCGTTTAATGTTAAATCATTAAGAAAAGTTAATTGTAGTGATATATATCGTCGCAAAAAGTAAAAAAATTGCCAGAAAAGCCTCGATATTTTTCTAGCGATTATCAATGATCGTTGCAATTATATTTTTCCAATGATTATCAATGATCGTTGCAATTATAAGGGGATTGGAAAGATCTCGACGTAGGCTACGCAATTTGATAAATAAGAATTCTATTTTTGTTGTTGCTCTTTTTGAACCTTTCGCTAGAGAAAATAAATTGCCTCAATTAGTAAGTTTTCAGGATTTTACTAGTTTTTGTTGTAATAAAGAGATGGGGGGAAAATATGGCTTTTGTGGAGGGAGCCATATGCTTTTGAGGTTTTGAATTTTTCTAATCAGATGATATATGGTTGGGTCTCTTTGGACAATACGAGAACTCTTGTTACGTTTGTTTATGTTAAATGCACACAGTCAGAAAAAATGGAGCTTTGGGATTATTGGATGTTTGTTTGGGTGGAGACTCATCCTTAGCTTATTGTGGGGGATTTTAATATTATTAGAGAGGATAGTGAAATAATTGGAGGTTTTCGAGGGTCTCCCTGGCAATGGATAATTTTAATGAATGTATTGATACTTGTGGTCTTGTAAAGCTAGGGTGCCATGTTAATAGTATGTCATGGTGCAATGGTCAAGAGGGTACTACAAGAAGGTGGGCAAGGTTGGATAGGGCCTTAGTAAATGTGTCTTTCTCAACTAGGTTTGATTCGGCGAGTTTGGATTATTTCAAGCGGAAATCTTCGGATCACAGTCCTATGGCAATTCGGTTATTTGAGATGGGGATGAGGTATGACCCGTCACCTTTTCGCTTTCAAAATATGTGATTTTCTCAAGGGTCTTTCTTCATTTTTGTGAAAGGAGTTTAGGAGCAGCCGACACATGGTTTGGGCTTAGTGAAGTTGGCGGCAAAACTCAAAAGGACCAAGTTGGAGCTTCAAAATTGGAACATGATGGTTTTTGGTCATGTTGATCAGAATATCAAGATCCTTGAGGATAGGCTTGAGGCACTTGAGCTTCAATTGCAATCTGAGTTCTCACAAGAAGTTGAAGCTGAGTACCTTCTTACACGACTTGAATTGGATGTGTGGGAAAAAAGAGAAGAAGTACGGCTGTCACAAATAGCAAAAAGCATTGGACTCAAGAGGGGGATCAAAATTCTCGATTTTTCATGCAGTTGTGAATCAACATCGGAAGGCTTTAGTTATTTTCCATATGAAGCTTGAGGATGGTTCTTTGTTGGAGAGTCTAGAAGAAAAGCATCAGGTGCATTTTCTTTCTTCAGTTCCGGAGGTTGAACATGCTAATATCTCTTCTTTATTGGGTAAGTTGGTAACTAACAAAGAAAACTTGGACTTATGTAAAGTTCCCAGGGGGGATGAAGTTAAGGAGACTGTGTTTTCTATTCCGTGGCAAAGCAGTCTAGGGCCGGATGGATTTGTGTCCTCTTTCTATATCTCTTGTTGGGATTTGGTCAAATATGATGTTGTGGAGGCGGCTCGAGAGTTCTTTAGTGGGACTGAGTTATCGAGGTATTATTCTTCTTCTTATATTTTTGTCATCCCAAAGGTCCTGAACCTAAAATATTTGACAAGTTCAGGCCAATTAGTCTATGCTAAGTGGCTTACAAAAAAATTTCAAAGTCATTGTGAAAATATTGATTGGTTTGTTACCTCGTTTAATTTCCCCTGAGCAAGGTGCTTTCATCCTTTGACTTGGGGAGGATTGGAACATAGATTTGTTAGTGCAGTTGGTTGGAGATGAGATTGCCAAGGATGTGATGAGGCAAGCTTGCCCTAGTAGGTAGGGAAATGATGTTTTAATTTGGAAGGCTGCCAAGGATGGTTCATTTTCATCGGCTAGTGCATGGGAACTAATTCGTGTTAAGGGACAGCCATCTCCTTCGCTGGACTGGATCTGGCATCGGATTCTTCCTAAGAATATTTCAATTTTTATGTGGAGAGCTAGTTTCAATTGTTTGTCAGTGGACGTTAAAGTGCAAACTTGGGGTGTTGCATTAGCTTCAAGATGTGATTCTTGTGTTTCTCCTCATGAGGAAACACTAGATCATGTTTTTGCTTCAGGCGAGGTTGCTACTAAGGTTTGGAAGTTAGCATCTGTGGTGCTAAGTGTCTCTTGCGTGCAGGCTGTGACGTGGTGGAACTGAGTAACAATATGGATGGCTTGTATGAACAAGTCTTCCAAAAATAGAAATTCTGATTAGGATTTTACCTACTATTCTAACTTGGCTTCTTTGGCAGAGGAGATGTAAGACAATGATAAAAGGTGTTTATGAAAATGCCGAAGGAGTTTGGTGCTCAATTTGTTTATGGTTAGGAAGGTTGGTGAATGAGATGGTTGATAAAAATGCATTGTCGTCTTTTGATGCTAAGGTTTTTCGTGAGTTGGATATTCAATTTTATGAGGGACCGGTTGAAAGAGCTGTCTTAGTGGCTTGGACAAAGCCTCGGATTGGATGGTGGAAACTAAATGTCGATAGAAGCTATAGGGGAAATCCGAAAAGCTATGGTAGTGGTGGTATTATTCAGTATCATCGTGGGGATGTTAAGGGTGCTTAGATCACTTTGGGGATGGCACTAACAATGAGGTTGAGCTGAAGGCACTACTTCAAGGGGTCTTTTTGTGTAAGGAGCTGGACTGCCAAAATGTGATACTCAAATATGACTCGAACGTGGTGGTGGTCTGGTTGGTTGGCAATATGGGATTTCTAGGAGGAGCTTACTATGGCCTTGGAGGGGATGTGCTAAGAAGTGGTGCATCAATAGCTAGAAGGAAATAAAGCAGTGGACCTACTTGCACAATGGGGTGAAGCTGGATTGGTTTACGGGTTGGGGGCAGATGTGAGTTTGTTGAGTTCTTTGTGAGGGATCTTGCGTATGGATAAGTTGGGGTTGCCTAGTTTTCGAAAATAGTTGAGAACAAATATACGTACATAATATTTAATAAAATACATTACAATTTGGTCAATACCCATAAAACTAGTATAATAAGTTCAAACTAAATAAATAAAACAGTAGTAGTACTAGCGTTCTTCGTACATAAGTAGTTCTCAAAATTTGTACATATAATGTCAATCAGTTTCTTGAAGGCCTAAACTGTTGCATAAGCATCTGCATTTGGAGTTGCACTTCTCTCCTAAACTTTTCTTGCTGTTGTTCTTGTTGTTACATACGCATCTGCATATCTGCTTGTTTCGCCAATTGAGCCTCTAAGTCATGCTGGCTTGTAGTCAATTCTTTGATTTTAGATTCACTTTATCTAACGCTATAGAGATATTATAGGCAAACCCAGACGATGAGGAAGAGCTAGAAGGCTTTACACAGTGACCCAAACCCATCAGATACCCTGAACATTTATCCAGAACTTGTGTAAACATTTCAATATCACTTGTTGAGGAAATTAATATCGTCACAGATATTAATATCGTAATTAATATCCCACACACAAGAGAAAAAATTAATATCGTCACAGATATTCAAATATGTTTAATTAAAACAGATTATAATACTTACATAATTTTCAAGAGTATCGGGATGAGTCCACTTTCCATTACGATCAGTATGTGATGCATCATATAATTTTGTCAGATCATAATTGGTATCTGACTCTTGCTAAAATTTTGTGAGAAGAAGATGCCCATAGCCCATAAATTGACTTTAACCCACTAAGACATCACTAGGGACAAAAAAGGGGACAAAGAAGATGCAAGAGTGAGACAAGAAAAGAGATAAGAAAGGCTGCAAATGTCAGAGGGAGACAAAAGAGATATAAGGGCTACAAAATATCAAAGAGTCAGAAGAAGAAGGAGAAGTATTCACGCAAGGGAGACCTGCCAACTCATTGTAGGCTGGCATAAACAGTAAAAGGTCAGGCAAACATATAAAAAGAGAGGCTCAGACAAAATAAAAAAGGATTGAAATATGGATTGAACATTGAAAGATAGAAAACTGACAGATGAGCACGGATCAATAGGGAATCGATGGAAATATATTGAGGAAGAGCTCCAATCTCCTCTATACAGTGAGATATAAGGATTATTGAGTGATTGTAAACAGATATATTATAGTGGAGACTTCCCTCTCAAAACCCCCGTAGATATAGACATATTGTCAAACTACGTAAATTTTAGTGTTCGTTTCTTTTTATTGCACTCATTTTCTATTCACTGCTATGAAAACCGCTACCGTATAGCCATACTGAAACACCACCAGAAGCACCAAATAATTCATATCGTGGCGCTACTTGCGTGGATTTGCCCATGCTTGCATAACACGATGTCAACGATACATGTAGCCAGTAAAATATAATTCCCCTTTAATTAATATATATTTTCTCCATCTTTTAGCAGACGTATCTTCTTTGTTTTTTTTTTTTTTTTTAAGTTCGATATTTGTTCATTAAACCAATAAATTAAACAAAATCGAATAATTTGACCATTCTTGGCCGAAAGATCGAGAAAGAGCCGTCCCAATTAAAGGACAGTTGTTTTAATTGTCCATTCAATATGATCCTTTGACTCGTCTAGGGTATGTTTAAAGTGACTGAAAAGAGCAACTAATTTGAATCTTTGCTTCGAAGGTGACTACTGGTACAACTTTTCTTAAGATAATTTATTGAGGTTGTTATTTTTGTAAAATTTTTGAGATTTTTCAACAAAGTGACATTGAAATAGGTACAACTTTTCTTAACATAATCTATCGACGATGATTGGAAGATGGTTGTTATTTTTGTAAAATTTTTAAGATTTTTCTACAAAATAACATTGAAATATAATGGGTTAAGACAAAATTGTCTCCCGGATACAATGAAATATAGAAAAATTCTGCTGTTGGATTGCAATATTGTGCACGTAACGAAAATCGATCAAACTAGATCACCAAAAGTTCTACGACTGAGAAATAACTTGATGGATTAATTAGAAGGATCATCTGTTAAGTTTTTTATTGTTAAAAATATGTAGAAAAATCATAGGCTACCATGTGTGAACCTTGACTTTTCTGAAAAAAAATAAATTACCTTTTTTAAAATTAAATGCTTTTATTTAGAAAGAAATATATTTTATATTTAAAATAAAAATAAAAACCTTAAGAACCACCCCATAGTTGCTCAAGTATTGCTATACCAGTCTCTAAAGTTTCATATTTTCTAAAGGAAAAATTAATATACATTAAATAAGTTTCACAATTTTTTACACATTCATATTTTAAATAAGAGATATTTTTTTAAAAAATAATTTATAAAAAATAATATAATTTTACAAAAATATCTTTAATATAAAACAAAATTAAATAAATATTTGTAGAAAAATTATATATATATCATTATCTTTTTTTTAAAACGGCTCTATAGTTTTACAAACAAAGCTTCACAAAAATTAACATCCTTAATCATAAAAAAAAATTAAAAAAATATATAATTTTAATAATAGTCAAATTAATAATAGTCAAATAAAAAATAATAAAAAATAATAGTCAAATTACTTGACTATTTAATAATAGTCAAGTAAAATAAAAAATTAATAAAAAAATCAAATAATAAATAATAATAAATAGATAGTGGAAATGTAGTAATTCCTATAATTTTTTTTTTAAAAAAAAGCCATCAAATTACGTGTCTTCCCAGGTCGTACACTCCCGGATTAAAATATCGAAAATAGTCAAAGTCTGAGAGCACAAGTTTGACCTAACGACCCAAAAGCATTTTTCCTATGAAATTATGAATCCGACCTTCCTACAAAGATAAGTCACAAGGAATCAACCCTCGACCACCACCTGAGACTCAGATTGGTTCTCTTTCTTTTGCCAATGGCTCCAACACTTGCTCATATTCATCGTCCTTTGCTTCTTCTTCTTCGTCGTCTTCTTCTTCTTGTCCCTGTTATGGTCTCCCATATTCCTTCTGCTATGTCTCAAGCTATTAACAACGTAACTGTGGGTTCTTACCTCGTTGCCACTAATGACAGCTTGCCTTGGGCCGCTTCACCATCTGGAGATTTTGCATTCGGATTCCGCAGCCTTCCAGGTCAAGAAGACCAGTTCCTTCTCGCAATCTGGTTCGCTAAGATACCAGAAAAAACCATAGTTTGGTCTGCAAACAGAGATCACCCAGCAGACCGAGATTCAATCGTGAAGCTAACCATCTCCGGACAGCTTGTGCTCACAAAATCAGATGGGTTGTACTTGTGGGGTTCCGACAACACTGGAAATGCTCCGGTATCGCACGGGGCCATGTTTGACACTGGAAACTTGGTGATAACGAGCACAAACTCAAGCATCATATGGGAGAGCTTCAAGAATCCGACCAACACCATTTTACCAGCCCAAGTATTCGGTGTTGGGAACAGCCTTTTGTCTAGTCGATCCGAAAGCAATTACCAGCAGGGTAAATTTCAGCTCCGTTTAACTGATACTTATGATCTGATGCTTAATCAAATCGATGTATATACCAAAAACCCTTACGGCGCTTACTATAGAGATCAGAACGTTTTAGAGCTGATATTGGACAAGTCAGGCTATCTACAAATCAGGAGCTCGCCAAGTGGAAATATATCAAACCTTACATCAGAGAGCGTGGTCAATGGGGAAGATTCATACTACAGGGTAACACTCGATTTTGATGGAGTTTTCAGACTCTATGCTCACCCAAAGAAATTCAATAATAGTAACCAAAGCTGGTCCACTGTCAGGTTTGTTCCTGAAAACATCTGCCTCAGCATTTTTGACACTTTAGGAAGTGGCCCTTGTGGGTATAACAGTATCTGTGCATTGGCTCCATTTGGTAAGATAAATTGCCAATGCCCCCCCGGGTTTTCTCTCAAGGATGTAAACGACAAGTATGGTGGCTGCAAACCAGAAAATATAAGCTATATGCAGGAATGTGACCAGAAGGGATCTGTGATTGCAGAGGAATACTATGAATTATTGGAGATGGAGTTCGTGGATTGGCCTTTAGCTGACTACGACCAGCTGCAACCTACAACAGAATATGAATGCAGGACATCTTGCCTGCGTGATTGTTTTTGTGCAGTCGCCATTTTCCAGGACCCAAAGTATAATGATGGTATAGGAAGATGTTGGAAGAAGAAATTACCGCTTTCTAACGGCAGATTGAACAAGAGTACCATTGACAGAAAAGCTCTGTTCAAGACATTGAAAGCAGAATATAATAGCTTTTCCCAGAATCCGAATCAACCGAATCCCGGCGGAGGAAAGCAGAATAGAGAAGTATTGACCCTCGCTCTACTCCTAGGTGCATCTGTATTTTTTAACTTCTTTTCGTTAGCTTCTATTTTTCTAGTTGTCTGTTGCTTGTGGCAACGAAAACTACCAAACTTCTACAGTGTCTTAAACACAAAAGACCCAGAGATGAATTTACGTTCTTTTACATACAAAGATCTTGAAGAAGCCACTGATGGGTTCAAAGAAGAATTGGGTAGGGGTTCTTTTGGAAATGTTTACAAAGGGGTATTAGTATCGAGTTACAGCGAAAAAGTTGCAGTCAAGAAATTAGACAAGGTTTTGAAGGATGGAGAGAAGGAGTTCAAAACTGAGGTGACTGTGATCGGCCAAACTCACCATAAGAATCTGGTCCGGTTACTTGGCTACTGTGACGAAGGTGAACACCGACTTTTGGTGTACGAGCTTATGTACAATGGCTCGTTGTCGAGTTTTCTCTTTGGAGTGTTAAGACCAAGTTGGCAACGAAGAATGCAGATTGCATCAGGAATTGCTAGAGGTCTTGTGTACTTGCATGAAGAATGCAGCACTCAAATCATTCACTGCGACATAAAGCCTCAAAACATACTCTTGGACGATTCTTTTACGCCCAAAATTTCAGACTTCGGATTGGCAAAGCTATTGATGAACCACCAGACTCGGACTCTCACTGGAATCAGGGGGACTAAAGGGTATGTTGCACCAGAGTGGTTCAGGAACACACCTGTCACTGCAAAGGTGGATGTCTATAGTTTTGGAGTCATGCTGTTGGAGATCATTTGCTGCAGAAGATGTGTGGAAATTGAGATGGAGAAGGCAGCAATACTAATCGAATGGGTTTACGAATGCTATAGCAAAGGGAAGTTGGAGAAGTTGGTGGAAAATGATGAAGAGGCTTTGAGTGATCTGAAGCAGGTGCAGAAGTTGGTGAAAGTGGCAACTTGGTGTGTTCAGGATCTGCCATCATTGAGGCCATCCATGAGAGAAGTCACTCATATGCTAGAAGGCGTTCTTGAGGTTTCTGCACCTCCATGTCCTTTCCTCTACAGCTCAATGTCCGGATCCGATCGTTAGTCATCCTAGGCAGGCAGGATTTTCAACTAATACAGATATAATATCTATCAAGTATTATTGTTTGTAATCCTTGAATTATTTAGCTTCTACTTCTTAGATTCCATAACTGTTCTGTCAAATAATAAGCAGTAAGAGTTGAATCACTTACAGAGTTGTGGTTTTCATGGAGATTAAAAAGACTATGTTTCATAATTGTGTTCTGATATAGATTTGAATTTACGATCGCTGTATCGATATTTCTTAGTTGGTTATGCTGATTTTCTTTATTATCTGTCCATATCGTTCATTGTTTCCAAAGGAATCCGATCGCATTTTAGTTTTTCTGTTTGAAGGCATTTTGTGCTGGGCGAAATGTTAACAGCGACTTGGAATGTAACGCCCCGTACCCGGATGCAGTCCCCGTTAACCACAATGGCGACCCTAACAAAAGGAATAATTTGAAATTTAGAGAGTAAGAGAGGGAGAGCCCGTAACTGAGAAACAATGAGGGACAAGGCAGTGAGTTTACCAGTGTATCACAAATCTGAAAAAAAATGCCCAACAATCGCAGCACCAACTACAAACTAAAATCGCAGGAGAGATCCACAAGACGCACAAACCACGGACTGCACTTTCAAAACTATATACTCAGAAGAAATTTCGTGTGAGAGGGAGAGAGATGTGAATCTTAGAAAGGGAGAGAAAAAAGAGAAAGCTTACCGACGTGAGGGACTCTCGGCAACAAGAAGTCTGAGTTTTTCACCCAAAATCGCCGCATCAAACTCACTGGAAAATCACTGAAATTCGCAGGAGATCATGAGAGAGGATATGAAAGGGGGCGACTGATGAGAGGAAACTGGTGTGAGAGGAACAGAAGAAGAAAGAAACCGTACAGAATGTGGGGAGATAAGATACTGGGTGAGTGAAAATCGGCTGGAAGAGAAACAAATAGAAAAACCGAAGAGAGAGAGAGAGAGAGAGACTATCGGGATTCGGGAAGGAGAAAGGGAAAAGAAAAAATAAATAAATAAATAAGAGAAAGCAGGTGGGGGAGAAAATACCTGCCAATACGATGTCGTTCAGGGGTCATGGGGCAGGAAAAAAAACAAAACAAGTGGTCTGGGCCACGACACTGGGTCTCACGTGGAATAACCAAATTAATTATCAAACAGTAGAAATAATTCTCTTCCATTTTGTCTGTTAAGAAATAATTTAATAAAAAATAATTTAAAACAAAATCATATAAGAGTCAATAATTTTTTATGCAAAAAATCCTTTAATGCAAAGGAAAAAAGTACGGGATCTAGTTCAGTTAAACTTTTCACTATTAATAATAATATGTATACAAATATTCTCTCTAAATAACACTAGAGGCATACAATCAACAATAATCTCAACAAAATACTTTTTTAGCAACCAAATAGTGTGATAGAAGAAATTTTATCAAAGAGATGTGTTACTGTTTATGATCTCAAATATCATAAATATTGCTCCAAATTTGATCTTCACCGTTTAGATTATAGAGCCTTGAGTTGTGAACATGCCTGCAAAATTTTAACTCAATCAGACTATAGACGACTCCAATCAAAGCTTCTCATTGAAACTGGATGAACTTTTATTTTTTTTGCTATCTCTTCCTCTCTCCAATCTCTCACACGTTTTTTTTTTTTCTTTTTTTTTTTAACACTCTCTTTTCTGCTAATAAAGCAGCAGCACTTAAGTTTTAATAAACCTAATTAAACTGAGCCTAAATCCTGTCTCCATATGAGTTTAATGGATTCACATGGGCCATCCTCTACATAGGAGGAACCGACGCAACATTTTGATCGTGGGCTTGAATCCGGCATGGTATTGTGAAGAAACTATCCAGCGAAAAAGTGGTCTTGGATTTGGCAACCCAACTCAATGCAGACACTTCAGAGGCTACAGTGACCTTTTCTCTCTTCCTGCTCTTGCGGCCTCTAACCACGCATTTTTTGACCATCTCCTTTAGAATTTTTTTGATTCTCTATTATGATCTATTTATTGAGATAACTGAAAACAGTATTTACTTGTTTCAAAATTCTTTATCGCTCTCTTGAATCGTTGGGTTTAGATATGATTTCAGTGATCTTTAATCATTTTAAAAAATGGCAGCAACATACCATTTTTATAATTTCTTTTTATCAAAGAATCATGATTCCCGTGTGATACACTTTTGAATCCAAGTATACAATGAGGAATCTTGCAAACTTTGCCCTCTCTGATTAGCAAGTGGACCTCTGGCTCAATATCTGTGGCTTTGAATTTGATGTGATTGCAGGACTACTCCTGCCTAATCCCAACGCACCCTTTTGTATCTCGAATGCTTATGCACTAATATTTCTAATTTTCTTACTTATGGTAAAAGAGAGAAATCTCAATTTATGGGGTTTGTAGTACATGATATTGTTAATTATTAGAATTATTAATCGTGATGATCAAGCTAATTCTAAAGGAAATATTTCTGTCCTGGGTGTGGTGGACTATTAATATGCATGTGATTCTAAATTAAGGAAGTTTTCTAGCTTTATGGCTTTTCAGTTAGCTTGGTTATGCAGGGTACTAGTAATAGTACTTCGGCTGAATTTTTTTCTTTAAAATCTAGTCTTCTTAATTAATTTATGCTATCAATTGAGCATATATATTATACATAGTTGATTTGGTGATTGAATCGGATGACTATTAATTTGTTAGTCTAATAAAAGAGGCACTCATAATGGGTACTCATTTCCCTCTCTTGGGTTATGAGCCTTGATGGCTGGTCCTTAATGACTAGTCAATGATTTGACACTTGCGGATTAGACACTTGCATCACAAATAAGTTCTCTCTAGTCCCGACATCTAAGCTGTGGAATTTGTAAGTGTTGCCCTGATCTTATCACGTAGCACACTCTACCATCAATACGAGAGATTATGGATGAACAACAACGATGACGAAGAATCCGTGAAACAACTGGACTAGATTCAAAATATTTCCGACGAGATAATATCGCTTCCGCTATATATTTTAATCTCGTATTTCTAACATTAGTATACATAGCTTATTGTTAGTGTGTTTGCTAATTTTATTTACAAATTCAACATGTAATTGTTGCATAGAATATTTATTTTTCTGAAATAAATTTTTGCATGCTTTTTGAATACATACATGCCATGATATTATGAAATAAATTTTTTGCCACATTTGTTAGGCATTTTATTTTACGTTATAAATTGCCTAGATTATTATTTTTTGGTAAATAATAATTATTTGGATGAAATGTGATTATTTTTGTGCATGTATTGTGATTACACGTAGTTGTGTAAGCCTATTTTATCACTAGTATTTGCTAGGCTAATATTAGGAATTAGTCTTCAAATTTTTTGAATGTGATAAAATGAAGGATTAAGTAGCCCAAGTTTGATTAGTTCATGCTTACGATTGGCTCGAATTGATTTCTTCGATCTAGGAAGAAATTATTTTTGCATGTGACTAACTCGGTAAATTTCTTATCCTAGTGGGAGTATAATTGAGATTGATTTGGAATTAATCTCCTATATGATATAAATTTGTGAGAAAATTAAATTAGAAATTAATAATTAGGCATTGTGGCGCAAGAGATGATTAGAAAGTATAGCAGATTTTCAATCTTGCGACATGTATTAATTATTTTTGTTCTAACTTAGATTAATGGAGCAAATTTCTTAGATATGTGTTCAATTAGATGTGCATAAGTTAGTAATTTTGAGATAAATGAAAAGAAAGCCTATAGATTATTTATGCGACTTAATTGTCACATTAATTTCCTCCATGAGCAGTAGTTGGAAACGAATGAAGATTATTGCGAGTGTTATGTAGTCTTAGACCATCATTATCGTATAAACCTCTGAAAGGTCAAGAGTAAAATTAGAAGTGCGCGTGGGACACATGCACTACAAATTTTCTTAGAAGCTGATTGGATCAACTATCAGATAGAGCTAAACCACTATTTTGCTTTTGAGAACTTGTGAATAATAACAAAAGTCGCGTGTTATTTCTGTAATGCAAAAATTATTTGCTCCTATATTTGAGGTTGAGTACTATAATCTTGAAAAAATTTAGATTAACTCACAGATAAACACATACTCTCTAAAACTTGCTAGTATGCCTGGTAAGTAAGGACATTAAAATATGAGTATGCAAGAGTGTTGAGGACATTCTTAATTGACAAATTCATTTTAAGAGTTTTATCAGTGCACCTCTCTGTAATCTTTCTCAAGTTTTATTTTTCTCTAGTGAGAACTAATAGGTTCTTGTAGATATATGAACTTGGTAGCACTCCTTGAAAGTAATGTAATACCAAGCATTTTGAAGGTTTGCATGGTAACTACGACAAAAGTCTGAATAATTAGGTGTGACTTAATTAAATCTAAAAATTTTGCTTGTGGTTGCACTGATACAAGATTGATTTTAGGCTAAGATAATTTATCGCAAAGTTTTTCTTTTCTCTCCTATAGTGGATTGGAGAATATGAAAAATATTGAGTAACCAAGAAATTTGGATATATCGTTAGTTAGTGGCTAAAACGTCACATACTGCATTTGTTGCACAAAACAATATTTTTATTAGTATTTTTAATGCGATATTAAAGAAGTTTAGATCTAATTTGATTTAAGTCTCATTAAAAATAGTGGTAATAGTGAGAATTTCTAGAGGTTTATGAGTTGGATGGTCACTCAGTGACTCAGTGATATTATTTTTCGGGTGGAAAGATAGTAGACTAAAATGTGTCGTGGAGGTATAGGATGATGAGAGTAAAGGTTGAGAAATTAAATATTTTCTCGCTAATGAGATCCCTCTCTTTTATTTACAAGAGTTAAAGAGAAAAGGCAATGTTAATGTTCCTATACATGCACACTAAGGATATGAAATAAGAAATATTCTCTCATCATATAAATGTGATTCCAAATATTTTTTTAATCAGAAGGAAAATACATTTTTTCGATAAAATATTTTTTGAATCGCAATTGTATAAGTTATATGATAAGATCAATTATCTCGCAGTTTTATGATTTGCTAAAAATTGAGTTATAAATGAATTATGGGGCAAAGCAGTTGTAACATCACACTTGGGTTGATGTAATATGGGATTGCGGCCTTAAGTATGACTTATCATCCTTAGATAAAGTTCATTCGCCTTTAAGTAAGGTTGAGTGATTATTTTGTGTATACGCGAATTCAATTAAGATGGAATATGGAAGATCTAAGTTTGAATATTTTTTGGTTGAGTTAAGAAAATTACTCATATTTTAGGTGAGCATGGAGAATTGTGAATTTTTGTAAACACTTGCTTTTTGGAAAGAACGTTTCATTTCGTTTCATTCCACATTACCTTAACCTTAATATTTTCAAAATTGTTTTATAAAAGATCGTCGAAAATAGTCAAAGTAATTCAACATCTAGTGTGAATATACATTTGAGTGATGGTGTACCACTAGTGATCGTGACTCAAAAAAATCATAGAATATAAATATCCTCATAAATAATGTAATAGCTTTATATCAATAATCTCTCATCGTTTAAAAACTAAAAGAAAATATTTGTAATATGGCTCTGCTAGAGGTATTGAATTCACATATAAGGAATCTCAACATAGAATCTTGGATTCACTTCACTTATATGATCCAACCTAGGATTGTTGATCTAATTGACAAAAGAAAAGTGGAGTTGATAGAGGTATAGATTAATTTCTTGGCACTAATTGAGTTGCATTTAGATAACCATTGATCGCACATTTTTTGAAATTTTTCTTGAAAGAGTCAAACATTTGATTCTCATAGGAGAATTAGATGATTAGTTTTCTGTGATGTTTAGGCACTAAGTACTGGAGCACATGATTGTTGCTTGTACCGTTTTGGTACAAAAAGTAAATAAATGTTGCTGATACTATTTATGTGAGGTCTAAGAGCATTAGCATTGGTCTATGCAAATGCATATGCAAAATTAACTCTTTTGCATAACCATTTGACCATTTGCATATGCATAAGTAAAACTCACACATTGGCTTATGCATATTTGAGACCAAATAATAATAAAATATTATTTTTTTATTATTATTAATTTTTTTCTAAAATCAAAATTTTTATATATATTTTGTAATTAGCATCCACTATATACATTTGAGATTAATAATACAAATGCAATAATAAAAAATATAATTTTTTTTATATATTATATTAAAAATATAATAAAATGAAAAAATATATATAATATATTATAATAATAAAATGAATGTGTATGTGAATATTTGTTGTGTTGTTGAGGGAGGGAGAAGAGGAAAAGATTGAGAGAGAGAATGGAAGGAGAGAGAAAAAACAATTAAAATATGTTTGATGGAGTGAATAATTTGGATAACAACTGTTCACTGCTAGCCAAATTTATGCATATGCATAAGCCAATGTGGATGTTTTTTGAGTCATATTATGCAAATATGGCTTTGCATATGGATATGCATAGACCAATGCTAGTGCTCTAAACGAACTATCTATTCTAAGATACCCAATGTGCCTAGTTATTTTTTTTTATTAACGACCTATTGAATAAAATGAGATTCTTTAAACGCTGTTGACAATTTTAGAAAAATGTCCTCTTAAGAGATATGACAATCTGATTGTCTTAGATTATTAATTGTCGCCTAATAAGAGGTTTTCCATACTACGAGGTAATGGACATAGATTTATAAAAAGTAGTCTAGATTTCATGTTTTGTGAGACTGTTTACAAGAAAAACAGTTTTAGGAGCTATTGTTCAAAATTCATAGACAATTAATGAGATGAAAAATACCAAAGAATCTAGTTTTGCTCATACTATTTGGTGTTTTGTTATAATTTTCTCATGGGAGTTAGAGGTTGAGATTTTGTTAAGGGGTAAATATGGCTTACTTGATGATAAAGTGAGTTTATGATGCGATTTAGACAAGTCATTAAATGTATTAGCTAGATTGTTGTGATTGCCTTTGGGGGCAAAGGTTATAACCTTTTATCCCTATAAAAAAATAAAGATTGGTATCTCACTTATTGTTGGCAAGTACAAGAGATTCATATAAAATCCTGAAAGCGCAAATTAAATTTGTTGAATGTCGTTGTAAGACTTGCTGATTAGAATTTAAGGTTTATATTATGAGTTTGACCTTAAATGAGATTCAGAATGAGTCGTCACTAACTTCATGGTTGTTCAAAGGACTTTTATATATAAAAGTAAAGTCTCTTGATAGGCACATATTTTAGAAAGTTACTACACATGAGAATGCACACGGAGAGAAATTGTCCTAAAACTTCACTTGAGAGTTGTGTTTTGATTATTTTTAGTTGACTATGTGATTTCTCTTTATCATGGTATTGCTCGTCGTGCACATGGCACTGATGTGTTCTATGATCATGTGGCATGGCTGGAAGTTGTTTTCGGTAAGCACACGCATTCACTATAAATCTGGAAGTAATGGTGAAAAAAGTATATCGACAGGCTTAGATCAACTCACTTATATGAGCGATCGCCTTTGGCGCTACAAATGGATAGCGAGCGAAGATGAGATAATGTGTCACTTAGTACTTGTTTAAAGAGGGATAAGTTGTAAAACATAAAAGATATGTCACTTTAGTGGGAGCTAAGATAAGGTCTATCATGTTTAAAAGGACCGTGCATAGTTACCTACAATCCATGTAGCCTGTAGTTTAGCCAGATGTGAAATCCTCTTTGGCACTTTGGATAGCCTGATCTTTTTTTTTATTTTTTTATTTCCTTCTAGATTATATGTAAATTCATATACAAATGCCCATGGTCTTTTTAGTGTTTTAATTGTCTCATTTTCATCAATAAGATAGATGATGCTATATATTTGCTTTTAGATATTTCCTGGTCTTTCATGTTTGTACATGGATTTCTGAGTTTGACCACTGTACATACGGAGGAAATTGGATTTCAGAGGGAATTATAACCCCATCAAACAATGTGCATCTTCCTCGTACCTTCTCTTCTGATATTTATATCTTATCTGAAAAAAAGAAGTAAAAATCTACTGTTTGGTGCAACTCACTGGATTTCTCTGCAGGTCCCAATTCTTTCAGTATCTATCTCCCAAATTTCTCAGTGATTTAGTTAATTTTTTTTTCAATTTTTAATCACCTAAAAAATCTTTATGATCTCTTGGACTGATTGGTGGGAAGATTTGGGGAATCGACAGGGGGTCGACGAAGGTGAAATAAAGAGTAAGGAGGGAGAGCAGAGGAAAAAGAATACAAGACAAAAGAGAAAAGATTGAAAGAGCAAAAGAAGAGGCAAAATCAGATACAGAGGGACAGAAAGGGAAGATAGAATGGTCAAACAAATATACTGTTCATTTATGCTCATAGTGATATAGTGGCTTTTAAGATATAAGGCATATATATTTATATATTTATATTGCTTTTCGCTGCATTAATGAATTAATTATGACACTTGAATCCCGTAGAAGTTGAGGAATTCAGGAGATGATAATAAAGGCTGAATCATGAAATTGTATTGATATTGAAGAATTTACAGAAGTTGGGAGGGGAATACCGCAAGAGCAATGATACATGTACAATGTTTTTACAATTTTTTATATAATCATTTTTTAAATTGAAGGAATTTCTATAAATTGACATTACTTTTACAAATTATTTTATAAAAATCCTCATCATTTAAAACAAAATTATCTAAAAAATTGTAAAAATGGTGGTTGCCGTCACACAAATGCTAAATTACCCTTTATTAACGTTTTATGGCGTGAACCAAACTCGAAGAGTCAAATGATGAGTAGTTCTAGCTTGCAACAGTGTTGCGGCGAAGAGGAGGCACCACATACAACCTCGATTCTATAGTTGCAAACTGTGTATATCCATTGGAGCAAGGATAGAGCAACAAACTTTTAACACAATTTGATATTAATTGTTTTTTTCTTCAATTAAATTACACTGTAAGAAACTTTACTATAAAAAAATGATTTTTTCCTTCCCAATTCAAATACACTGTCAGAAGCAACAGTTCAAAACATTGATTTTTTTTTTTTTTAATATATACTAAGTTGTGTAAAGTTGCGAGGTAGTTGTTACTAAATCATTTTCCTTTATATTGTTGAAAATCAAAGTAAAAGTGGAGTGAAATGACAAGAAGTTTAATATATAACAAGAGTATCATAGATGGAATGGTACTAACAAGCGTGATCTAACCTAAATAAGTTAAGATTACCGTAGAATGGATTACGACGTACAATGTATAATTATATCTAGCATTACTATTTCTTTTCTCCTTCTTTGCTCACTCCATCTGTTATATTTATTATAAATTGTAATATTAAATATATGAATTTATTGGATATAGATTATTATTTATTTTCGTGAACCACTATCTTAAAGAGATGCATTGGTTCAATGATAATAATGTGTTGGATTTAGACCGACACAATGCTTGGGCCGGTCAATCCTTGTACGTGGGCCAAACAGTCACAACACTTGGATGGTTGTACATGGGTTGAATAGTCACTTTTCAATTTTAAATCGTCAACTTTTTCATCTAATTATTATCCAAACACAATTCAATACAATTTTCTCTAATTTTCAAACAAAACTATAAAAAAATACAACTTTTTCAAATCTTAAAACAAAAAGTTATATTGAAATAGTTTTTCTAACTTTATAATATTTTTATTCAATATTTTCTCTCATTTCCTGTTAAAATTGAGATGGAGAAAATTCTTATGCTAATCTAATTTTATTTGTATATTGCATTACATTTTTATAGATGTGTGGCTCACTAAGTGTGGGTACATGTGTAAAAGTAAAGTATATTAATTTAGACAAAATTCCTTGATTTAAGGTTGATGGTTTGCTGGCTGATTTTCTAGAGGTTGCTTGTTGATTTTCTGGAGGTTGGTTTGCTAGAAAAATGTCAACGATCAATACTCCCCTTCAAGTTGGCACATGGAGATCCGTAATGCCCAACTTGCGTGCAAAATGATGAAAAATGTCCCGTCCTAAAGCTTTTGTGAAAATATTTGCAACTTGTTCACTATAAGAAGTGTGAGTGACTGTAAGAAGGCCCGAGTGAATTTTATTACGAACAATATGATAGTCAATCTCGATATATTTGGTGTGTTCATGGAACACGGGGTTGTGCGCAATGTAGAGAGCGGATTAGTTGTCACAATGTAAGGTGAAAGGCTCGGGAAGAGGAATGCCAAGATCAGTGAGAAGTTGCTTTAACCAAGTGAGTTCACAAGTGGTGATGGCCATGGCTCAATATTCTGCTTCAACGGAAGATCTTGCTACTGTAGTCTGTCTCTTTGTACGCCATGAGATTGGACTGGTCCCTAATTGAATGAAATATCCAATAGAAGAACGACGGGTGATGGGGTAGCTGGCCCAATCAGAATCAGTGTATGCCGTGATATGCATACTGCTAGAGGAAGAGAAAAAGATGCCTTGACCAGAGTTGCTTTTGATGTAGCAAAGAACACGAGTAGTAGCAGTCATGGGAGGAACCCGAGGAGCAAGCATGAACTGACTGAGAATATTGACTGCATGGACGATGTCAGGTCAGGTGATAGTCAAATAGATGAGTCGGCCGACTAAGCGTCTGTAAGGGCAGGGATCAGGGAGGAGATCACCATATTCAGTGTTGAGTTTCAAGTGTTGTTCCATAGGAAAAGGAGCAATGTGGGTATCGAGTTGTCCACTGTCAGAAAGAATATCAAGAGCATATTTGCACTGTTGAGGTAGATGCCTTTGTGAGAGCAAGCAACTTCAAGACCAAGAAAATATTTTAAAAAACCAAGGTCTTTGGTTTTGAAATGGGTGGAGAGAAGTCCTTTGAAAAACTTGATATGAGGGATATTGTTACCAGCAACTAGTATATCATCAATATAAACAAGAACAAGGGTAATGCTGGTGGAGTTGACAAGAGTAAATAAAGAATGATTGGCTTGAGATTGATGAAAACCTGCATCAAGAAGCACAGATGTTAGTTTAAAAAACCAGTTGAGGGAGGCTTGTTTGAGACCATAGAGGGATTTTCTAAGATGATAAACACGGGTCTCCTCCTTTTTGTAATATCCAAGAGGTGGTGTCATGTAGACTTCTTCATCCAGGTCACCGTGTAAGAAGGCATTGTTGATGTAGTTGATGAATGACTTAATGTTTGGCGGCAACGACTGCCAATAAGCAACGAACAATGGTCATTTTGGCGACCAGGGTAAATGTTTCATAATAGTCAAGACATTCAATTTGAGTATAACCCTTGACAACCGGCTGAGCTTTGTAGCTTTCAATGGAGCCATCGACCTTGATTTTAGTTTTGAAAACCCATTTACAACCAATGGGTTTTTTACTGGGTGGAAGTGACTTAAGAATCCAAGTAGAATTATCATCCAAAGCACAAATTTCAGCAGACATTGCTTCACGCCAATGAAGGTGGCAGATAGCATCAGAATAACAGGTGGGATCAACAGAGGTGGTTAGGGTATTAAAAAAGTACGATGTGATAAGGAAAAACGAGATTATGAAAGAAAAGGAGACAGAGGATGAGCAGTACCTGCGGCCTATGTAGCAGGTGAAGGTGTCGTTTGCTCCATGTGGAGTGTAGGGCAAACGTAATCACGAAGATAGGCGGGTCGAGTGATGGTGCGACGAGGATGAGAGATGGGAGGGGGAGAAGGCTCAGGTGAAAGAGATGGAGGTGAGGAGAGAAAAATTTTGGATGAGTCAAGGTGAGGTTCTAGAGATGGAGTTTCAAGGACAAGCAGTGGAAGGACAGGATGAGAATGAGAGAGAGTAGGAATATTTTGGAAAGGGAAGTGTTGTTCATAGAAAGTGACATCACGAGAATAAAAAATAGAGTGAGTGTCAATATTGTAGAGTTTGTAAGCTGTATGAGTATTGGGATAGCAAAAAAAAAACACATTTAGTGGCACGGGGAGAAAATTTTTCTCGGTGAGCATGAAGAGTTTGTGAATAGCAAATGTACTCGAATATACGAAAATGATCATATTTGGGTGTTTTATTGAAAAGAATTTCAAAATGTGACTTATTCTGGAGTATGCAACTTGGGGTACGGTTGATGAGATATGCAGGGGTGAGAACACAATCTCCCCAAAATTTTAAGGGAAGATGTGCTTGGAAATGAAGACTATGGGCAACATTTAGAAGGTGCATGTGTTTACGCTCTGCAACACCATTTTTTTGTGAAGTTTCAACACATGTTCATTCATGAATGACTCCATGATTTTAAAGATAAGTTTGAAATTGATGAGAACGAAATTCTTGTCCATTATCAATGCGAATAATTTTAACAGTAGTGTTGAATTGATTTTGAACAAGGGAAAAATATTTTAAGTAAGTAAAAGCTTTAGATTTAAAACGCATTAGGTAAATCCAAGTAGTGCGTGAAAAATCATCAATAATGGTGAGAAAATAGTGGGCCTCATTAAAAGAAGAAGTATGATAGCCACCCCAAATATCACAAAAAATGTGATTAAAAGGGAAAACACTTTTATTTTCATTAATGAAAAAAGTTGCTCTGGTGTGTTTAGATCGAGCACAAACATCGCAAATAGAGAGAGTGCATGGAGAATTAAAAAGACTGGGAATAATGAAATGAGAATGATGGCCTAGATGTTGATGTTATAGGATTTTATTGTTAGTAGCTTGGATGGCTAAAGCAAGAAAAGATTCAGGCCGGTACACGTAGAGCCCATTGCAGAGGTCACCCGCTCTAATCGGCCTCATCGATTGTGGGTCCTGAAATAAACAATTGTGAGAGGAGAATAAAATAACATAGGTAGTATGAATAGTAATTTGGGAAACAGATAATAAGTTAGATGTGAATTGGGGAACATAAAAAATATTGGACAAAATAATGGAAGGGGAGAGAGTGCAAGAGCCGAGGCCTTCGATGGGGATAAAGTGGTCGTTAAGGCGCTGCACCATGCACGGGGAAGGAAACGGTCGTAGGTCGAAAAATGCCTCAGGTCGGTGGTAAATGTGGTGGCTAGCGCCACTACCCACCACCTAGTGGTGGTGCGGATCGAAATGAAAAACAAAGATAGGAGGGGCCAAACCATTACTGACGAAATGGGTGGAGGAATGCAAGGAGGCGGTGGGAGGGGATGGCGCGAGCAAGTTGAGCAGCTTCTGGTAGAGGTCTGATAATAGTCCAGGTATGGGGCTGGTGGAGGCTTAGGCTGTCTGAGGGGAGATGAGGCTGGGTTCGTCGCTCAGGGGAGATGAGGCTGGTACGCAGCTGAGTTTGCCGCTAGTGGAGGGTGGCCAAGGTTCGATCGCCGCTAGTGCGCTGCTAATGGAGGATGACCGAGATGAGACTAGGTCACCGCTGGCTTGTTACGGGGCTTACGGCTAGGTGGATACCCTATGATAGTCCAGGACCACTCTTGAAGGTGGCCATCGCAGCCACAAGCCGTGCATTTTGAGATGGGTCGTCCATGACTGGGTGGTTTTGCAGCAAGGGCAAGGGTGTCTGAGGGGGGGTTTGTCAGGTGGAGAAGTTGTTGTTCTTCTTCTTGGAAGATGATGGAAAAATTTTTGCTGATGGATGGGAGGGGATCCATGGCAAGAATTTGGATGCAAAGAGATCCAAAAGAATCATTGAGACCAAGCAGCAATTGAAAGACCTATTCATCTTCAATCTGTTGGTGATGATCTTTTAGATTATTGACGCTTTGTAAGTGTCCAAGCTCATCCTAAATTTGTTTGATCTAGTTGTAGTAGTTATGAACGCTGTTTGTAGTTTGTAGCAGGGAAGAGAGAGCACGTTTGAGGTGGTAGATGCGGGCATTGTTGCATGGCAAAATCGAGAAGAAAATTGGCCCAAAAGGAACGTGGATCAATGTGATATTCGAGGGAATTGGCGATGGATGGGCTGATGGAGTTGAGGATCCAGGTATTGACCATGCCTTTGGTTTGATTCAATTGTTGGCAGTTTGGAGAGCCAGGATCAAGAGGGGTGAGTGTGCCATCGATGAAACTCAATTTGTTTTTGGCGTTCAAAGCTCGAGTCATTACTTTCTGTCATTTGGGAAAATTATCTCCGGTGAGAAGGCCAGTGACGAGAATTAGGCTAGGTGAATTGAATGGATGAAGGAGATAGGGGGAAGGGACAGTTGGGTTGGATGAGTGAACTGGTTGTGGCTGAGGTTGGTCTAAAGGGGTAGCCATTTCTGGGCATTGTAGGGATCGATTTAGTTTGATACCATGTTAAAATTGAGAGGGAGAAAATTCTTATGCTAATATGTTTTTATTTGTATATTGCACTACATATATATATATATATATATATATATATATATATATATATATATATGTGTGGCTCACTAAGTGTGGGTACATGTGTAAAAGTAAAGTATATTAATTTAGACAAAATTCATTGATTTAAGGTTGATGGTTTGCTGGCTGATTTTCTAGAGGTTGCTTGCTGATTTTCTAGAGGCTAGTTTGTTGGAAAAATGTCAACGGTCAATATTTCCTATGCAAAATCTAATAAAACATTTTAACTCAGATTATTTTATTATTATTCACAAATCATTCACAAGTCTAAATTGAGTCAAGCTAACTTTATAAATTTGACTCGTTTAATATTTGAACCAATATTAATATTTATGAACAACCAATTTATTAAATGATCAACCAAATATATATAAGCCAAGCTCGAGCATTGAGTGACTTTCAAGTTAATTCCATCCCACAGTCAAGTAAATGTACGCAATCAACATGATCAGTTAATATTGCAGGAAGATATATAGCAAAGGACAAGAAGAAGTAAATGGCATCGAATATGTGCAAGTAATGAATTAGCCTTAGAAAGACCGAAACCTCAGGTGCGTTATAGATCATATATGGCTTTTTAGGATGAGAGTGTATAAAGTTTGTCAATTTTCTAAGGAAAAAAATCCACATCGATGACCATAAACAGTTCTCTAAATTAAACCTTAGTACTAGATAATTTATACGTCATTTTTAAGCAACTCTATGTTGACTCAAACCCCCCCCCCCCACACACACACACATATATCGATCGTCAAAGGTGTTAGATCTTATTCATTGCGATATATAGGGCCTTTCACCTGTCAAGTCCAATTTGAGTTTTGTTTACTATGTTTTATTTGTCGACGATTATTCCCGTTTCACGTGGTTTTACCCCTTGAAATTGAAATCTGAATTCTATAATACTTTTATTCAATTTCAAAAATTCGTGGAAAATCAACATTCTGCTTGTATAAATTTTTTTCAAAGTGATGGTAGTGCAAAATTCACTAGCAACTGCTTTAAAGCACATCTTCGTACCTTTGGCATTCATCATCTACTCTTTTGCCCTTATACACCCGCCCAAAACGGTCGCGCTGAAAAACATCGTCATGTGATTGAAACAGATCTGGCCCTTCTTTTTCATTCTCACCTTCCCGCCCACTTCTAGGTTGATGCTTTTAGCACTACAGCTTACATCATCAACCGTTTTCCCAAGCCACTTCTCCGAGGTAAGTCTCCTTTTGAGCTTTTGTATGGTTCCTCTCCCAATTATGAAAACTTTCAACTCTTTGGTTGTCGTGTTTATCCTTGTTTATGTGATTACATGACTAACAAATTTTCCCCTCGTAGTATCTCTTGCATTTTTATGGGTTACAGTTCCTCTTATAAAGGCTTCCGTTGTCTTGACCCCACCACTTCTAGAATTTATATCACTAGTCATGCTCAATTTGATAAGAACCACTTTCCCTTCCACCATACTTCCCAGGCTCAACCCATATCCTTCATTCAATCTCCAACTTTCTGGAACCCAATCTTCTCCATACAGACATGCCCCTGCCCTCTCCTGCACCACATCCCCGACACATTCCTCAATCTGGATCCACCTTATGTATTATTTGTACTTATCCAGTGGATGAGTCTTTGCAGGCAAGTACTTCTCATGTAGGTTCATCTCTGCCGCCCTCGGACTCCAGCCCAGCTTCTCCTGAGCCTATCACTGAGTTGCCTATCATTGCTCACACTCCTGTTTCAGCTATTCCGTTGGGCTCCCATCCTATGCTCACCCGAGCCAAAGCTAGTATTTTCAAAACTCGCCATCCAGCACATCTCGGCCTTGTGGAATCCTCTGGCCTTCTCTTTGCTCTTCTTGCATCCACTGAGCCTAAATGATTCAAATTTGCTACTAAGAATCCTGCATGGCTTACTGCCATGGATGAAGAAATTCAAGACCTGCAAAGAATCATACTTGGATTTTGGTTCTGTGCCCTACCAACACCAACATTGTGGATTCCAAATGGGTGTTTCGGACCAAATACTTGCTTGATGGCTCTATCGAGTGTCTCAAAGCTAGTCTTGTTGCCAAGGGCTACACGCACGTACCTAGTTTTGACTACACTGACACTTTTAGTCCTGTCATCAAGGCTACCACTGTCTGTGTTGTCCTCTCTCTTGTTGTGACCAACAAATGGCATCTTCGCCAACTTGATGTCAAAAACGCGTTCCTCAACGGGCATCTTACTGAACATGTTTATATGGAATAGCCCTTGGGTATATTGACCCTTGTTTCCCCAATCATGTTTGTAAGTTGAAGAGAGCTCTCTATGGCCTAAAGCAAGCTCCTCGTGCCTGGTTTCAACGTTTCAGCTCTTTCCTCGTTCAACTTGGTTTTTATTGCAGTCATGCCGACACATCCCTTTTTGTTTTTCATAAGCAGTCTGACATGATTTATTTGCTTCTCTATGTTGATGACATCATTATTACAGGCAACAACTCCTCTCTTCTTGACAACTTTACCTCCAAGCTCAATTCCGAGTTCGCCACCAAAGATTTGGGTTCACTCAGTTACTTTCTTGGTCTTGAAGCTACACCTACCACTGATGGTCTCTTTATATCAGTTAGCTGAAATATGCACTGGACATTTTCACATGAGCTCAGTTACTTGACAACAAACCAGTCCACACTCCCATGGTTGTTTCCCAGCATCTGTCTGCTGATGGTCCTCTGTTTTCAGATCCTACGCTTTATAGATCTCTTGTTAGTGCCCTCCAATATTTAACTATCACCCATTTTGATATTGTTCATGCTGTTAACTCTGTCAGTCAGTTTCTATATTTTTCGACTGAAGACCATTTTCTTACTGTCAAACGCATTCTTCGTTATGTTAAGGGCATATTGCATTTTGGTTTCACTTTTCATCCATTTGTTGCTCCTGGTGCTAGTTGCTTACTTGGATGCAGACTAGGCAGGTTGCTCTGATACTCATCATTCTACATCTGGATATTCTATTTATCTTGGTGACAATTTGGTTTATTGGAGTGCCAAGAAACAACCTACTGTTTCTCGCTCCAGTTGTGAATTTGAGTATCGTGCCTTGGTTCTCACTGCTGTTGAACTTCTTTGGCTCACGCATCTCCTTCGTGACGTCAAAGTCTCTCATTCACACCAGCCTCTTCTACTATGTGACAACAAGAGTGCAATCTTCTTGAGCTCTAATCTCGTTTCTTACAAACGGGCCAAGCATGTTAAGCTCGACTACCACTTTCTTCGTGAACTTATTCTTTCTGGCAAGCTTCACACTCTGCATGTGCCTTCTCATTTGCAGATTGCCGACATTTTCACTAAAAGTGTGTCAAGACCTCTCTTTGAATTCTTTCGCTCCAAGCTTCACGTCGGTTCCAATCCAACGCTCAGCTTGTGAGGGGGTGTTGAGGATCATGCTGAGGATCCTCTGCCTTAATCTTAAGGCTTTCCATTTGTATATTCATTGACTCGTAATTATAGTAGTTCATTATTCTTTCCATTCATTTATAATCTTTCCATAAACGTACTTACCATATACAAATATGTAATTATGTCTATAAATGAAATGGACTCACTACTAAACATGTGGAGGTTTTCAAACACTTACAGGGTTGATCATCGAGATCCAGCTCTAATCTATTTTATAATTATTCAGTACTTGATAAATGGATATTAACCATGCATTATCGGGTAAAATGTGTTTGTCCAGCCAAAACCTAGGCTATTTAATTCTCCTGACCTGCTTTGAAAATTTGGATGCTAATTTGACTATATATTCTCATATGACACTTTGAAATTGTCAATTATGATTTTCATAAAACTAAAAATATATTTAATAGTACATAATTAGGTGGTAATATATATATACAAGTTCTAAACAGTCAACAACATAATACAGGTGAAAGACAATTCCCCTTTAAATAAATAGTAGAAGAAAAAATAAATATATTTTCTCCATTTTTTAGCAGAATAAAAATCAATAAAAAAATAATAAAAAAGTGGAAAAACAAATATCGTAATATAAAAATAAAAACGAAAATAGAGACAAGAAGTTATTCAAGTCTCATTGATTAATTAGCCGTCCCAAAGGACAGTTATTTTAATAGTCCATTCAATATGATTCTTTGACTCGTCTAGAGTATGTTTAAAGTGATTTAAAAGGGAATTAGCTAATTTGAATCTTTGCTTCAAAGGTCATGACTACATGGACAAGTTTTTTTAAGATAATCTTTCTCCCTTATATACCAATTTAGATCAAATCAGTTGTTTCACAATCTAATGACCACTAACTCAAAACAAATGGAAGAGACCAAATCTAAATTGCCCTTCCCAAATCCATGAATTCAAACGTACCACTATTAGTCCCGTTTGTATTTAGAGATGAGTTAAGATGATTTTAGATGAGTTAATAAAATATTATTAGAATATTATTTTTTAATATTATTATTGTTTTAGGATTTGAAAAAGTTGAATTGTTTATTATTTTTTGTGTGAGAATTTAAAAAAATTGTAATGATGGGATGAAATGAGTGGAAATGAGTTGAGGTGAGTTTCAAATTCAATCCGGACAATGTAATTATTCACGATTAGGGGCGACTGAAGAGGTAGGCAGCCTAATAAACTTATGTTAATTAAATGAGGAGGCGCAATTGAATCACGCACTGATGGCCTGACTTAGGTCCCCATCTAGTTTATGGCATTGCCAAAAACATATCTGCATTGAGACTAACGAAAACAATAATTTTAATTTTAGAAAATTTTAAAATATGGTGATTCTTTGATATTGTGGTTTAACTTTGTTTTAATCAAAGTAAAGGGCAAGCAACAAACAACTTAGTATGAGTCCAAGCAAATGTTCATAAACATTTTCCCACTTTATTGAAAGAGTACTAGATTGGAGCCTGAACACATTTCTCGAGCTAAGATATGAGTTCAAATAAGCGTCCAGAAACTTAAGGTGCCATAGGCAAAATGGGAGCACTTGGAGGCAAAGACTCAACCAAGTGCCCTCAAAAGCTCATTGTTTCCATCTAAACGACAATGTACCTAGAAGAGTCACGAACTCACTATTCGTCTGGCCATATGTAGGGACTTTATGGCCACGTGGACAACATTCACTCATGGCAGACTGGAAGACTAACCCTGTTTGAGGAGCCTGTTTCTCCTTAGCCAAGCTTCTAGAATGCAGCAAAGAAGAGACCAGCTTGTTATTATCTACATGTTGGTCACACGTGTCTCATCATGTACATATTAAGAAGAGACGTCATTATGTAGATTTCCTCATGCCACTACTCTAATTTGTACACTATCATGATCATACAATGCTCATGCAAAGGTTGTTCAAAGTGTTTTCATAACCTACCCTACTTATGTTTATGGAATAGCTTCCACATACATTTTATTTGGATTCCACAAAACTTTATGATATTATATCTCGTTTAAAAGAGTGATGTTGATTGCTTGAACGAAAGGGCAGGTGGATGTGTGTTTCACAACTCCAAGCCGAGAAGTGGCATTATCTCGGTGGACCTTTTATGGTCACTTAATAACATATAATAACAGAGTAACATCCTTTGGATTGATGCCGGGAAATCAACATGTTCGGTAGAGACGGTAATGCTCTTGGATCATAAGCCATCGCCTCTTTGCTAGCCGATGCTAGAGGATGCCGTAGTGAAGGATGGATATGCAAATCCAAGTGTTGCTTATTACAAAATCACATGCACGGTTATTACTTGCAGTGTGGCGAAGGGAGACAAGGTGTGCACACGATCATTATAGGGGAAGTTGTGGTGCATTCGTAACCACGAAAAACGGTTTGAGGTATTTGACTTGGTTAACTGGAGTGCTTGGGGTTCTCAAGTTCACGAGTTTTGTGTTTTGTGTTAAGTATTGGATATGAAAAAGGTTTATGATGTTGGAAATTATAATGATTATATTCGCTCAATATTTTGAGATTATAGTTAATATATGTTTGGTTTCTTCATTGATTTCAAATTTAAAAGCATGCACATAAGCATTTGTTCCTATTGACTCGGGTTGCTGCATACCCTAACGTGAATATTGGTTGCTCGGTTCCTTTCCTCGGCAAGTTGGCATCATTGCCAGGATTTCCAATTATCTATTTTCCTACATATTGCTTGTCATCATATATGTTGTATGCCTTAATTATCATAGCTCTTAACTTATTGGGATTTCTTGAAATCTCATCGTGATAGTCTCACTATAATTTTGCTCATCTGAACAGTAGACTTTGATGTAGATCTAGACAATGAGGGTGGTTATGTGCCACAACCCACACCTAGAGGGTTAGGGAGTGAGACTATCACAATGAGGTCTTGCCACTAAAAATCAAATTTCCAATAATACAAGTATAGACTCCAAACAACATAACACAAAAAATTTCAATTTCAAAACATAAAAAAACAATTCAAGTTTTTCAAATCCAAAAATAAAATTTATATTAATAATTATATTCGAATAATTTTTAACTTTGTAATTTTTTTATACAACATCTTCTTTCTCATTTTTCATAATTCTATAAAACATTTTAACTTAAATTATTTCACTACTATTCATAAATTATCTTATTACTATTCACAAATATTTTATCTCATATGTATAACCAAACGAGGTCTAAAAGATTTGGTCAGACAACTACCTAAATACCTTGTTATTTAATTTTAGAATGGTATCTTTTTTTTTTGTTGAGAAATAACTTGAGGATGGATTAACTAGAAGGATCATCTGTTAGTTTTTTATTGTTAAAAATATGTAGAAAAATCATAGACTACCATGTGTGAACCTTGAAATTTCTTAAAAAAATAAATTACTTTTTTTAAAATTAAATGTGTATAATAAAGAAATATATTTTATATTTAAAATAAAAATGTAAACAGAAAGAAAACCTTAAGAACCACCCCATAGTTGCTCAAGTATTCATGTTATACCAGTCCCAAAAGTTTCATATTTTTTAAAGGAAAAATTAATATACATGAAGTAATTTTCACAATTTTTTACTTAATCATATTTTAAATAAGAGAGATATAGTTTTAAAATAATTTATAAAAATAATATCATTTTACAAAAATATATTTAATATAAAAAATAATTAAATAAATAATTAAAAAATAATTATAGGTATATCATTATTTTTTCTAAAACGGCTCTATAGTTTTAGGCTACGCTTGGTTGCAAGACTCAGTTGAATTTAGTCTAATTTTAAATTCAGTCTAATATCTAAACACTCAACTTAAAACTTCCTTACACGTGAGACTTACAACTCTTTTCAATTTAACACATTTTTATACGTAAGGCCCATAACTTTTTTCAACTTCCTATAAAAAATATTAAACTCATCTTAACATCTAAACACACTTTAAACTTAATTTAAATGGACTTTATATAACTCACTCTACTACTCAACTTATTATTATTTATAAAAAATTAATTACAACTACTTAACATCCAAATGCAGCCCTAGTGTCAAAGCTTGACAAAAAAATCACTTGTTTTATCTTATATTGTCTCGTTCACAACAGTACTGATGCCATTCAGTCAAAAGCACATTCGCTTATCCTAAGATTAAAATATAGTCAACAGGCCACATTATTTAAAAATATTAATTATTTATAACATGGATGATGCCAGAACTACCGCTAGGCTCTTCTTAGGCTAGTATGTATTTTTTCATACATTTTGTTTTAAGTTTTTTTTATATAGATTTTTTTAAAACTTCTAAATATTTTTAACAAATAAAATAAATTTAAAACAACATTAAAAAACACTTTTTTAATCACAAAGTAAAAAAAAAAATATTAGTTTTCTTGTTAGGAGCTCCCGCTGAAATTTTTTTATTTTATTTCATGATTAATAAAGTATTTTTTTAATGATGTTGAATTTTTTTTTTAAATATTTAAAAATATTAAAAAAATCTATATAAAAAAACTAAAAAAAATACCTGAAAAAAACACATGAGCCTGGCGGGAGGCCGGTGGCTCTAGCATTTTCTTGTAAAAATGATTCAAAACGAAAAATCAATGGACACCAATTACGTGTCTTCCCAGGTCTGACACTCCCAATTTGCAAACATGACTTGCATGGATTAATATCCAAAACAGTCAAAGTCTGAGAGCACAAGTTTGATCTAACGACCCAAAAGCATTTTTATTTTTTCCTATAAATTATGAATCTTTGGCCTACCTTCCTACAAAGATATGTCACAAGGAATCCACCTGGGACTCAGATTGGTTCTCTTTCTTTTGCCAATGGCTCCAACACATATTCATCGTCCTTTGCTTCTTCTTCTTCTTCTTCTTGTCCTTGTTATGGTCTCCCATATTCCTTCTGCAGTTTCTCAAGCTTTTCACAACGTAACTGTGGGTTTTTATCTCGTTGCCACTAATGACAGCTTCCCTTGGCCCACTTCACCATCTGGAGATTTTGCATTCGGATTCCGCAGCCTTCCAGGCCAGGAAGACCAGTTCCTTCTCGCAATCTGGTTCGCTAAGATACCAGACAAAACCATAGTTTGGTCTGCAAACAGAGATCACCCAGCAGACCGAGATTCAATCGTGAAGCTAACCACCGCCGGACAGGTTGTGCTCACAAAATCAGATGGGTTGTACTTGTGGGGTTCCGACAACACTGGAAATGCTCCGGTATCGCACGGGGCCATGCTCGACACTGGAAACTTGGTGATAACGAGCACAAACTCAAGCATCATATGGGAGAGCTTCAAGAATCCGACCAACATCATTTTACCAGCCCAAGTATTCGGTGTTGGGAACAGCCTTTTGTCTACTCGACCCGAAAGCAATTACCAGCAGGGTAAATTTCAGCTCCGTTTAACTGATAATTATGAGCTGATGCTTAATCAAATCGATGTATATACCAAATACCCTTACGGCGCTTACTATAGAGATCAGAACGTTTTAGAGCTGATATTGGACAAGTCAGGCTATCTACAAATCAGGAGCTCGCCGAGTGGAAATATATCAAACCTTACATCAGAGAGCGTGGTCAATGGGGAAGATTCATACTACAGGGTAACACTCGATTTTGATGGAGTTTTCAGACTCAATGCTCACCCAAAGAAATTTAAGAATAGCAACCAAAGCTGGTCCACTGTCACGTTTGTTCCTGAAAACATCTGCCTCGGCATTTTTGACATTTTAGGAAGTGGCCCTTGTGGGTATAACAGTATCTGTGAATTGGCTCCATATAGTAAGATAGATTGCCGATGCGCCCCTGGGTTTTCTCTCAAGGATGTAAACGACAAGTATGGTGGCTGCAAACCAGACAACATAAGCTATATGCAGGAATGCGACCAGAAGGGATCTGTGATTGCAGAGGAATACTATGAATTATTGGACATGGGGTTCGTGGATTGGCCTTTAGCTGACTACGACCAGCTGCAACCTACAAAAGAAAATGAATGCAGGACATCTTGCCTGCGTGATTGTTTTATTGCAGTCGCCATTTTCCAGGACCCAAACTATAATGATGGTATAGGAAGATGTTGGAAGAAGAAATTACCGCTTTCTAACGGCAGATTGAACAGGAGTACCATTGACAGAAAAGCTCTGTTCAAGACATTGAAATCAGAATATAATAGCTTTTCCCAGAATCCGAATCATCCGAATCCCGGCGGAGGAAAGCAGAACAAAGAAATATTGACCCTCGCTGTACTCCTAGGCGCATCTGTATTTTTTAACTTGTTTTCTTTAGCTTCAATTTTTCTAGTTCTCTGTAGCTTGTGGCAACGAAAACTACCAAACTTCTACGGTGTCTTAAACACAAAAGACCCAGAGATGAATTTACGTTCTTTTACATACAAAGATCTTGAAGAAGCCACTGATGGGTTCAAAGAAGAATTGGGCAGGGGTTCTTTTGGGAATGTTTACAAAGGGGTATTAGTATCGAGTTACACCAAAAAAGTGGCAGTCAAGAAATTAGACAAAGTTTTGAAGGATGGGGAGAAGGAGTTCAAAACTGAGGTGACTGATCGGCCAAACTCACCATAAAAATCTGGTCCGGTTGCTTGGCTACTGTGACGAAGGTGAACACCGACTTTTGGTGTACGAGCTTATGTACAATGGCTCGTTGTCGAGTTCTCTCTTTGGGGTGTTAAGACCAAGTTGGCAACGAAGAGCGCAGATTGCAGCAGGAATTGCTAGAGGTCTTGTGTACTTGCATGGAGAATGCAGAACTCAAATTATTCACTGCGACATAAAGCCTCAAAACATACTCTTGGACGATTCTTTTACGCCCAAAATTTCAGACTTCGGATTGGCAAAGCTATTGATGAACCACCAGACTCGGACTCTCACCGGAATCAGGGGGACTAAAGGGTATGTTGCACCAGAGTGGTTCAGGAACATACCTGTCACTGTAAAGGTGGATGTCTACAGTTTTGGAGTCATGCTGTTGGAGATCATTTGCTGCAGAAGATGTGTTGAAATTGAGATGGAGAAGGCAGCAATACTAATCGAATGGGCTTACAAATGCTATAGCGAAGGGAAGTTGGAGAAATTGGTGGAAAATGATGAAGAGGCTTTGAGTGATTTGAAGAAGGTGCAGAAGTTGGTGAAAGTGGCAAGTTGGTGTGTTCAGGATCTGCCATCATTGAGGCCATCCATGAGAGAAGTCACTCATATGCTAGAAGGCATTCTTGAGGTTTCTGCACCTCCATGTCCTTTCCTCTACAGCTCAATGTCCGGATCCGATCGTTAGTCATCCTAGGCAGGCAGGATTTTCAACTAATACAGATATAATATCTATCAAGTATTATTGTTTGTAATCCTTGAATTATTTAGCTTCTACTTCTCGGATTCCGTAACCGTTCTGTCAAATAATCAGCGGTAAGAGTTGAATCATTTACACAGTTGTGGTTATTTCATGGAGATTAAAAAGTCTATGTTTTAGGTAGGAATTTGATAATTGTGTTCTGATATAGATTTGAATTTACGATTGCTGTATCGATATTTCTTAGTTGGTTATGCTGATTTTCTTTATTATCTGTCCAAATCGTTCATTGTTTACAAAGGAATCCGATCGCATTTTAGTTTCTGTTTGAAGACATTTTGATCATGGGCTTGAATCCGGCATAGTCTTGGGAAGAAACTATCCCGTGAAAAAGTGGTCTTGGATTTGGCAGCCCAACTCAATGCAGACACTTCAGAGGCAACAGTGACCTTTTTCTCTCTTCAAGTTCTTTGAATCCAAGTAAACAATATGACGAATCTTCAAACTTTGCCCTCTCTGATTAGCCAATGGGCCTCTGGCTCAATATCTGTGGCTTTGAATTTGATGTAATCATATTTTATAATGATGGTATTTTAGTAACATAATCATTATAAAAATACTGTGAAAAGAATAGCGTAATGAGGTGATCTTTAGATCGGATGACTCACCATATGTCAATTGTCAACTGTCAATTTTATAGCGCACAATCTAAAACGTAAATTGGGCACCTCCCACATTAATGTCGTAGGAAGTACTATTTCATTTTTGGCATCCCCTCCACATGACTCCCAAATGGGCACATCTTTTATCTCCAAATAGCTAGCTTTTGTAAGCATACCCACTAATCAAGCCACAAATCACTCTGAAGACGTGAATTGAAAGTCAACCTTTGAAGATCAAGCTACCACCATAGATCAAGCTGGTCATTAGTAGTTTCCTTTGCTATTGTACAACTGTAGCATATCCCACAATTCATGAGATAATATTTAAAGTCTTATGTGTATATATATATTGCTCTGACATGTACTATTAGAATCAATAAAATACAACACTTTGTTTTATGGTTTCAGAGCCATTACCAACAAACCTCGTCTTCTACCTTAATTTTTTTCTCCCAACAATGTCTTCGTCTTCCGCCAATGCCCAAATGGCTTCACCCACTATCCCTTTGTCCAATATCTCTCACCTAATCACCGTAAAGCTTATCCGTGAAAACTATTTACTATGGAGAGCACAGCTTCTACCCTATGTCTTCTTCCAATGCCCAAATGCCTTCACCCACTATCCCTTTCTCCAATATCTCTCACCTTCTCACCGTAATACTTATCCGTGAAAACTATTTACCGTGGAGAGCACAACTTCTACCTTATCTCAATGGCCAATGTCTTTATTCCTTTGTTGATGGCTCTTGGCCCCACTTATGATTTCAACCTCTACTCCCGACAGCACTTCTACAACATTATCCCCCCAATCCAAAATATGTAGCATGGTATAAGCAAGATCAACTCTTGCTCTCTGCACTTGTTTCTTCCCTTTTCGAATAAGTGCATGCTCAAGTTGTTGGATTACACACCTCTCGTGAGGTATGGGCTGCTTTGGACCAAACCTTCTCTCTTCAATATCAAGCCAGTGTCATGAACTCATGGCTTAGTCTTGCTTCATCCAAGAAGGCAATCTTTCAATTGCTACTTACTTTCAAAAAATGAAAAGCTATAGAGATACCTTGGTTGCCATTGGACAACCACTCACTGACTCTGAACTTGTCAGCTATATACTTGTAGGTTTGGGTCCTAAATATGATCCATTGATCACGTCCCTAACCACTCGTCTTAATTTGATGACTCTTCAAGAGGTGTATGGTCATCTCTTGAACTACAAACTTCGTCTCGAAGAACAACATATAGCCCTTGACTTGGCTACTACTTTAGTCGACACAATATCTCGCAGCAACAACAATTGTGGTCATGGTGGTGGCTCGTCTGCTTCGTCTAAGGCTTTGGGATTCACCACACGGAACTCAAACCAAAATTTTTCACATTCAAGGGGGTGCGGACATGCAAATGGCAAAAATAATTCAACTTCAAATGGAAATCGCCCACCTATCAAGTGTGCAACCAGGCAGGACATACTGCACTGCAGTATTATCATCGTTTTAATCATTCTTATCAAGTGGACCAATCAAATCAATCCCAAGCCTTAATGATTTCCAACAGTGGACCCACTGATCAAGCCTGGTACCCTGCCATAGCTGCAACTCATTATCTCATTTCTGAGTTGTCCAATTTAAGTCTTTGAGCTGATGAATATACTGGCATTGAACAGATATGTGTAGGCAATGGCACAAGTTTACCAATTCATCACATGGGTGTTTCCCATCTTTCTTCTCCATCCAAATCCTTATTTTTACATCAACTCTTACATGTCCCCTTAATTTAAGAAAAAAAATCTTATCTCTGTCAATAAATTTAATTTGGATAATAATGTCTTTTTTTGAGTTTCACCCTATTTTTTCTATGTCAAGGATTTCAAAAGGGGAAAAATTTTACTCCACGAACCAACTAAAAATGGGCTCTACATTCTCTCTCCACCACCATCATCTTCTTCCAAAGTTGCTTTCATTGGCGAATGTGCTTCACTTGACACCTGCCATTGCCGGTTTGGCCATCTCTCTTTTCGTTTAGTTCGTCATATTTTATTTTCTAACAAACTTCCTGTTTCTGCTAATAAAAATGCGTCAGTTGTGACTCTTGTCAACAAGCCAAAAGTCATAAAATTCTCTTTTATTTATCTCCATCTAAATCCAATCATATTTTAGATCTTATTTTCTCTGATTTATAGGGACCCTCCCATGTTCCTTTTGTTGATGGGTACCACTATTATATGATATTTGTTGATGATTTCAGTAAATTCACTTGGTTCTATCATTTAGATCGCAAATCTGATGTCGAGCATACCTTTTATCATTTCCAGTTGCTTATTGAACATCAATTTGACATAAAAATCAAAATGATTCAAATTGATTGGGGAGGTGAATATCATCGTCTCAATACTTATTTTTGGTCTATTGGTATTGCTCATCGTCTAATTTGTCCTCACACCCATGAACAAAATGGCACCATTGAATGCAAACACTGCCATATTGTTAAAACTGGGCTTTTTCTTATGGCTTATGCTAGTGTTCTCCAGATATTGGATTGATGCCTTTTTCACCATCTTATTAATCATCTTCCGTCCCTTCTTCTTAAAAATCAGTCTCTTCTCCCTTGCTTGTCCTAGATTGGGCCCGATTACATATTTTTTAAGACTTTTAGTTGTACATGTTTGATGTGGAAATTTATTTCACATATTGTCTTAGTCCTCATTATATTTGATTTAGAGTGTTTTGTATCTTTATTAGCTCATTTGTCTAGAATTTTAGGTGTCTTTTACATTTGTTTAATTCTTGGAAAGTTCCGTATTGAAGATCTTGATGTTAATCTATTTCTCTTTATTTTTCAAAGTGCTGGTGACAAGAAGAGGATTCTAAGCCAAATCCCTTCGAATTGCAAAGAACATCTTCTCATTCTAAAAGACTGCTCTGCAGACACCACATGGAGAGAAATTTGCCTCAATACATCACCCTTCCACATTCAAATCCATAGAATTACCAGAAATCATATGACAGAAAAACAAAATGCTTGTAAGATAAGGAATGCTCTTGGAAAATATTTAGGAGTGGATGTGGATCCCCTATTTGGTTTAGCTTGTAAGAAGTTTATCAGAATTAAGGTAGACATTGACATCACCAAACCTTTGAAACAAGAACTCTGGGAACCAAGGGACTACAATTATGATACTTGGGTCTCTTTCAAGTATGAATGCCTATCTGACTTCTGCTATGCTTGTGGTAGGATTGGGCATTCCCGAACTTTCTGTAATTCTCTAATCCCCATCACAAACCAAATGCCATTTGGGCCCTGGCTATGTTCGGAATCTCCTATTTTCATGTCGGTCAATCCCATTCATCATAGCCAAAATAGGGGCCGTAGTCTTTCCTTTGACCAATTCCTAGATGAAAGCATGAGCAAAGGACACTCACACTCAGACACTAAAATGCTGGAAAACAAAGGCTTCGGTTCCTTGGCTCTCATACTACCACTTACAGATGACTCGGTTGGAAAAGGGAAAGCCGCTTTAGCAGATGAAAACCTCTCCATAAGAGCAAAATCCTTTGTTAGAGGAGACGGGGAAAATAATTGGGAATCTCATTATGAAATTTCAAAAAAATCGGAAACCTCATTTCAGAAGTAACCGGTGAGGGTAATGTATCCTTTCGAACTCATTTCAAGCTCAAAATCAACAAATTCATAGATCATGTCTCAACTCGATGAAAGTGGAGAACACAGAATGGAAAACTCACCTTCGGAAACTCTGACAGGCAGAGGAAAATTGGGCCTTCACCGACGTCTCCTCATACCTCCTCCTCCCCTTGCAACGGCGATTCATCAACCGTAATCTCCCCCATTTGGAAGGAGGAGATGAGGATTCCTACAGTAGTCCACAGTAACCCTTTGACAAAATTAATTGGATTTCCAACAACTGGAAAACCCATATTCACTCCAAGAGTTATTTCTTCCCCACTACTTATCTTCCCACCAATCATTCAGGATTCTCAAGCCCCTCAATCAATCGATCTGCAGACTACCTACATCAACTACACAGGAACAAAACCAAGGAATTTTACTTCCCTTTTGACGGAAGAGTGGGTTTCTAGTTGGTTGAAGACAAGTGGTGAGGCTTTTATGCAAACTAATCCAAAGGGTATTTTGGGTTTCTCGTGGTAGAAAGTCACATTCCTCAGAAGCAGTCAACTGGGCCTTCTATTCAGGACCCACGGATGAAGCTAAAGGGCATTCAAAGCCCAAGTAAAGATCTCCATTTTTAGGAAGGAATGACCTGTAGCAGTATATGGAATTTCGGCCCACCATTTAATGCACTCAGCCCTCTTAGTGCAAAGCTGAAAGACCTAACCTTTGTGCCCTTAATCACTTTTCACCCGATTACCTTGAGTGCACCTCCAGTAGCTCCACGTTCTCAGTCGGTCTCACAGAAGCCAGGGCCTTCCATACACTTTGTAACAAAAAATAATTGCTCTTCTCAGAAAGGTCATCTAGCCCACGACCTCTCTTACTACTCTTCAGAAGGATCAATCTCAATTACTCCCATTTTTGAATTAGAAACTCGACTAAAAAGGTCGGTTTCCCCTAGTATCCAGGAGTCTAATTCACCAAGATCAAAAGTGCAAAAAATTACTAGGGCTAGCAATCTAGAGTTAGAGTTAGGGAGTTCAAGTCAAGATACTGGAGATGAGGAACAAGAAGCGGCAGTCATGTTACTATCAATTAAATCAAAGCCATCAAGGAAAGTCAAGAAAACAAAGGAAGCTGCAAGATCCAAACCGTATAGCAAAGCTACACCAAAGACATCCATGTCTAGAAAATCCAAGAAAGCTGATGAGGCGGGCTCAACCATGCCTCCAGCCAATCCATGAAGTCTTTGATATGGAATTGTACGGGACTAGCCTGCCCCAAAGCAATCAGAAGTATAAGGGCCTTTATAAATAAGCTTAATTCAGATATTATCTTTTTGTCAGAAACCATTGTGTCTAATGATAACACCTCTATTATTGTAAATAGACTAGGTTTCCACCATTTTGTATGTGTCCCTGTCTCGGAAAAAAATGAGGTCTTTTGTTACTATGGCAACCAGGTGTCGATATTGAACCGGTTCATACTAATGCCAATGCTATTTCTATTTTGGTTTATTATGATCCTCCCAATAATCCTTGGATAGCAACTTTTGTTTATACCCCAGCACAATGATAACAAAAAGTGAATTTCTGGACTCATTTGGACTCAACTCATAGCTTCTTTACCAGTCATTGGCTTTGCATATGTGATTTCAACAACTTACTAAGCCAACAAGATACGCATGGTGGTAGACCAGTATTGTCATCATCCATAGGCGGTTTGCAATGCTTAATGGACTTTCATGGTCTTATTGATATTGGTTTCTCGGGTCCCACATTCACATGAACTAATAACCGGTATGGAAGAGCGATGATTAGAGAATGACTGGATTGTGGAATAGCAAATGCAAAATGGCGCCTACTCTTCCCTGATGCCACTATTCAACACATAGTCTCATCAACTTCAGACCATAATCCTCTAATGCTCAACACTATGAAGACAGAAAAATCCCTCTTCCTTTAAATTTGAGGAATTCTGGACTCGGGAACCTCTTAGCAATGTTATAATTCAAGAAGCATGGCACCATCATTTCTACGAGAACCTAGCCTTCATTCTATGCAACAAAATCAAGGAAAAAAAAAGGCCCTCAAACATTAGAATAAAACCCACTTCGGGAATATCCAGACCAACATCCAACATCTTGAGACAGAGCTCTACAGTCTTCAAAGTAAATACAAAGTTCTACCACTTGTCAACGACAATCCGTCGAAAAAGGAACGGAATAGACTCAATCAAACTGAGCCCAGGTAATTGGACAATGGACCAATATATCATTGAATCTACATTCATAGATTATTTTAAATCCATTTATACCTTCACAAATTCTCTTTTCTCGGAGAATCTTGAAAACCTTTTTGAAAGACAGATCTCAGAGGATGAAAATAAATTTATAATAGTTGTGCTTTCGAAAATTGAGATTTATGGAGCTTTAAAACAAATCCCAAACCACAAAACTCCAGATCCTGATGGGATGACTACTCTTTTCTACAAACATTACTAGCATATTATTAAAAGGGATGTGATTGCATCTGTTCAAAATTTTTTTAGAAGTGGAAAACTTCTTAAACAAATAAACCACACCCACATAGTTCTTATTCCAAAAATAGTAAGCCCAGTTTCCCCTCAACATTTTTGATCGATAAGCTTGACCAATGTCATTTATAAAGTCATTACAAAAATTCTTGCCAACCGTCTAAAAAAATCCCTTCCCGCTATAATTTCCCCATTCCAAACAAAATTTGTGCCTGGTCACAACATTAAAGAAAACCCATTATTGCTCATAAGATGTTTCATCATCTAAAGTATCACAAAGGGAAAAAGAATTCAGATGGCTTTAAAGCTTGACATGGAAAAAGCTTTCAACTTTATTGAATAGAACTTCCTTTTTGCTATAATGAGAGTCTTGGGTTTCAATTCAATCTGGATAAATCTTATCAAGGAATGCCTTTCAATGGTCTATTTCTTTATCCTCATCAATGGCTCCCCAAAAGGCTTCTTCACTCCACAAAGGGGTCTTCGGCAGGGGGACTCAATTTCACCGTTCCTGTTCATCTTGTGCACAGAGGTACTCTCATGAATGTTGGCTAGATCTAAAACTTTGCAAAAGCTGGAAGGTATTAAAATCAGTAGAGAAAGCCCTCTAATATCTCATCTTCTATTTGCAGATGATTTAATTATCTTTACGAAATCAAATGGGAAGTCGGTTCAGGCGATCAATCATACTCTACAGAAATATAAAAAATGGTCAAGCCAGTGCATCAATCAAAGTAAATCATCCATTTTCATTACCCAAAATACTAGTCAAGCAACAAGAAGAGTCATCTCTTTGAACTTGCCATACAAAGAGTCGACCTCTAAAATGAAATATCTAAGAATGCTGACAACCTTTGGTCGATCCATAAAAGAGGACTACAAAGAAATGCTAGAAAAGATAAACAAGAGCCTGGATGGTTGGAAATAAAAAATGCTCTCTCAAGTGGGTAGAACTATGCTCATCAGATCTGTAGCAAGCGCCATCCCCACTTATCAAATGTCAACACACATGCTCCCAAAGTCTATCTATAAACAAATGAATTCTAGCTTCAAAATTTTTTGTGGGAAAAATCAAAAACTCAAAAGCACAAGCTCTGCCTAAAATCATGGAAAGCTATTTGCCAACCAAAAAAAGATGGAGGACTGGGCTTACGATTTATGGAAAACATAAATCTAGCAATGTTAGCAAAGACAGGATGAGAAATGAGCTAGCCAAACAATAATATCTGGCACAAGTTATTATACAAAAAAAATATCTGAAATCAAAGTCTTCGAATTGGCCACTCAGAAGGTAACTGACTCAAGCCTCTGGAAAGGAATTCTAAAGAGAAAGCATGGATCGACCCATGGATCCCGACTTTGAAAAATTTCAAACATTTTCCTCTAACACATACAGCTGATCTCTCGACCACTCTCAAAGTCTCAGATCTGATTACTTTGAATCATAGATCTTGGAATCTCTCAATGTTAACATCTCTCTTCCAACAAGATAGCATAAATGAGATTCTCAAATTCCTCTACCCAACTCCGACCAAACTCCGGACTGCCCAATTTGGGCCAAAATCCCAAATGGGATATTCTCAATTAAGAGTGCTCACCACCTTGCATCAAATATGGCAAACTCTGCAAACTCTACCAGTGAAGCAAATCCGGATATTTCATGGAGGAAAATTTGGAATCTCAAGATTCATGATCGACATAAGCTCCTTTTATGGAAGATACTTTCGAATATCCTCCCAACAAGAGAGCGGCTTAAAAGATTTATTATAAGCATTCTCTCCATAAACTGCTCACTCTATGATGGAAAAGAAGAAACTCTCCTCCACCTATTCATTGAATGCCCCATAACTAGAATTTTGTGGAGTCATAGTAGATGGCCTTTAAATCTCTCCTCCCTGGCGATCAACTCAATAAAGGATTGGTTACAGTTCATTCTATATCCCAACCAAAAACTCGACCTTACTATCGAGGAAGAACACCCCTTCAAAATTTTTGTAGGTCTCATGCTAGACTTTATCTGGAGGTTTCGAAACGACCAAGTCCATAACTACAAAGATCTCTCTCTCCACAAATTATCACAAAAGCTGAATCTTTCTTATCAAGAAAACTTACAGGCTTGGAAAGAAAAGATCAACCCTAAAGTGGAAAAGAAATGGCATAAACCTCTCACAAATCAAATTTGCATATCCTTTTATGTAGCATTTAGAAACTCTTTTTCACTGGCGTCAACAGTAAGCAAAAACTCAAAAGGTGAAATTATTGAAATTTGGACTAAAGAAAATCTAACCACATCCCCGATTGTGGCAGAAGCACAAACGGCAAAATTAGCTTTCAGAATGGCGGTACATCTCAATTCCTTATACATCTCTTTGGCTGGAGACTCTCAGCTGGTGATTTCTTCTACTTACAAAGAGGAACAAATCTAGCAAATAGCATCAATCACGGATGACATAGCAAATACTCTACAACTCAACTTTGGCTGGAATTTTAACAAGATAGATCGATCCTAAAATCGATTTGCGCATTCCATCGCGCAATGGGCAGCTACAAATTCTTTGTTTGGTAGCATTCCATTAGATACTAATTTGTCTACTATTTTGTATATTGATAGCAGGAAAGACCCTCCTTAGATATCTGTATTACTCTTCTATTTTTATATATGCAAGCTTGCTTAGGGAAAAAAAGAAGAAGAGAGATGGGATGGGGGGAATATGGCTTTTGTGGAAGGAGTCGTATGCTTTTGAGGTTCCGAACTTTTCTAATCAGATGATATCTAGTTGGGTCTCTTTGGGCAATACAAGAACTCTTGTTATGTTTGTTTATGTTAAATGCACACAGTCAAAAAGAATGGAGCTTTGGAATTATTTGATGTCTGTTTAGGTGGAGACTCATCCTTAGCTTATTGTGGAGGATTTTAATATTATTAGAGAGGATAGTGAAAGAATTGGAGGTTTTCCAAGGGCCTCCCTGGCGATGGATGATTTTAATGAATGTATTGATACTTGTGGTCTTCTAGAGCTAAGGTGTCATGGTCACAGTATGTCATGGTGGAATGGTCAAGAGGGTGCTACAAGATGGTGGGCAATGTTGGATAGGGCCTTACCAAATGTGTCTTTCTCAACTAGGTTTGATTCGGCGAGCTTGGAGTATTTCAAGCGGAAATCTTCGGATCATAGTCCTATGGTAATTCGATTATCTGAGATGGGGACGATGTATGGTCCGTTGCCTTTTTGCTTTCAGAATATGTGGTGTTCTCATGGGTCTTTCTCCAATTTTGTGAAAGGAGTTTGGGAGCAGCCGACGCATGATTCGGGCTTAGTGAAGTTGGTGGCAAAACTCAAAAGGACCAAGGTGGAGTTTCGGAATTGGATCAAGATGGTTTTTGGTAGTGTAAATCAGAATATCAAGATCATTGAGGATAAACTTAAGGCTCTTAAGCTTCAATTGAAATTCGAGTTCTCACAAGAGGTTAAAGCTGAGTACCTTCTTACATGACTTGAATTGGATGTGTGGGAAAAAAGAGAAGAGGTATAGTGGACTCAAGAGGGGGATCAGAATTCTCGATTTTTCCATACGGTTATGAATCAACGTCGGAAGACTTCAATTATTTCCCATATGAAGCTTGAGGATTTTTTTTTTGAGAGTCCAAAAGAAGTACATCAGGGGGCGGCATCTTATTTTCAAGCATTTTCTTTCTTCAGTTCTGAAGGTTGAACATGTTGATATCTCTTGTTTATTGGGTAAGTTGGTACCTAACGAAGAAAACTTGAACTTATGTAAAGCTCCTAGGGAGGATAAAGTTAAGGAGGCTGTGTTTTCTATTTCGTGGCAAAGCAGTCTAGGGTCGGATGGATTTGGGTCCTCCTTCTATATCTCTTGTTGGGATCTTGTCAAAGAGGATGTTGTGGAGGCTGCTTAGGAGTTCTTTAGTGGGACTGAATTACCGATGTATTATTCTTGTTCTTATATTGTCCTCATCCCAAAGGATCCTAAACCTTAAAGGTTTGACAAGTTCATGCCAATTAGTCTATGCTTAGTGGCTTACAAAATTTTTTTAAAGATCATTGTGAAAAGATTGACTAGTTTGTTACCTCATTTGATTTTCCTTGAGCAAGGTGCTTTAATCCCTGGGTATAGTATCTTTGAGAACATTTCTCTAACTCAAGAAATGGTTCATTCCATCAATAAGAAAGTCTAAGGTGGTAATGTTATGGTAAAAATTGATATGGAGAAGGCTTATGACGGGGTGCACTGGGATTTACTCTTAGGGGTGCTTAAGGGTTTTGGTTTTTCTAATCTTTTCTGTAAATTGGTGGAGGAGTGTGTGAAGTCGACTTGATTTTCTGTAATGATGAATGGGACTTACAAGGGATTTTTCAAGGCGAATTGGTTTTGATTTCGCACTAGCTCTATGCGGATGATGTTTTGGTTTTTCTTAATGGGGGAAAAAGGTCTTTGAGAAGGCTTGTTGACACCTTACATACTTATGAGAAGTGGTTTGGGCAGCTTGTTAGTAAAGAAAAATCGACTTTGTTTTCTTCAAAGCAAATTAGTCCAGCAAGATGAAGAGGATTGGTGAGGCTTTCAGGTTTTGTAGAAGGCCACTTTCCGATGATTTATCTGGGAGCTCCTCTAATGAATGGTCAGCTTAAGGCATCCCACTTGGAGTTTTTGGTTACTAAGATTCTTTCAAAAGTGGCGGGGTGGAAGGCGAAATTACTGTCACAAGGTGGTAGAATTGCTTTGCTTAAGCACGTCTTATCTAGTATAGCCACTCATATTCTTGCTGTCATGGATGTGCCTAAGGTAGTCATCAGGAAAATAAACTTTGTGCTTTCCACATTTTTTTTTGGGAGCAAAATGGGAGGATGAAGACAAAGTGGTGCTCTTGGTCACAAATTTGTAAGCCATTTTCTGAGGGAGGTTTGGGGATAAGGGAATTCTCGAAAATTCAACATGCAATGCACATGAAACTAGCTTGGAGACTAATGTCTACTAACTCTTTATGGACATGATTTTTCTTGGCAAAGTATGTAAGAAATTGTCATGTCTCTTTGGTGGTTTGACCAAATAATGGGACTAGAATATGGAGATCAATGGTATCGGTTATTCTAGAAGTATGTGATCAGATAAAATACAAAGTGAGAGAAGGGCAACTTTCGTTCTGGTTTGACAGATGACTCTCGAATGGCCCCTTGTGCGATAAAGTTCACCCTGCGATGATCGAACCTGCTTATTAAGCAAGTTTGGCTTGGGGAGGATTGGAACATGGATATGTTAGTGCAGTTGGTTGGAGATGAGATTGCCGATAATGTGATGAGGCAAGCTTGTGCTGGTAGGCAGGGAAATGATGTTCTAATTTGGAAGGCTGCCAAGGATGGTTCATTTTCATCGGCTAGTGCATGGGAATTGATTCGTATAAAGGGACAACCTTCTCCTTCCCTAAGCTAAATCTGGCATCAGATTCTTCCTAAGGAGATTTCAATTTGTATGTGGAGAGCTCGTTTCAATTGTTTGTCTGTGGATGTTAAAGTGCAAACTTGGGCCGTGGCATTAGCTTCAAGATGTGATTGCTGTGTTTCTCCTCATGAGGAAACACTGGATCATGTTTTTGCTTCAGGTGAGGTTGCTCCTAAGGTTTGGAAGTTAGCTTCAGTGTCGCTAGGCATCTTATGAGGCTGGGATTTTGTGGAATCGAGTAGCACTTTGGATGGCTCATGCAAAGAAGTCTTCCAAAAGAGGAATTCTGATTGGGATTTTACCCAATATTCTAATTTGGTGTCTGTGGTAGAGGAGATGTAAGGCAAGGATAGAAGGTGTTTATGAAAATGTCGAAGGAGTTTGGCACTCAATTCATTTATGGTTAGGAAGGTTGGTGAATGGATGGTGGATAAAAATGCATTGTCGTCTTTTGATGCTAAGATTCTTTGTGAGTTGGATATTCAATTTTCTGAGGGACCAGTTGAAAGAGTTGTCTTAGTGGCTTGGACAAAGCCTCGGATTGGAAGGTGGAAACTAAGTGTCGATGGAATCTGTAGGGAAAATTCGGGAAGCCATGGTGGGGGTGGTGGTATTATTCGGGATCATCGTGGGGATGTTAAGGGTGCTTTCTCATATCACTTTGGGAGTGGCACTAACTATGTGGCTGAGCTAAAGGTGCTGCTTCAAGTGGTCATTTTGTGTAAGGAGCTCAATTGCCAAAATGTGATACTCGAATGTGGCTCGAAGGTGGTGGTGGGCTGGTTGATTGGCAATAGATGTAATGTCTGGTATTTATACCCCATGATTTTACTCCCTCATATTGACTATTCATATATTTAATTGAAAAATGATATTATACCCCATGATTTTACTCCCTCATTTTGACTATTCATATATATATTTATTTATTGCTTAATGGTTAAAAAAGTAATTATTAGTGTATTAGTGTATTTTTTTAATATTTAAAAATATTTTTAAAAAATGTGAAAAAGAAAAAGAAAATAAATAAAAGAAGTGGCATTTGGCCTAGAGGGCACGCCCAGCAGTGACCTTCTGGGCATCATAGTAGCAGTGCCCTTGTTAGCTTGGTTTGTATGTTATAAAGAACTATCATGAATGTTTTACGTAATTGTATATATAGACGTAGATTTATATATTTTGGATTTAGGACTTTCAAAGCTTGATTTTAGGAATTTTATTTGTAGCCCCCAAATTTTGTTTAATTATATATATATATGGTATTCATCTATCATAAATAATGAGGGCAATTAATAAAATTAGGAATACTGTCATTCTTCCTAAAAAAACAAAAGCACAATCAAAGACATGATATATATATATATATATATATATATATATATAGTAAATTATTTAAATATTATATGCCTTGACAAATTGTAATCTTTGGTTGGGATCAAATTAAAAGAATTTGGCAGGGTAGGTGCTTAGTTGTTATTTAAAGGTCAATAAGGGTACCTACTAATACAATGAAGTCCCTTCTTGGCGGACAAGCTGGTTGGCTTGCAACTTTGGCATTTCTCATAAGCTTTTACAATTCTTATCAATTGTTTTCTCCAGAAGTGAACTTCTATCTCAAGACGCCATATACCACTTAATTCCTTTCTGAAAGAAAAACAAAAACAAAACACTGCAATTTTCAAAAATAGGAAGCCGACAAAAGGAAAATAGTACTACATTTATCAGCTAGCTAGGTCAATCAACTCAGAATAATTAGTAAGAGTTTCATTTGAGCAATATATAACTAAAATTGCTAATTTTTGGCCAAAAAAATACTAAGTCTTCGTACGTACATACCACTAGCTAACTGCCTTTATCATGTGTATATACCCTTCATGTCTTGTCTTTGTTGGGTTTGTGATCATCAATGGCTTAATTGCTTGTGTTTTGCATCAATGGCTTAAAACAAAGGGAAATATTCCCACCTAATAGGTGACAACAGTCTTGACTTTTTTTTTCATCCAAAGACAAATATACTTATCGATTAGTTAAAGCATAATCATTATTTTAATCTGATCTGATATTTCTAATATATTTTATTCCCTTCATTGTGTGGATATATAGAGCTAGTTAGCTACTGTCATGAAAAACGAGCATTTGTGATGAATTATTTGCGATTAAAATGATTATAATTTGCAACGAAAACATACTCATATATTCTAACAAAAAAATAATCATTTTTGTAAAAAAAAATGACTATAAATAAATAATTTTCTTGTTGTATATCTTCGATCCTCGTTAGGGAGGAACAAAGGAAAGGCAATTTGGACAAGAAAACTGAGCTGAGTATCACTGTCGTAATTAGGGTTTGTGACTGCCTACAGTACTATAAATGTTTGACATATTATATCATGGGTTGCTTTGTCCCTTACAAAATGTCAAACCCCTTCTTCTTCTAATTCAAGAAGAGTAGTCTTTTTCATACACCTATTTCGGGCCCCAAACTCTCTTCAACTAACTTGTTTTAAATTCAGCCCTTCTCATCCTCTCTCTCTCTCTCTCTCTCTCTGAAAATGAGAATGATCTGCAAGTTGCTTACGTAAAGTTGCCGCATAGACGTTCATGATAAGGCTCGATTGGATATTGTTTCTAAAAGATTTCATTGATTAAGCATTCAAGGGGCCGGTCCCATGGAAGAAGCTTATAACAAGCAGATGCAAACCATTCATCATGACTTTGTTAAACCATTTGTGATCATCATTTTACATCTTTAATATATGTATAGATTTATCATGAGTTGATCTGTATAAATCTAGAGCTCAAAAAGGAAAGGAGAAAAGTAATATATATAAAGATCGCACGATCAAAGGCTCTCTAATATATAACACTAACAAATACACTGTAAGAAAAAGGCTTACATGAAATGATCGATTTATAGATCGGTACTCTTAATTCATACAAGGAGAGTATATATATGTATACAAAACAACTAAAATTCTCGTGAATCCAGCTCAATGTACATATATATATTATACATGTGTTTTGTTTACAAATGAATCTAACTCCAGTAATATATAAATATATATATATATATGTATAAGGAAGCGCGTTGTTCTATGACATTGGCCATGACTGCGAAGAAGCTTGTCTGCAGGGAAGATGATGTTCATAAACAAGAAAAAAGGTTAAGCCAGAAGAAATAATAAGGCAAGATAAATTAGAAGAAAGAGAGGGAAAACAACCAAGTTGAAGGAGTACCAGCTAGCTACATGAAAAGTTAAGCATTTAAAAAATCAAAGAGAAACATGACTTACTCGATAAAATCTTTCCAGTAAGAGTCGCTTGCTTCATTCTCCATGATATCTCCCAAAGGTTCAAAGGTGGTTGAAATGGATGAAGGGTTGGATATAATATCGTTTGAGTTAATCTGGTTTTCGATTTGGCTGACAATTGAGCTACACTGATCAGGCGAGGCTGAAACCAAGTTTGGAAGTACATTTGAAGGTGGGATAGAATATGATGAATTACCAACTTGGTCGACACAATCAGTACTGTTGCTGCTGGTATAAATTTTCAAGCCATTTATAATATTCTGAGCATGATGATCACCAGATATTAATTGTGGTAGTGCCTGAAAATTAGCAGCTTCATAGTTTGTAAGCTTGGACTGCATTTGATCATGAGTAGGAAAACCAATTGAGCCATTAACGAGTAGTCCTTCAAGTTTGGAATTTATTTGCAAGTACTCATAAAGCTGGTTTTGGTCCGGTATTGACGAGGAGCGAAAATGATTAATTGCTTCCATATTTGGAGCAGGAGCCGAGCTTAGGACTTGGATTATATTGTTCAGAACTTGGATCTTTGCAAGTTGTGTGGCATCTGATTGTAGCCTGAGAACATTGTCGACCCACGGATTTGCCAAATTGGCAGCAGCAAGCAATTGTGGCAGATTGGAAAGAAGATCGAGGTCAGTTCTTGGCCTGTGGGTGACTGGATCTATACCCATCTGGAGAAGCTTTTTCTTTAAATGGGTGTTCCAAAAGTTCTTGATTTCGTTATCCGTCCTCCCTGGAAGATGGCTGGCTATGGCCGACCACCTACAATGAACATTAATAAATTAGCAATAAATTAAGCATATATACACTATTCTTGGAAAACTGTTTGCAATTTTATACCATGCATGCATGCCTATGTTAAGGAAATTTTCTTGCATAGAAATTCAATGGGATTTAGATCAAAGATGATTACTTGTTTCCAAGAACTGCATGTAGATTGATGATTATATGTTCCTCTTCCTCAGAAAACTTCCCCCTCTTGATATCAGGCCTCAGATAATTGGTCCACCTAAGCCTGCAACTCTTTCCACACCTGTTCAGTCCTGCAAGCTTTGGAAGTGCTCTCCAACTCCCATGGCCATGTTTCTGGATGTAATCGATCAGCTTTTGATCCTCCTCTGGTGTCCATGGCCCCTTCTTCAAATCATTTTCATCGATCTCCATCATTATTTCTGCAGGAAAAATATATATATATTTGAGGGATGATGATGGATTAAATTTCCTTTAATTTTTCTGGTTTGGGTGTTTCCCTAGCTAGGTACTTAAGATCATAACAAACAAATTAAAGAGAAAAAGAAACTCAAACCTTAGATTTTTCGAAGCTGGAGGATGAAGAAATAGGATCAGTGTTGGAAATATAACAGAGAAGTGTTAGTTATATAGGTAGCTAGCTAACAGCTTGGAGTAAACAAGGATGATAGGTGATATCAGAGTGTACGTATTCTAGAAGATTTTTCTCCATCATGAGATGACATTTTCACATTGTAAATTATATCGCAGTAGCAGTAAGTTACGAGTTTGTCCTTGTTCTTCAGTACCGACATTACCCGAAAACAAACATAAGAGCAGGTTTTCATTTAATTATATAGTTATAAGCTTACATGTTACCCATATTCACCATTAATTTAATGTCGACCCCTTGATTTATGATACAGGCCAGGCAATGCATTTTATAATGAAAAATTGGTATCAATGTTAACCTAGCTAGCTAGCTAGTAGATCAACTTGGACTATATATATATATATATGAATATCCTCGAATATCGATGCTCGCTCGATCGATGGCTATACATTATATAATATACTTGAAGAAGTTAATCGAAGTTATTTGAATTGTCTAATTAAGCTGTCTAAATTCTAATATAAGTCGTTAATTAATAATATTTCAGCCAACTGTACGACCTGTCTGATCATATAATATTATTGTATGCAATATTTGGTAGACATTTTACTTAGATGTTTGAGTTCGGAGTATAATTGTCTGATGATCAATACTATATATATTTTGGTTATTTACATATATATATATATATATTATATAATACTAATGAATAAGCTGCTAAAGTACTGCTTTGACTATATATAGATCATGATCAGAAATTTCTTTGTTGTTTGTTTTTTCCTTGTGGTAGTTGGCCTCCAGCTATTATTCTCACCATATTATAGCCTTACATAATCCAAGGGGTGATTTGGTAATGGTACATATATATTTAGTACGTACCACCTACGTAGCCAAATTTCAATGTATATATATACAATATTATTGTGATCTTCGATCACAATTACCTGTTTGAATAAAGTCATTTTACAATTTTATGATGGTATAGCGGCCGACACATATATGCATTATCCACGTATATATATATAGCTGATATATATAGCATGATTTTAGCTCTCGATCGTAAGAAAAGTTTAAAAAATTAAGATTTAAATTCCCTTTCATATTAATTAATTGACTTGTTAAATGTAAAATACACCACTTATTATACAGACATTTTTATAATTATAAAAAAAATTACACTAATTAAATATTTTTTATGCTAATTGATGCGATATATTTTTACGTTAATATATAGTTTGTTTCGTATTTCAACAAACAAAGTCAGAATTTTTTATTAAGTTCAAATTAAAGAAAAGTTTTTTTGTCTACCTTCTTTTTATTTTTTAATTCTGAGTTTTTACTCATTTTTTTCTAAAACTTAAACTAAAAAAAAATAGCATTATATTATCAATTATTAATAACTCATATTAAGAACTCAATCAAAATCAAAATAAATACAATTATCTTCAAGAACAAAATGTTTGTTATGCTTAATATCTTTAGTTTGATCTGTATCTGGCTTAATTCTACTCTTTGTTCAAATAGTTTTTTCTTCACCAAATTGCCCAATTAGTCAGTATTAATGTTAAATATAGTCTTAAGGTGTATAAGTTACATGCACTCATTTTGAAAAAACTAAAAAAAAAACCCAACATTAATAAGTGATCAATTTTTTCATATAGATCTCAAATTTACCTAGATTTTTCAAAAAGATTGCAAAGATCGAGCTTACACACCCTAGAAATCATCATGTATAGATGATTAATCCCACATATATTATAGTACGTGGCATTGAATTGGTATCTTGTACGTAATTCACGCTAAGGCAAGGGCTAGGGAACATGTCAGCAACGAATTTGCACCAATACTGAGGGTAGGTTGTCCATGTGGCTAGCTTTAAGGGGGTCAAATATCTGAATTTCTTTGGAGCACATAGAGAAGAAACCTAACCCTAGCTTCTTAAACTAATGAACCTTTGTAATAAGCATATTAGACACGCAATACTATTCAGTCTACATGACACCCTAGCTAACACTCTTCTAACGACTGCTTTTCTATGATTTCAATGGGTCATTATCATCTTGGCCGATACATAGATATAAGATGCTTCTATACCTTCATATTAACGTTAACTCGCTCGATCGATTGGTGCATTATTCCATAAAGCAAGTGGAAAATAATTTGACAAATACTGGAGTTGATAGTGATGTCCTAGTGAAACATCATTGAATATTTAATTTTGAGTGAAAGTGGGTCCAAGAAATAATTCTTTTGGATTAAAATTTCTGATCTCATGATGGAAGATATTATAGATATCATGTGAAGTGGGTCGTACATCATTTATATCTATTAATATAATAGATATATTTTCTTACCACAAAAGCTTCTTGGACCAGCTTGGTGTCCATCAGTGTGTAATTGTGATGCATTTTTTCATATATGCATGCATCGAGAAAAGAGTTGAACTCCCAATCGCTTTATTTGAACAAAAATAAATAAATAAATAGAAAATTAAAAGTTGGAATCTTAAGACCAGACATAATTCTTGTGGGTGGTTGGTCTCGAATAATTTTATTCTAAGACTTCTACACCACACACCGTCCACATGATGATATAATTTGATTTAAAAGATAAATTTAAAATTTGAATCTTACATATCAAATTATGTCATATGGATGATATGTGGTTTAGAATCCTTATAATAGCATTTCTCGACTGGCCTTGGTGGATTAGTCCACAATTGGCCTCGATCTGGATTACCAATGGCCGGATGATTCCAGCTAGCTACCTGTCTATTCCAATTGGGTGATCACCATCGACCATTCTCATGTGGATTGTCTAGATTGATTATTAATCATAGGATGACCCTTGATTGATTTTTATTTGTTTTTTGTAACTATAGTTTCTAATTAAGTTCCTTTTTATGTGTTTTTTTTCCATAATTTAGATAATTTTGTTAAATTTATTAATTTTTATTCTATTCTATAATAAAATAAGCCCCCATAGACCAATATAATAAACTTCCCCAGAGAGAGAGAGAAAGACTCCACTAATACTTGAGAAGCAACCTCTAGCTGATCATCATGTATTATTTCTCTAAAACCACATAAAAAGACCATCAAGTCACTTCACAATTAATTTGATGACTAATTTGAAACATTTAATTTTGTTTACCAAATAGGATATAGATGCATGCACCCGATCGACATGTGCATAAGGTTGGAGTAATTTTTTATTTTTTATTAGTCTTTTTAATTAATTCAATGGCATTCATGAGTTGTGCTATTGAAGCTACTTTTGAATATATATATACACTGATAAATATTCGCAAATTAATTAATTGGAGCTAGAGCACACAACAAATACAAGTAGAAACTAGCTATGGAAAAACAATAAATAGTTAATTTTCAGGACAAGATCAATATGGTAGTCCAGAATTAAACCAAAGATCAATACAAATAGTTAATTCCTCCGAAATCCCTAGCACTAAATCGAATATATATAGGCTAACGAAACATCCGCTTGATCTAAATCCAATATAATTCTTTAAGTTATGCTACTTATAGACCAGTTTGTAAATATAACCTACACTTAGTATTATAAGAAAACTGTTATTTGTGACTAGTTATTTTCAGCAAAAATAATTATTTCTTGTCAAATTGAGTCTGTTTTATCGCAAATAGTCGTTATCATTGCAAATAATCCGTCACAAATGTTTTTTTTTTTTTCTTGTAGTTATTGTAGGGCTCAAAACAATAGTTATACTAAAGTCAAAACACAAGTAATCTTTTTACTAACTAATGCAGCAAGCTTCCATATCATGAATGGTATATGTTTATTGTGTTAACAAGAGCACATGTAAATTGATTTTTTTCTCTCTAATTCAATGTGAACTCATGCATCAATATCTTTGCCATCATTAATATATATATAAATATATATACACACACACACCAGAAACTTTGGAGCAACCATATTTAGATTTAAGCAACTCAACTAATCTTGAATGGCATCATTGCACAGTTCATCCCCCCTCAACAAAGAAATTAAATATCTATTCTTGATCTTCTTCTTCTTCTCTTTTTCTAACATTAATGACTTACATAATTAATTAAATTTTAAATGTGCATTTGGGAATGGTTGAGAAGTGGTTGAGAAAGGGTTGTAGATGGAGGATTGAGAATGGGGAAAATGCACATCTGTGGACTAAGAAATGGATTCCATGGCACAAGGCTTTAGAGCAGGAGGGTTTTGAGGTTACTGAGGAAAACAGAAATGATTTAGTGGCTTGTTTGATTGATGAGTCAACTGGATGGTGGGATATGGACAAGATTAGGTCTCTCTTCAATCCTAATGTGATCACATATTTGTTTAAAATTGCGTTTTGTCCAGGGGCAATAGCAGATTGATGGATATGAGAACATGAGCGAGATGGAAGATTTTTTCTGAAGACCTATTATCATTTTATTGCAGAACAAATGAAGCATAATCATGCAGAGTCATCTAATATGAGTAGTCAGCAAGGTCTTTGGAAGGCATTATGGAAAATGGCAATGCCTAGTAAGATTAAATTATTTGCTTGGCGTGCATGTAAAGATGGACTTCCTACTAAAGAGAATCTGATGAAGAAGCAGGTTGCTTTTGAGGTGCATTGTTGGTTCTGTTCTCATCCTCTGGAGGATCTTAACCATGCAGTGATCAGTTGCAAGTATATTCAAGAGTTACGGAACCAGTTGCTGCCCAGATTGGTTATTAATGCAGATGGTAAGGTGTTTGATCTTGCTATGCAGATTAGTCAGGGGAAGGATAAAGATATATTGGCTCTCTTTTTTTCACTAGCTTGGGGATTATGGTATAGGAGGAACAAGACGGAGTTTGATAAGGTTGTGATAAGTCCGAAACAGGTTGCTGGTTTTGTTCTGAATACTATGAAGAATTACAAGGAGATTAGAGGGCAATGTCTAGTTCAATTGAAGCAACATCTCAAATGGAAGCCAACTCCTATGGATGTTCTTAAGCTAAACACTGATGGGGCCATGTTTATTGATCCAAAGAGAGCAAGTGTTGGTTTTCTTCTTTTAAGGTAGCTAGTGAGGTAGAGTATATATTGAAAATCCTAAAGCTATTGAGTTATTGGTTGTGTTCCGATTCATTCAATTATGTGCTAGTAGGCCGGGTATCTCCAACTTGATAGTTGAATCTAATTCTCTATTAGTTGTTGAGTCTTTACAGAAAGACAATATGTTTGATTCAGCTCTAGTAGCATTATTTGCAGAAGTTAAAAGACGTAAGAGTTGTTTTATTTCTTGCTCTTTTACTCATGTATATAGGGAGGGTAATATGACAACTCACAAACTTGCTAGGAATGCATAGAATGTTGAGGATTGCGAGATTTGGGAGGATTGTATTCGAGACTTTCTTTCTCAAACCATATAATTTGATTAATGTCTGTAATCTTTATTATCAATGAAGTTTGATTTGTTATAAAAAAAAATGTGCATAATATTATATATAAATATACAGTTATATTTATTATATAAATAGTAATGCTATTGAGAACAAGCAAGATGAGAAGCTTAATATTATGATTATTAATTAATTAACAATGTTTTAATCTCGCAGATCAGAGAAATTAGAGACAGATTTCTCGCGATCCGATCTGGTATTTCCTGTTTTAATCAGTTGTCGTCACTCGTGCTTCATGTGATCTGTTGTCACAGACTCACAATAACATGGACGTCGTTGTTTGCATGAAATCAGACCGACTCAAAAACTACAAAAATAAAGCAGCTAGAGCCGTCAACGCATGATGTATTAAACATGTAAACATGTGTGTACTTGTCCACCAAAATATAATAGCTTAGTTCATGGCCCTTTAACTCATGAAGCCCTTTTTTTTTCTCGGAAATATCAACAAATGATGTATTAATTAGATAAAAACAAAAAAACATGTAAAACTTCGTATATATATTATATATATAGATATACATGCAAGAACAACAATTACAAATATATGTATATATATACATATATATATGTTTATGTATCTGTATCTGTTTATGGCTGAAGGAAATTGTTGAATCATTTTAATTTTTCCTGATCATAACTTTCATATTGTTGAATAAATTATTAAATTGTTTAATATAAAAACGAAATATTTAAAACATGTTGCATCCCTTTCATTTGTCCATTATATATATATATATATATATATATATATATATATATCTACATATATTTATTCATATAAAAAGTTAACTAAACTAAAGTAGTTTTTGCCCAACAAATCGTAATTTCATTTATAATTACTAGTTGATCATGATCATGCATGGCCGGTGGCTATGGAACAAATAACTAACAAGATGTTTGGACGCACAACAATTATTATTATTATTATTATATTAAACGCGGATACTAAATAAGAGCAATCAAATCTACGTACCATTATCATGATCCCAAAGTGAGATCGTACGATTGTTGGTATGCAACCAAACAATGAATAAGAAAATCTGAGACAGCAACATTATTGCAATATTGGGACATCGCAGTACTCAAGCGCCATATTATATATATATATATATATATATATATATATATATATATATATATATATATATATATATATATATAAAATATGTGTGCATGGGAAAGACAGTCAATGAGAATCCGGTCCTTTCATGCAGGGTAGGACCATGAAGGGTTGTCATATATCGAATCTTTTGGTTTCTAGCTTTTTTGTGTAATTCCCACATTTCTAACCTATATATATATTACCATAAGTGCATACCGACAAGATTCTCGACCGGTGCCGCTCCTCTAATTTCCAACAGGCTGGAAGAACAAGAAAAGGAAGAAGAGGTAGGTGATGTACGTTAATAAACTGATCAATTTCTATTGAGTTTGAATTGCTGAATTTCAATCATAATATATATCCCTTGAGTAAATCATGAGTAATGGTGAAATACTTGGATCATGATAATCAAGTAACATTATAATATTACATATCATATCAAGTTGATCAATCCAATCCTGTCTTTAGTTTGCTGAGCTTTGATTAATGAAAGTTTATAACGAGCTTACTAATGAAGTTCAAGCTTCATATTAGTATATTAATGGGTTAGTGATATTGAATCAACACTTATCTCAAAAGTTTAAATTAATATGAATGATAGGTTTGCTCAATTCACCTATTAGGAAAGGAAACTCAATATTTTAATCGAGACGTAGAATAGATTAGGGCCAGTTGGATCCCAAACCCATCTCAACTCATCTCAATATAATATTAGAATATTATTTTTTAATATTATTTTCAAATCCCAAAATAAAATAATATGAATATTAAAAAATAATATTCTAATAATATTTTATTTAACTTTCAACTTTAATCTCAACTCAATTCAACTCAGTTCAACAATATCCAAAAAAACTTAAGCTGGCATATCATGAAAGAACTCTCCTACATCTATCATACAACTCTGTGAAATTGAGGATAGTTTTGTAATTTATAGTGGGTTTGGATAAAGAGTTTAAATGAAATGAGATAAGATGAGATGTTTTGTTGAAAGTTGAATAAAATATTATTAAATATAATTTTTTAGTATTATTTTTATTTTGAGATTTAAAAAAAAATTATATTTTTAATTATATTTTTGTATGAAAATTTAAAAAAAAATTATAATGATGAGATGAGATGCGATGTTTTGTGTATCCCAACCTTAGTTTTTGAGTGGTGGTGAGATAACCAAGCTGTTTCCCCGCTAGCCACATGATGATGGATGATGATGATGATGATAATGATAATGATGGATGATGCATGCGCGCAGGTCTTAGTTAATTTGCTGACATCAGTAATATAAATAATTGGTTGCACTAGTCAATGAAGGAGGTTAAAAGGACAGTAGAGTTTGCCGGGGATTTCCTCCTAACCCTACCTCATTTATCCACTTTCACAAGCTAGCTAGCTAGCTACGTACCCACTTTATTAATTTGTTTCTTTATATAATATATACATAAAGACACATAATTAATCTGCTCTTATATATAAGTCATGAGGATGATGATGATTTTCCTTGTATAGGTTGCATATATATATGGAATGGTAACAACTTTTCGTTTTCCCACTTTTTGAAAAAAACTGGGCCGTTTAGAAACGAATTAATGTGATTGATGCTAGCTAGCTACAATTAAGAGTTGGTAAAATTATATTATAAAAATATTACTTTTCCCTGTGAAGACATCATCTGAATTAACGACAAGAAAACGATTAGTTGGAAAGGCTGGCGGGTGTGTGTGTGTGTGTGTCATGTGTATAGCTTCGATCGATCGAGGAAGAAGATTAATATATAGTCCAATGGCCGTTCAAAATCAGTTGAGTTTGGTAGATCAAGAGTTTACAAATAAATTAATAAATAACTACTCACGTACGTACTCCAGTCTGCAAGGAATTACCATAGAAGAACATTATTTAAAAAAACAATATTAAAGAGATGATCTCATGGGATTTCACAACTAATGTCTGGTTTGGATGCAGCTAAGATCAGTTGAGTTTTTTATGAATAATAATGAGTTGTGTTGGTGAAATGAGTTTTGTGAGGCCCACCTAAAATGAGTTTATATGTATTTGAATGTTAAGATAGGTTTATATATATTTATGGGAAGTTAATAAAAAAGGTTGTGAGTCTTGCGTATAAAGAAGTGTCGAGTTGAAAAAAATTATGAGTTTTGAATATAAAAAATTTTTTAAGTTGAATGATATTTAATAATTTGTGAGTTATGTATTTAAATGTTAAGTTAGACTTAATTAAATTTAAATTCAACTCAAATGAGATGAGATAAGCCAATATTCTAAACAAGGCCTACAACAACTCGACGTGAAATTAGGTAGACATTAGTACTATGATCGTTAAAAACCAAGCACACGTACGTAAAGCATATTTATAGATATTTATATAGATATTTCTGCAGTAAAAGTTTTAGTGCAGGGATTATATATATAGAAGTAATGATCTTTTTCCTGTTAATTAGTTTAGGCTACGTACTATGGCATATATGAAAAGCCCGCATGCATGCCTGCGGGATTTATAAAGGCCTTCCTTTGGTGCAATAGTAGATCAAAGACGATAAAAATGTTAAGTGCCATACTACATTTGCATGGCATAATATTTCAAAAAGAAAATGATAATTAATGATCAGACAAAATTATAACTTGTCTTTTTTATCAAGAAAACATTATCTCAATAAAAGCATGCAAAAATACAAAGTGATCATCAGATCAGGGGGTACTGGATCAGTACTTCCCTGCCCGTACGTGGCCAAATATATATGTAAGTATATATATACACACAAGAAATGATTTGTACATGCATGCAAGTCTCTAATAGATAAGTTTTGCATAATTTCTTTATAAAAGTAAACTCTATTATGAAAAAGTAAAAAAAAAAAATATTTTTATTTTATTTTTAATAGGACCTACATTTTTATAAAAGACGGCCTAGACAGATTTATCTATTTAAAACTTGTACTTAACTCATTACTCTGTATATATATTATATAACCAGTACTCCGATCGAGTACGTAACAGACATGAACACTTATGTACTACGGCAAATACCAAACGAAAAACATATATAAATTTAGTTGGTTTACTTTGTTATAAATTAACAAGTTTATGCATTCGGCACATACTCTAGAATTAATAACGTTAGTGGGATTAATACTAATATTTACCCTTGTTTCTTCAGATCAATATTTGAATCTATATATATATATAATATTTTGATCTCCTTAGTTAATATTGGCCATGCATGCATGCGCATGATGCATGCATGCCATCAGAACGTACAACATTATAACAGCTTGCAAATTCATGATCTGTAACGTTGGGCCATATATATAATATACATGATATAATATATATGTTATACGTACGTAAGACGTTCTGGATATATAATATTAATTGGATGGATGGATCACATAATAATTAATTCATGTTCCGTAACGTAAAGCCCTAGCTAGCTAGCTAGTCGTTAAAGAAGCAAGAAAAAAACAAAAGTAGCCAGCTAGTTCAAAAGCTATATATATATATATATATATATCCAGCTACGCATGCATAATTAATGTTTAATCACTTTCACATGATCAGTAATATTTCATCGATTAATGAGAGATTCAAACCGGCAAGGTAAGCCTATATAAAACTAATTCTTTATATGCTTATATATGAAAGTACTGCATGTATATTATATATACTGACCCAAACAAAGTGCTGCATGCAGTTTCCATTATTTGTAAAATGCAAATAAAATACGATTAAAGTAGTGCATGTAGCGTTGAAAAATGAAATATGATGTGGTTGTTTTAATAATATTATTCTATCATAAAATGTCATATTATTCAAATTATTTATTTAAGTAATAATTTTTAATGATTTTATTATGTTTTGTGATGAAATGAGAACATCATCATGTGTGTATATATATATATAATTACTCGTTGAAAACAATCCGATTGGCACAAAAAAATAAGTCAAAAAATACCTACTTTTAATTCTTTTTAATTAGGCCTCATTTGAATTCTCAAATCTCATCAACCCATCTTAACTGATCTTCTCATCTTCATCATTACAACTTTCTCAAATTACTACACAAAATAAAATAATTTTTTTTCCAAATTTCAAAACAACTTTTTCAAATTTTCACACAAAATATAATAAACAATTCAATTTTTTCAAATCTTAAAAAATAACATTCTAAAAATATTTTATTCTACTATTCACAAATAATCTCAACTTATATCTGAATCCAAACGACACCAAGGGAGCTAGCTATCTCAAGTCGGTACGTAAAACACACCATCAACATCACTTAAATGATAAGATTTGATTTATAAGATTCAAATATAAAAATTTATCTTTCCAAATGAAATTAGTAATACAAGAAAACTAATTATAATTTGTGACAAGTTATTTCCTATAAAAATAATAATTTCTTGCCAAAATGAGCCTATTAATTCGAATCATGCCACGGGTTCAAGTTAATTTCAATTACCAATTAAGCATGCATGCATCGATCCAAACTTAGTTTCTTCAATTGATCATTGATCAGCATTTTCCAAAGAGGTAGCCGCTGAACAACGCAAGCTGCAACAGCTCCTAGAAATTAGAAAGACTTAATCCAATGGCAGTATAGTATTTGGATACGTATATTAGAGGTACAGTATTAGTTAGGAATATTATAGGTACACTATGGTCAAACTGGTAGAATTTTTTTGCCTATGAATTATTTGATTAGGATTGATTAGATTCATTTGTTGGACGATTTTTGAATTAATTGATCAGATCATAATTAATTATTAATATTGATCAACATTTTTTTCTTTTCTAAAAGTTATCTACTCAGGAATTAATGCCAAATAGATTAATATTATATTTATATATATATTCTAATGTGAAAAAAAGAAAATTGTTCACTAGAAATAACAACTCGATCGTACGGCCTACATGCATGATCATTAATTTGGTTATCGCAAGGCAAAGAAAATTAGCTAGCTACCTCCATCTGCTGGTTCCGTACCGCGTAACATTCAATGTATACATGAAATTCTTAGATGAGATTAACAATAATTTTCCCAAGAATTAAGTAACACGTTGAAATTTATCAATTGAAAGCTGGAATTAGTGTTGATAACATGGGTTTGACAATGCAGATCCGAAAATAAGAAATCTAGCCATAGGCTGAGCCCACCTATATATTATAGCGTATTGGGCTGCCCTGGGACTGAACTTTGCGTTCAGAATTTCCTTGAAGGGAGCTGCTGCTGCAGGATTGGATGTAAAATCCAGGTATTACACCTTCCGATCCATACGCGCGACCTCGACACCTTACTAATTTTACAATAGGCTGAACTACACCAAATTGTTTTCTTGCTGGAGGTAGCCACCATCATTAGCGGCAGCTAAAGTGTGATGCCTCCGAGTCCTGCTTGTGATTTGGAGGAAGTCATGATGTCGAGATATTGGTTGTACATGTCATACACTTCTCGCATGATAACAAGTGTGTGCTTACATGTTCAATAAAATAGTACAATTAATTTGTAGTGAAAAATAAGAAAAAGGGTAGTCGTTAAATCTAAATAAAAGTACCAGAAAATTAAAATACATCACAACTATAATAACCATAAGCCACATGTCTCCAAACCATGATATTAAGCGAAGGAATGTTTACAGTCATCCAGTTTTTCAATAAAAATCAAATATAATAACTTAACAAAGTGGGAAGAGCCTAAATCCTCAATCATCTATGTTGGATCTCCATGCCCATAACTACCACCAACCTGAAATAGCTTTGTAAATCCAAATCAATCAAGAGTTTGGATTCCAAAACAGAGTTAATCCTCTCTCTGCTTTCTCTCTGAAACAGAGTAGAGGCTTTCTTTCCTACCCGAGTGTAGGTAGTCAAGGACCGATCTTTTTCTCCTCTTCTTCAAGAGTAGAAAAGAGATAATTTGTGATGGACGAGGAACTGCGGTTGCTATAAGAGCAATTTTCCCTTACTACAGAGGAGTTTGTAGAGTTAGTTGTAGAAACGGAGAGACTTGACGATGTTAAAGCTTGAGGTGAGAAATCTTTGATGGTCAGGCTATTAACGAAATGACACTTTACTCGTGAAGCTTTCAAACAGACGATGCAACGGATCTGGAGACCGACTAAGAGCATAAAATTCCAAGATCTAATGGCGAGTCTGATGCTAGTGGAGTTTGATGACCCAAGGGATAAGACACAAGTCCTCCATGATGGTCTTTGGACTTTTGACAAACAGTTGGTATTAACCAAGGAGTTTGAGGGCCATCTGCAAGTGCATGAAGTCTCCATGATAGAAGCCAATTTCTGGGTTAGAATTCATGACCTACCGCTGCTTGTACGGAAAGTTGATTGGGGAGGCTCTAGGTAAGGTTATTGAAGTGGATGTGGATTATGATGATTTAGCATGGGGGGAGTACATGAGAGTCCGAATAAGTTTGGACATTACAAAGCCCCTGTTGGGGTACGGTTCACCTACGAGAGGCTGCCAGATTTCTGTTACCAGTGTGGATGTTTGGGGCACTCTCATCGTGACTACAAAATTTGGAAGTCCAGAACTGAAGATCATGTGAGAGAAAGCCTTCCTTAAGTTGTGGGGACCAACAACTGCACAACAAACTCCTACCCCTGTGGCAAATATCGAGGGACATACTACGAGTTTACAGGAGAAACAAACGAGGAATTCAAATTACCAAGATACCAGGGATGAGGTAGTCGAGCCCAGTCGGTTATTTAATGTCCCTATCTATGAAGAGCAGTCGCGTGATAAAAGGAGTGAAGATGAAATTTCAAAGAAGGGTGACCCGAACAAACAGCTACAATCCGAGGAAGAAAGAGCTTTGAATGCCACGGATGACATCATACCCAACGGTCAAGAACACACCTTAATCGATAAGGCTTCCGTCTTATCCTCTCATGGGCCTCTATTGGATCAAGTGGTGAGCCCAACAAAGCCCCTTGGTGGTGGAGTTGTTAGGCCCAAACAAAAAGCCAAAAGTAGAAGGCACATAACCTCCCATGCGATTGAAGTAGAAACCCCAGCAACTTCTACCAAGGCTCAGTGAAAGAGACCTGCTCCACCTACTGAACATGACGATGCAAGGGCTACGAAGAAGGCTTCCACACACTTACCTAAGGGTTTACTGGAGGAAGGTGATCATATTGGATTGGCAGAGACTGCGGGACAGCCCCACCAAGACCAATGAGGCTGCTAAGCTGGAATCCTCGCGGGCTTGGGAACCCACGAGGATTTCAAACTCTTCTTGATCTAATGAGGAAGGAAGTTCCCGATGTTGTCTTCCTGCAAGAGACAAAAGTTACATCCCATGTGATGAAAAGATACAAAGTCAGGTTAGGCTTTTTCAATTGCCTTGCTATTGATTGTTGTGGTTGTAGTAGAGGATTGGTGCTTTTATGGAATAAATATGTTAGTTTATAGGTGATTAGTTATTCGAATAACCACATACATGCTATGATTACAAATGGTGTAGATAGAAATAGGGATTGGTTTCTAACAGGCTTTTATGGCCACCCTGAAACTGCTAAGAGAAACCAGACCTGGGATTTGATTCGTTCAATTGCCAATTCAGTTGACAAACCCTGGCTTGTGTATGGAGATTTCAATGAAATCTTGGATCATAATGAAAAGTGGGGTGGTAGAATGAGATCTCAATGTCAATTAGATAATTTTCAAGATGTTCTTACTAACTGTCAATTGATGGACCTGGGCTTCTCTGGCCCAGCCTACACATGGTGCAATAGGAGAGAGGTAGGAGACCGAATTTTTGAAAGACTCGATCAATTTTTTAGCAAATTCCAGTTGGGTTGATTTACCCCCTGATTCTAGTGTTCAACATGGGATTGTATCCTACTCGGACCATATTCCTGTGTGCCTTAAGACTAATGGATTTTCTACTAATCAAAGGGGTAAAAGGATGTTCATATTCAAGGCTATGTGGGTGGTCATCATGACTATGAAAAAATTATCCATGATACATGGTAGGAGGAGCAGAGAGGCAATTTCATGGCTGCTGCCATGAGTATGATCTTAACTTGTGGTGATAAGTTGGTTGGAACCAAAAGAAGTTTGGTAGGTTCAAAAACAAATCAAACAATTCCAAGTAAAGCTAAAAAATCTACAATCTATGGATCCTACTTGTGAGAGAATAGAGGAACATAAAATAGCAAGAGAGGAGGTTCAGTTGTGGCTAGAGAGGGAGGAACTTATATGGAAATAGAGATCAAAGGTTCAATGGCTGTGTTGTGCAGACCAGAACACCAAGTACTTTCATCAAAAAGCTTCCCAGAGAAAAAAGAAAAATTTTATCCATAGATTGACTGATGGAATTGGTATTTGGAGAGAGGGAGTCCATAGAGATAAGCTGATTAGGGAGTACTTTAGCTCCATGCTTACTGCTTCATCAGAAAGAGGTTCTATGGACATTCTGAATGGGGTGGAACCAAGGGTGACTGCAGATATGAACACTAAGTTAGAAAAGATTTATAATGCTGAAGAGGTATTTATTGCTTTAAGGCAAATGTGTCCAAGCAAAGCCCCTGGACCAGATGGGATGCCACCAATATTTTTTCAAAAATATTGGCACATCATTGGAGACAAAATCACTCTATTGTGCTAGAAGTCCTAAACACAGGTCAGTTCCCAACTGATTTAAATCACACTCTGTTAGTATTAATACCAAAGACATGCTCGCCTACTTTAGTTTATGATTTTAGACCTATTAGTTTGTGTAATGTAATTTACAAGCTAATAGCTAAAGTCATTACTAATCAATTGAAAGGTGTGCTGCCTTCCATTATTTCTGATACACAATCTGCATTTGTGCCTAGAAGACTTATTACAGACAATGTGTTAGTAGCTTATGAATTGGTCCACTATCTTAAACAAAAGATAAAAGGGAAAAATGGCTTTATGTCACTGAAATTGGACATGTCCAAAGCTTATGACCTAGTGGAATGGGATTTCCTTGAAAGTGTTTTAATAAAATTAGGGTTCACTCATGGATTGGTTGATCTCATCATGAAATGTGTGACTTCAATTTCATTTTCTATCATGGTGAATGGTAATCCTACTGAACCAATACTACTTTCTCGAGGCATTAGACAAGGGGACCCTTTGTCCCCTTATCTATTCCTCTTATGCACTGAAGCTCTAATTGGTTTGCTTAAACATGCTGAAATGGACAAATCTGTTGGGGACACATATTATTAATCATATGCTTTTCGCTGATGATTACACTATGTTCTATGATGCAGATGTAGCCACCTCAGTTAGTTTTCAAGGGCTGTTAAGGAAGTATGAATTAGTCTTTGGTCAGGTGATTAACAAACAGAACATTGCTATGATTTCCAGCCCTAATGTGCCTAACAACTTGAAAGAAACCATTATGGCTATTTGGGGTGGGAGTACAGTACAACAATATGAGAAATATATGGGTTTACCTCCCATAGTTTTTTTTTTTTTTTTTTTATAGGAAAACAACAATATCATTAATAAAGGGGGATTACAGACATTTTTCAAACCAAATGGCCTGAGAAAGAAAATATGGAATACAATCCCACCACATTTCAACATTTGCAACATTCCAAGCATAACGAGCTAAACAATGAGCCACCGTATTACCTTCTCTATAGATATGAGTGAAGGAGCAAGAACTAAAACAACTTGAGATCTTTGTAATTTCTCCAAATAACACACCAAGGATAGAATCTGTCATAGTGTTTTGCTGTAAAGTTTCAACAATTCTTAAACAGTCACTTTCAACTATTAGCTGTGAGATCCTCATACTAGCGCAAAACTGAAACCCATGGAAAATAGCTAGTAGCTCGATAGATTCGGGTTCTTCCACTTCCTGCTTCGCCATACTGGCTGCCATAACCACTTGGCCCTTCTCATCTCTTAGGATAACTCCTATACGCGCCTTGTGCAGTCCACCAAAAGTAACTCCATCCACATTAAGTTTTAGAAACTCCATAAGAGGTGGTTTCCAATGTAAAAATTATTTAAGAGCTGCCTTTGGAATTGATTGTACTTCCTTATACCGACTCATAAGAGTCAAAGCAATTTCTGCTGCCTGTCTTGGACTCACCTGCACTTTCTCAAACTCCATCTTATTTCTTCTGTACCAGAATTCCCAAGCTAGTGAGAAGAATAGTGCTAAATTTTCCTTATGCCTCCCATCAACAATGTGTAGTGCCATTTCACCTAGAGAAATCTCAGTTCGAATTAGAGAAGGAAAATGTTGTTGCCATACCTCTGCCAGATATTTGCAATAAATAAGGGCATGATGAAGGTTCTCGACTGGATGGGAACAGAAACTGCACTTCCCTTCTGAAATGGCGTGCTTTTTCATCAGATTCTCTTTTGTAGGGAGGCATTCTTTACATGCTTGCCATGCAAACACTCTGATTTTATTAGGGATTTTTAATTTCCATAATGATTTCCATAAATCTTGTTCTCTTGTTGCATTTGAGGGTTCTGGCATTGAGGTTGTCCTCTGATATGATATGGATCTGTAACAGCTCCTTACTGTAAATCTTTCATTTCTTTCATGCATCCAACTCCATTTATCGACACTGGCTCTTAGGAGTATCACAACTTTTAGGATATCTGCTGTCACCTGTGGATTGAATAGAGTTCTAATCTTATTCACATCCCACCATCTTGTGTTTTCATCGATGATGGATGCAACTAGGGATTCTCGATTATCCATCCTTATTGAAGCTCCTTCCTCTTCTAGAGATTTATGACCTGGAATCCACTTCTCAGACCATAGAAGAGCTGATTTTCCATCTCCAACCCACTATCTACATCCTTCTTTCAACCACTTTTTATCTTCCCAAATACCCCTCCAAGTGTATGAAGGGTTATGACCCAAATTAGCTTCAAAAAAAGAGGAGTTTGAGAAATATTTTATTTTGAGGAGTCTATGCAGCAGTGAGTTCTCATTTTGCAAAATTCTCTATCCTTGCTTTGCTAGAAGAGCAAGATTGAAATTCCGCAATTCTTTGAAGCCCATTCCTCCTCTTGATTTTCTCTCACACATTTTTTTCCAACTTATCCAGTGAATTCTTTGTTCATTCTTTTTTTGGCCCCACCAGAAATTTGACATCAAGCTCTCAAGTTCCGTACAAAAATTTGTGGGGAGTAGAAAACATTGCATAAAGTATGTTGGAATGGAAAGGGCAACAACTTTTAATAAGATCTCCTTACCCCCTTGTGACAGAAGCTTTCCTTTCTAGCACTGTAGTTTTTGCCCCACTTTCTGTTTGATTGCTGGAAAAGCTCTATTCTTTGATCTGCCCACTCTTGGAGGAAGTCCTAGGTATTGGTCATATTGTTGGATTTCACTATTGCCCCACAGTTGGACAATCTCTTCTCTGGTTTCCTTTCTCACATTACCACTGAAAACCATGGCTGTTTTTTCTTTATTAATTCTCTGCCCCGATACCCTTTCATACTTGTCCAGCACAGCTTGTACGCGCCTGTTTTTCTCCACATCTGCCTTGCAGAAAATAACACTGTCATCTGCGAATAGCATGCGGTTAATGTTTGGTGCACCTCTACATATTTGGACCTCAAATATCTCTTTTCTCACCCCTGCTTCCTTTAGTAGAGCTATCAACCCTTATGTGCAAAGGAGAAAAAGATAAGGGGACAAAGGGTCCCCTTCTCTCAAGCCCCTATTCGATCTGATAGGCCCTTTTGGCTTACCTCCCATAGTTGGGAAAGCAAAATATGTTGCTTTTGCAGCAATCAAAAGTCATGTATGGAGGAGACTACAAAGTTGGAAGGAAAATTTTTTGTCTCAGCGGGGTCGAGAGATCTTACTAAAGGTTGTTGCATGTTCCATCCCATCTTTTGCTATAAGTTGCTTCAAATTACCCACTACCTTGTGTTGTGAATTAGAGAAAATGATGGCTAGGTTTTGGTGGGAACAAAGAGATGATGGGAGGAGAATTCATTGGGTATCATGGGACAAACTATGTGTTCCCAAATCCAAGGGTGGAATGGGATTTAGAGACCTCAAAGTCTTTAACATGGCTCTTTTAGCCAAACAGGCTTGAAGGTTGCTCAAGTGTGAAAACTCCTTAATCCATAAACTGTATAAGGCTAAGTACTTCCCTAACTCCTCTTATTTCGACTCTCAAATGGGTCATAACTCTTCCTACACTTGGAAAGGAATTTGGGAAGCTAGAAATATGTTGATGAAAGGGTGCCAATGGAGGATTGGGAATGGGGCTAATGCCCGGATATGGCAAGATAACTGGGTTCCTGGCCACCAATCTTTATTGCTGGAGGAATCTGCTAGTGCAGAAAGGGACCTTCAAGCAAGAGTAGCAGCTTTGATAGATATTGAGACAGGCTGGTGGGATGCCTCCAGGGTTAGAACTCTCTTCAATCCAAGAATAGCTTCAGATATAATGAAAATCCTTCTTAGTCCAAGGCAACCTGAAGATGTATGGATGTGGCGGCATGAGAAAAATGGGGCATTCAGTGTTTGAAGTGGATATAGATTCTTCAAGAACCTTATACAACATGATACTGCTGAGAGTTCTAATGCTAATGAAGAGCAGAAAATGTGGAAAGCCATTTGGAAAATGAGGGTCCCCAATAAAGTTAGAGTATTTGCTTAGAGAGCTTATAAGGAAAGCCTACCTTCGAAACCTAACTTGTTCAAGAGGAAAGTTATAAAGAGTCCTGCATGTGATTTTTGCAGTTATCCTATTGAAGATGTATCTCATGTTGTGTTCCAGTGTCATGATATTAAAGCTACATGGCTGTAACTTTTACCTGATTTAGCATCCTTGCCTGACTCATACATAGTTATTGATCCAGTTGTGTCTCTATTACATAGAGGGGAATCAAGGTTTACTTAGATGATTCTTCTTAATTGCTTGGTCATTCTGGTATAGGTGCAACAAATGGACCATTGAGCACACCCTTCTGAACCCTCTGTAGAAGGCAAACTATGCTATTAGTTTGCAAAAACTTGTACCCCCAGCATCTGCTGAACCAAACTACTCAATGTAGAAACTGGGTTGTTGGCGCGCTCTTCCACCTAGTTTTTGCAAGCTAAATGTTGATGCTGCGTTATTTTTTTTACCTTAGAAAGGCTAGAGTATGTGTTGTGCTTAGGGATGAGAAAGGAAATGTACTTATGGCTATGAGTAAATCTGAGCATGAGCTTCATGAACCAGAGTTAGCTAAATTACTACCCATGCTATGAGGCTTGCAGTTCAGTTTACACTTAGGGATTTCCAAAGTTGTGCTTGAGAGTGATTGTTTACTCATGGTGGAAGCTTTGGCTACTAATAAAGATTCCTTATCAAGCCAAGGTAACCTATTAAAGGAGGTCAAAAATCTGCTCAACCATTTTGAAGACTATCAAGTTCAACATGTACTTAGAGGAGGAAACCAGGTTGCTCACTTTTTGGCAAAGCATGCATGGTCAGTCTATGATTTGGAAATGTGGATGGTATATGTCCCTTCTTTTCTATCTCAATATATCTGGCTCGATCATTCTAATTTGTAAACACTACATTTGTTGATTGAATGAAGTTATTCTTATAAAAAAAAAAAACTACCACCAAACTCTCTATCTGAATCAAAATTTACGGTTCTAAAAAGTGGGACCATAGTGGGACTACTAGGGCCAAGGAGATTTCAAAAAAAGTTAATCTTATAAACGGTCGGGCTAAATTCCACCCAAAAAGAGCCATCAAATAATTTAATATCACGTAGGTATTTCATTCACACTACAATCAAACCGCACCACAGGAAAAAATTCACTCTCACACTCATTTCTCCCCATTTCAGATATCTTCTTCGACCAAAAAGCAACAGATCTCCCCCTCTCCTGCGCAAATCTCTTCGTCGACGAGCTCCACTTAGATCTCCCTCTCTCCAACGCAGATCTTATCTTCCTATTGAACACCTGCAGCCCCTCAGTCCAAATCTCACAATTGCCAAACTAGTGGCTGCAAATATAAAAAGTTACAAAGACACTGAGCTCAGTATCGATGATATAAGTTCTTCCAAGTTAAGAGGGTTAGGAAAGTCCTAGAACTGAAGTAAGGGAAGCAGCAACTTTAAAGGCTTAGCCTCAATGGGGTCGTTTGGAAAGATGGGTGGCAGGAACTCTGAACGAATTGTTGCTGAAAATGAGTTCGTTGATAAGCCTTGATGTTGGTAGGAGTTTTTTTTTTTGCAATCAAAAGATTTCATTTGGCGATCAACACCATCACTGTTGGACCCATTCATATGTATAGATAGAAATCCATATGTTTTTGTAGATTTGGGAAATAAGCAAAGTGAGTTGCAGTTTGGGTTGGGTAAGCAGTTTTGGTTTCTATCGGGTGTGTAAGGGGTCTGAAAATCTGTTGTGATCAGGTCTATTTTACTTTAGCTAAAATTGCTAATACAGCCGATTGTGATTAAGGGCTATTACAGCCAAAAGACCAGCCTGACCGCTCCAAAGCGATTTTCTTTCAAAAAATCTCATTAAGTGAAACTGAGACTAACACTCAAAATTGCATGTGAGTAAAAATGAAAATTGTGCAGGTAATTGATATAAGGAAAGATGGTAATTGACAGTTCACATTTAACCAAAAATAAATTAAAGATAATCGAATAACTTATAATGTCACCCACAAATTTACCGCATAACAAAACATCAAGTACTCAACACAATTTCCATGCAAGTTGCAACATACCCGAAAGAAAATCCCATTTTTTAAAACATTCATCTTATTATTGTGTGCGCCACAATCTCTCATAATAGACCATCTGCACGCATTGGCTCCCTTCGCCAAACCACGGGTAACGACCATGTGTGTGATTTCATTAAGTCTAGCAATATTACAGAATCCAATTCACACATAAATTTTCAGCAAGCAGATACAAGTTATAAGGCAGTCCAATGATAAAATTTCAGCTATTATTTTACATGTTATAATCAACCCAATAATAAGAAATTTACAACAACACTTATGCAACAAAATAAACAAATGGATAGCAAGTGCTCTACAGGGCACCAGAGAACAATCCCAAAACCAATGACGGCAATCCCACCACAAGGCATAAAGCCAAAACAGAAAACCAACACATTAATCCACAACACCCACACACCCACAGAGGTACACGACCACAACAGGAACCATCAGCAAATTCACAACTCTCCCACAAAGGCACTCGGCCACAGAGAACCACACAGCACATTCACAATTCACAACTCTAACAATAACCATTTCCAAGCTTAATCGAAGACACATTTACCACCGTGCAGTGGGAAAAAAAACCTCTAGATCATTGTCAGCGTTCTAAACTTCATGTTGACTACTCAATGATTTTTCATCCTTAATGCGTAGCCTGATTGAGGGTTGAAAGACTTGGGGTGATTCAGGGTTTGGGTTCAAGTCATGGACTCATGAGAGGGGAGGGAAAGTGGGGTACTTGAGTGGCTGGGGGTGTGTTTTCCAATGATGGGGGTGGTCGATGGCCTAGGTGGGGGAGGGAGAGTCACAAGAGAAAGAAGGGAGACAAATAGAGAATAAGAGAGACAGAGAGTGACAAAAATAGAGAGGGAAATGAGAGAAAGTGAGACGGGTAGAGAGGGAGAAGATGACCGGCCAAGTGTGCGACGAAGGTCGAAGGGAGGAGGCACGGTTTAGGGGCTTTGAACCCAAAAATGGGTTTGGGCTTTAAAAGATTGAGAAAGTAAGATAGACAAAAGGATAAAGCGAGGGGAAAATGACCATTGCCGATGTTGGACTGGAATGGTGGGGTCACGATGGGATGACCGAAGGGGAAATGGTAGCAATTGAGGCTAGGATTTTTGAACCCAAAAGTTTTGAGCTTCGGGATGGAGAGAGGGGAGAGATCGATGATGCTTACCAATGGCCTTGGATCGGACAACAGACGACAGACAATGGTGGGTACAGAAGAAACAAAGGGATAGAGAGAGAGAGAGAGAGAGAGACGAGACAAGAAAGAGTCTGAGAAAGTGAGAAGATGCTGTCAAGGAGGAGGCCTCGGCTCAAGCAATGCGGTGGAGCGGATGGCTTCCACTCTATTTATATAACGAGAAGGCCTTCGTAGATGAAATAGGCTTTGGCCTTGGTTACTGGAGATGGGCAGCGGCCAGGGGCATCACCCTGGAATTAGGAGGTGGGTGTCAGAAGTGCTAGACCACTTGATGGATATTTAAAAAGGGTGGTGCTACGCGGAGGCCACCGAAACAGCAACCGAATAGGCAAAAAAAAAAATTGTCTTTATTTTTTTTTTTTAAAGATTTTTTTTAATTTATTAAATTATTTTATAAAAAATAAAAATCAAGAATTTAATTTAAAATCCTTACTTAAAAATTAAGTAAAAAATAAAAAAAATAAAAAATTCAATCCATGACCACTGTGCGAAAAGCATTTCTCATTTTAAAAAGAGAAAATCAATTAAATTATTTGAAATTAATAGGATTAAAATCCTCTGTGGCGTAAGGTTTTAATAATGGATAAAGCTTGTATGCCCTCTCCATTTGACCGCTCAAATTGATCGCTGGTCAAAAAAATTTTTTTTTTTTTTACTTAGTGATTAAGGAAGTGATTTTAAGTGTATTGGTGTATTTTTTATTTTTTAAAAATATTTAACTGTATTAAAAAAATATGAAAAGAATAAAGAATAAAAAAAAAAAAAGGCCTGAGCGGTACGCCCAGCGATTAACGCTGGGCGGCAGAGTAGCGTGATCCTTTAATAATAATCCTATATATACTGTCCAAGTTATTTTAAAATCAATTCTTCTATATACAGTTATGATAGGAAATCGGTGTGCAATCATTGACGCCACGTCAGCTTAAAAAAAAAAACAAAAAAAAAAAAAAAAAAAAGAAGAAGAAGCAAAAGAGGATAAGGAGCTCGCCAGAAATCGAAATCGAAAAGCTCCACAGAGTTCGCATCGTCTGGGTCTTCGTCTTCCCGCTCATATGGCGTCAAGGTTTTCTTTCAATTGCGTGTAATGGTTTTGCAGTCGTCGACTTCCTGCTCATTTGATCTGGGAGATTAAGCTACCCACATTGCTTCTGAGTCGTTCTGTTCGTCTAGGACCATGGATCTCCATTTTCGTGGGTATTTTCGTGTAGGTCTCCATTGGTAAAGTTTTTTCTTTTTCTTTTCTCAGTCTACATTTCATCAACTGCTTCTTCTTGTCAATGGATATTTGCTTTGGTCAGCCTCATACCTCTGTTTAGGGGGAAAAAAAATGCTGCAAATAATCTCATTTCTTTTATTAGTATTTTCTTTTTCGTGTGTTCCTAAGACAAAACCCATAACTTTTCTGTGTAGTTTTGTAGGATTAGTTACTCGATATTGTTTTTGTTCTTGTTTCTTCCCACTCGCCATTTTATTCACTTTCCTTTCTTTGGGTCTCTATTGTTGTTTTTGCATCATTTGAGCCAAAACGTATTGGTCTGCTTGGGCTTTTGCCGTAGAAATATAGAGATTTCTAAAAGCTTGTTTTGTGCATATGTGCGTGATACTGAAGAGAAGGGAGAATCAGCCATTGTCGACGTGTCCAGCCTCAATAGGACAAGGTCTTTTGATTTATAATTTGCACCCAGCCCCCAAGAATCAACTTTGTGGTCATTTATTTAGAATACCATGAAAACTTATTTTGTTGGATCTTGGGCCTTGCCCAGAACTAATTTGTTGATCAGGAAGTAATGAACACAATATTGATTTGGGAAGCTATTTTTGAGTTGTGTTTGCTTTCCCAGCTGCTAGATTTCTCCTGTGAAACAAAGTACCAATTGTCTAAGGTTGATTTCAGTTGGTTGGCTTCTGTATATATTCTTAGCGTCTTTTTCTTTCTTTTTTTTTGGGGGGGGGGGGTTGTTGTTGTTCATGATATTATAGACTATATTTAGCTTGATCTAATTTTAGTGAATTGACTAGACCTGAGTAGCTCTTCTTCTCACTCCCAGGAAGTAGGATTTCTTCAACGTGTTTTATCTCAGACTTTACACGAGGTAGATGTTCAAGTAATTTTTAGGTGAGGTTCATCATCATGTTAGTTTTTATTATAAACTTCTTATGATGCACATAACTAGTGCAATACAATATGCTATGTGAACTTTCTTTACTTTTTTTCCTCCCTACTCTTTTAACTTGTAAGGAAAAATATGTCCTTTTACCTATAATAAAAAAAAAGGAAAATAGATGACTTTGTATAATTCCTGCTACTAAACTACTTATTTTGTGTGCTATTTTAGGCAAGTGGTCATTATCTTTCATTTCACAAATTTCAGAAGCATTTTCACGCTTAGAGATCCACAGTCCACAAGCTTGCTAAAAAGCTTGTGCCCCTCTCAGTTTTGCTACTCTCAAATGATTCCATTATATGTTTTTTACCATGGTGGTCATTGTATGTGGCTTCAACCTTGACAACAGCTTCAGTCCATCTTCCATGGATGGTCGATCACATGTCCTGCTCCTTGTACAGAGAAAAGCAACTTCAAGAACCAATTTGATCTCCTCTTGCACAGTGATGTTGGAATGAACTTCATTCTCATTGTAAATTTCTCCCAAAAGAACCTCCCTTGGCTTATTGTTGAGAGTAAAGACTGTAATATTTCTAAACTTTTTATATTTCAATAGTAATATTGATGTAGTTTTTGTAAGTAGAAAACTTGGCAACTAATAGTTTTTATAATTATTTTTGGCAAGTGATAGTTTTTGTAATTATTTTTGGAAGATGAAAGATTGGCAGGAGTATATTCCTAGTGATATTTTTTGTAATTATTTTTGGAAGAAAAAAGCTTGGCAGACAGACCTGGTAGATTGAGAAGAAAAGTAGTAGATTGTATTGATTGTTAAATGGCCAACTATCCATTGTTTTTTTTACCTGGTTACTTGATTGTAGCATTTCATATTTTGTGAAGAGAGACCACCACCTATGGACTTATCATTATGATATGTTTCAAGTCTGCTAGGAAATTGATGTGGATTGGAATTTCCATGTTTTTCCATTATCATCTCCATAGGTTTCTGAACAACTAACTTAGGTCTTTTTCAAACCACCACATAATTTATAGGCATGCCCTGGGAGGATTCAGCTTTTTCACTGCATTCATCAAAATCACCACATGTAAATGCCGATAAGCTGATTTTTATATTTTGAGATTCTGAGAAGCATCATTCCAATTATTGGGGTGAAACATCATTCCAATTATTGGGGAAAAGCATCATTCCAACTCATACTGCCCGTACACCATATCTATTTCTCTATTTGTTTCTTTCATTCCATTTCTTTTCTTTTCTCTTTTCATATCTATTTCGTAACAATATATATAAATATTTTGAGATTTTGAGAGGATTGGGGTTGGACAATTCTTGTCATAGTCTGATCAAGTAATCTGGAAGTTGATTCTACAAACATTTTAATTATACAAATATGTCTTTACTATCTCAAGCTGTTAACCAACTAAATGCCAACAAAATGAGCGAGCTAAAAATATTAACAAACCTCAAATGGCCAACTATTACATTGCACTCATTAAACTAACTTATAACACTTAAAACTACAAATTCATACTAAGATGTAACATAAACCACTACCATTTCACTAAGTAAGAACAAAGGAGAATTACAAAACCCCAATACACCCAGGCTAGCATGCGTGAGCGCCTTAGGACAGCTTCTCTCTCAAGAAGCGCCAACTCTCTCTTCTCGATCTCATCCGCTCTCTTACAGGGCTCAATTTCCCTCTTTTCGAAAGTTTTGGCAGAAGAAGATGTCTACATTAAAGTGAAACTTGAACATAATCATAACTAAATAGTGGACACTAAGAATCCGTCGCCATAAGCCATAACATTCAAATTAGACCACCAAAATAGAAGAAGCAAACCTGCATAATGGTGCTACATTTATCAAAGGAGGGATAGAAAATAAGACAAGGGCGGGGGGAAGGTTGAAATGTTTATGCCTCAATAATTACCAAAGTTGTTTTTCTGAATTTTTTCGAGGTCATCAGGATCTTCAAGTGGATAAGCCCCAACTAGCATCACATATAAGGTGACACCACATAACCAAACACATGCAATCAATAGTTCACAAATATAAGTAGTGGATAATAATGCAGTGAATAAGGTGGGGAGGAGGGGAGAAATGAAGAACTGAATATCACATTTCCATCATATTCAGGCATCATTTGCCAAATTCATTTATGTTGGGACAGGGGGAGCAGGGTCGTTTCGATGCTAAATGAAATGAAAAAGGTTGAAGTAATCAATAAGTTCTATTTCTTGAAAACAATAGGCATAATCCAAAAATGTTGATAGGAAAATGTTGAGCAAGAATGCCACAAATCTTGTGACGCTATAAATATAAACTTAATGAACAGTACTTTAGTATGTCCTAAGTGTTCTAAACAATGAGATTTCGTCCCAAAGTATATTTTGTGATTCCTCTGTAATTTTGTAGACGTAGGCACTTTACCGAATCACGTTAATTTTGTGTCGTGTGATTAATTTGCTTGTGTTTACTTTCACTTATTTGTCGTCGTTGGTTTGTTCTCAACACACATGATAAAGGTTCTCCGAATAGTTTGGTATTTGTCACTCTCCCACATGCATCATGTTAGTTTCATCATAAACTTTTTATATTGAATTAATCTATGATCGTTGATATTGATCAAACTCATCATGCATGAAGCAAGTGATTACGCATGCAAGTTTATTTTATTTATTGTTCAGCGAAACTTCCATACCAACAACGAAAGAAATAATTAAAGATCGAAGTACTCCTACCAAGAATATTATTTCTTCGATTGTTTTTTAATTAAATAAATATTTTTAATAATAAAGCTGCAATACAGCGCATGCAGATCAACCACAACTACTGCAAGCCTACAACTAAGTAATGACAATCACTACTCCCAAACACTTGGAAACAATGATACGTAATTATCATAGGCCAGGGCCATACACCAGGTTCACCTCACCTCATTGTCAAAAAAAACAAAAAGTTCACCTCATCTCTAATTCTTTCATTATTGTTTTTTTTAATTTTTTGATATCACAATCATCAGTGTAATCATTGAGGACTTCTGAGTTATGAAATCCTTGGTATATATATAATTAGTTTATACTATGATCTTAAGAAAAAATCAGCACTCCCGAGTGTTCTGATCTTTTTGACCTATTCTATTTGGGCGGATTTACACAAAACAACGAAAAATCGCCGGCTTAATAGTGCTATTAATTAAGATGATCATGAGTTTAGAGCACCGCCAAGTACTCTTGCATGATTGAATAGATCATAAACCTCCAATTGTTTAATTAATGGCAATAATTAGATGATCCAACCAGTTGCATTCAGTCATGATCTTGTGCTTTTCCTATTAGATCTTACTAAATAGGAATCTTTAGTGGAAAACTTAATTTCCAAGAGGCCAGCATATTCATGCAGTCTAAGACCCTTAATTACACCATAATTATTTTGATTAGATTATATATATATATATATATATATCACATGGAAAGCTAATGCCCTAAACACAAATATATCTTATTGGGTTCTGCACATTGCTCTAAGTACGTACAGCTAGCAATACTTCACTGATCAGTACACCAGAAAGATCAGAATTAAGCTGCAAGATGGTTGGGAAGCTCTCCCACGAGATAGAGGTAAACGTGCCGGCAAGCGAAGCTTGGGAGCTCTATGGCACCCTTCGGTTGGGAAAACTTATTGTTGAAGAAGCTTTTCCAGGTGTCATTGAGAAAATTGAGGTCATTGAAGGTGATGGTGAGGCTGGGACGATCGTCAAGATCATACCAGGTAATATTACAAGCTGATCATGATCAAGATCATGCTGATCAATCAATCCTCCAAACCCCTTTTTAAAAAATATTTAGATTATTATACTTAAAACCCTTACAATGAGCAAAAGAAATGTATCTTTTGCTCATTGTGTTCCTGATTACAGTCATGTATGTTTTAGATGTTTAAAGATTCTATTTAATTATATATTTACTAATTCATTTTTCTAATTCATTCAACATTTAATATTGAATTAGGAACACCTGGTTCTAAAGCTTATAGAGAGAAGTTCACAAAAGTCGACAATGAGAAACGCCTGAAAGAACTAGAGGTGATTGAAGGAGCTTATCTTGAGATGGGGTTTACATTTTATCGTGTGAGTTTTGAGATCGTGGAAAAGGGCGACGATTCATGCATTATAAAAACTAAAGTTGAGTATGATGTGAAGGAAGAGGCAGCTGCTAATGCCTCCAATGTCGTCAGCATCGAGCCATTTGCAAAAGTTGCAGAAGCTGCCAAAATTCATCTCCTGAAAAACAAAACTGCTTAAGACCAATATGCATGGTCGACATTATTATATTATATATAGTTGGGAGCTTAATTTTGTAGTACTGATCTTGTCATGATCAATATATAAATAGCATCTTATTAATTCAGTAATAAAATTTACAAAATGATTGTGATGTTGATGATCATAATATTATAAGGTTTTCATGTAACAATCATCAATATATATATGTTATTTGGGTTTGGTATACATCATTGCTCCCTCCAACCATATCCCATATTTAATGTTTTGTAGTAGGGACTACTACAAACCAAAACTCTATCTCTATCGTATCTCTATCGATCATTACATATATATATTTTGGATTTTCATAGTAAAATAAAATACAATGGAATACAGTGTATACGTTATATATAGCATTGCAATACAGACAATTATACAAAGAGTACTCGATCGATAAGGCTAGGGTCGATCGGGTATGTATAGACTTAGTTTTTTATATCCTCTAATCATGACATGTTGATATGTCGGAATTTCCACAAAGTATTAGCAAATAGAAAATGGAGGTTAAAGAACCATTTAATACCAAAATTACAAGGAAAAATAGCACCTAGCTCTCCCCACATGTATAGGTAGATCCTCCTAATTCCTTCATTGATTGCATTCCTTTTGGGATTTGTTAGAAAAGTAAAAATTCAATGGAACAATCTCAATACACATCTACTACTAGCTACTATTTGGGTTGAATAGGCCGTATTTAATAAAAAACACAATGATCTAATTATTTAAAATATTTAAATAGATCGACCACACAACAAGAAAATTATTTATTTGTGACCAGTTTTTTCTTAGAAAAATGATTTTTTTTGCTAGAATAAGTATGTTTTTGTTGCAAATAGTTATTCTCATCGCAAATAATCCTTAAAAAATGCTCGTTTTTCTTGTCGTGCCAGTACTACATCTAGATCATCAATTGATCATGATAAGATTGATATTGATTTGCATATGTATAGGGCAGAGAGAAACGTACTGTTTGTCTTTAAGGCTCAGTGTATTAATTAATGGAGATTTCGGCATGGATGTAGGCTCAAACGTATTCAACGAAACATAGTGTCTACTTCCAGCTATACGCACTACAAGAAACAGGGTCTTTTGCACTGCTAAAAATCGTCGCAAATAACTCTCAAAATCGCTGCAAATGCTCTTTTGCAGTGATTTATGCTGCGCCGCACGTTTGTCACAATTGTTGATTTACTTAAAAGTTTAATCAGCGAAACTCAAAATCATCGCAAAAAATATTTATTTGCAGCGATTTTTTTCGTTGCTAATATTGTAAATTAAGCCGCAAATAACGTTCCTATTTCACCTCCTGTGAAAAAGTATTTGCAGCGTTTTGAATCGCCGTAAATAAACAAAATATCATCCTAAATATCTTTTGATTTTTTTGTAGCATGTTGAAAAATCATCGTGAATAAGATTTTTTGCGACGGTTAAATTCACCGCAACTAATATAATTGCAACAATTTTGTGACACCCCGACTCCCAGATACAAAAAAAAATCTCTGGAATCGTGACGTCAAGATGATGACAACACGGATCAAGCATCCCATTGACAAATGTCAAGTGTTGTACAAGCAACAGTGTACAATAAAGAATACGCAGCGGATAATAAATAAGTCAATTAATACCAGAATTTTAATTTAATACAAATAACCAAATACAAAGCATTTTAAAACAAAACCAAGTGTCCCAACATATAATACAAGGTTGAAAAACACGCAACACTAGTGATCCCAGATCACTCCTCCGGCGAATTCAAATCTCCGGCTCAGCATCTGCATCATCATCAACAAAATATGCGATACCATAAAATGGTACCGCAGGTAAGTTATAACTCAATCAATCCTGAGATCAAAACACATTAATACAACCAACCATGCATGCATATGATGAAGTATGCACCAGATCCAAAAATATCATTTTTCTCGAAAATGAATATTTTTCCAACACACGCCAAAGTCCCATTTTGGCCTAAAAACGTTTCCTAATAAACATTTCCACCATTTTTCCAGAAAATGACTCAAAACAAATATCCATCATTTTTTCAGAAAATGACTCACACAAAATCTATATCCAACACACGCTATTTTTTCAGAAAACAGTTATTTTTCATTTTTCCATTAATCCATATGCACCATTGTCTCCCCTAAGGACCATCCGCACGTCCTGAGTGCATAATGAGCAATGCCCAGTTACGTACCCAGTGCGTTCGTGGCCAGACATCCTCTAGCCCCCACCAGCAGAAAGGCCACGGAGTAAGCACATAACTCGTCCGATCCCGTTGTCGCCCAGTGACAATCCAGGAGATGTCACTCAGTATATTCCACTCCCGAGTGACCAAAGGAACTCCACCGAAATAATGCCCCATCTCGACTTGGGGTTGTGATACACATGCACCCAAAATCTATTCCACATGAAAACCCAGTTTTCAAAATATCCACATGATCATGAATGCAATTACACGAAAACCCAATTTTTAATTTACAAACATAAACATGCGTGCACATGCAATGAACCAGACACAACCTCAATATCCAACAGCCAACCAAATCACAATATACCCAAACACATAAATAACTTCATCCTCCAATCCATCCGACCCCCGTACTCCTCTGACTCAGTCTGGAATAACCAACCAGAACACAGTGAAATCAGTTAGTGTAAAAATATATTTAAATCTCAAAATTTGTTTGGAAAAATACTTACAACGCTATATAGTAATTTTCGGAGGATCAATGATGAACTAAAAGCTCCAAAACAGCAACTCCACAGTGTAAAAATACACTGGCCGTGGGTCTCAAAAACTAACTTTTGAACGGAGTCAAACCAAGACTTGAAATTGATAGGGTAGGGCCTAGGGAGGTCGGTGAAGCTAGTAGTAGTGGCCTTTGGCCGTGAGTGGTGGCGGAATGGGCAGTTTAAAGCCAAAATGCACAAAACAGAGATGTGGTTAATGCGGCTTCACCGGTGACAGATCGGAGCTGGAGTTGGGTCCATTGAGTTGCTAGGAAGTAGGGGAAGAAGTGGTGAAAAAATGGTGGCCGGACGGCAGCGCGCGAGCACCAAAAGGCCGTGTGGCTTAGGCGAGGCGTGGAGGCTCACGACTGCACGAGGTGATCTGAAATTGAAGGGGTAGGGTCGCCGGCCGGTGGGAGTCGACTGGGCCGGGCGGTGTTGGAAGAGGGGCGGCACACGGCAGTGGCTGGGTGGAGAGACAAAACGCACGGGGAAAGAGAGAGAGAGAAAGACGAGAGAGAGAGAGAGGGGCTGCACGGGAAGGAGAAATAAGGAGAAAGAAAGAGAAAAAGAAAAGAAAAAGAAGAAGAAAAGAAATGAGGTCTAATCCTCACACTAGGGTCTCAAAAATGATCCAACGAAAATGATTTTAAAACAATAAACTAAATAAAATAATCTAAACACAATTAAATGCTTAATTAAAACAATAATATTTTTAAAACCCATAAACAAACTAATTAAAATTAAAGATCACTTTAAATGCAAAACAATAAATAATATTAAGAAAGCACATAAAAAAATAATTTTCACAACTTAAAATATTCTAAAATAATATTCTAAAACTTTCATAATTTTAAAACAAGAGAACCAATTTTTAAATTAATTAAAATAATCTTTCAATAAAAATACACTAAAATACGGGGTGTTACAGATTTTATTTTTTCCAACAAGTAAGTATCGCTGCAAAACAAGCTTATATGAAGAAAACTATTATTTGCGGCAAACTTAACTCGCCAAAAATGATGTTTCAAAAAATTAAAAAAAAAAATACACAAAACAGAATACTACACATATTCAAGCTACACATCCTATTCAAATTCAATGTAAAAAATCATTCCTCCATTCATTCAAGTTAGCTAGCCCAAAAATACTACATAGTATATTAACATTGAAACATCCAATCCATGGCTCTACACATATATTGATCTCCAAAAATATATGTGATTTCAAATGTTCTAATCCTAGCTCATACCAATTATGCTACAAAGGGAGAATAGGTAAAATTGGTTGTGCAAATCACAATAACCATTGAAAAATCCTTTCAAGTACCATTCACCAATACCAATTGAATTCTACAGTTATAAGGCTAGAGTATACTAACATTTTTTAAATCAACACAAAATGATCACTTATCTCAAATCGATAGAAGAAACTATACCATTCACAGACAAAAAATCAATAAAACTACTCTCCTCTTATACTAATTATCAATGCCTTTTCCTAAAAACAGGAAGAAGAAAGATGAACCATATCAAACCTGCAGCAGCCTTCAAGCTAGAATCTAAATCACAATCAGCTTCATCTCTTCTTCTCCAACTAAATCACAATCAGCTTCATCTCTTCTTCTCCTACTTCATTTTCATTGGCCTAAAGACAATGGTGCAGGGTTACCCTGCACAGAAAACAAATATCCTCACCAATATTTGATCATTTTTTGTTCATATCTCGTCCATGCACTACAAGTTTAAGAAAATTCAAAAGCACAAGATTCAAAATTTTAGAGTTATTGAATTGTAACAAACAATTCTAGAGTTATTTACATACAATTTGCCGCTTCTAATTTGGGATTTTGAATGATCATAAAGTGCTAACTAACCATAGGATTAAACATCATCATAATAGAATGGAAGATCATTTCATAAAAGGGTTCAGATATAAGATAAGATTATGGCGGCAGCTCTGAGATTAACTCCAAAACAAACCTCAGAATTATGTGGAGGTTACTTGATGTAACCTCCACATTCAAGTAACCTCCACATGGGAGAAGTTTGATTCCTGCTGCCACTGCACTAAAATGTCATGTGCTGGACAGAGCATGTATAGGTGTATGTGCACATGCATATATGCCACTTCAAGTGCCTATACTGAGTAAAATAAATATACATACCCATATAATGGTTTGATGCTCCACGGAAAAAATGCTATCAAAGACACAAACTGGGATGCCTAGGGCGATAACTTAAGCCTATCTTTCAGCTGGTAGGAAACTGCTGTCCATACATGATTTCTGAATCCCAATATTCAAAAATTCAAAGTAAAAAGTTAGGTTGGTGGAAATTGCACATAAGATGGCAAGGGGGGAAAAAAAGAAGAAAGAAAATTGCAATGTCTCATTTTCCAACTTCAGTAGCCAAAGGGAACAAGCAAGGAAAGCAACTATTTTCTAAAAATGTTCAAATGAATGAAGTCTTGATAATTCCCTAGATGAACTTTAATAAGAAGCCTAATCTTATACTTATAAGAACCTAACCGAGAATTACCACTTATTATCATTCCCCACTAGAGTTTGATATCACAGATTCAAGAAACTTGTTCAAGCCACATATTTCTAATTTGAAGAAAAACAACATCCAACCTAATGTCATCCGATATCTCATATCAAGTTACATATAATATTAAATCATCATTTATTCTAAAAATCTAAACTGATAAAAAGAGTTAGATTGAAGTATCTATATTTTTCTTAACAATATCAATTTATAATTTCACTTTTACAAAATCTCTAAATAGACTAAGCATTTCTCTATTCTAAACATGATGCAGCAGTACCCCATCGCAACTCATGCACTGCTAGTTTATAGTTTGTTAGTAGTATGAGACTTTTTGGTCAGATATGACATATCTTGCATGCATTTAGATTTTTTCTTTTTTTTTTAATGTTGTTTGATCATTTTTCTGATTTCAAAACCTATATTGGCTAGTTTTTCATGATTACAATTAAGTCTTTTTACTCCTCACACAGTTGCAACACTAATCTATGGTTACATTTAATTGAATATATTTTCAAGTACGATTTATTGTTTTACAGGAGATGACTGGAAACATATAAACATTAAAAAAGAAAAAGAAGCAGAAAGAGAGGAGATGAATACCATGTCAGTTCATACTACTTCTATGAGACAAATTCCTGAAATCAAAGCATGAAAAGTTAAAGAATTAGCTAAGCATATTCCTTAAAATCAAAATATTGTATAGTGCCAGAGTTGTGGAGCATGTCAAGCATATGATACTTGTAAACATTGTAAGTGTGAAGCTAATTATATCAACTAGAACACAGCTTACTTCCAGGAGAGTGCAAGTAGTTAATATCAATCAGCACAGATTCTCCTCCAAGAATAGATGTAGACAAGGATATGAATGTTGGTTTGACTTAAAAGGAAAGTTCCTATTTTGGGATGGCACTTCTCCAAGTAACTAAACACAGATGGTGATCATTTATATTAGATTACAGGAATCTATAAAAATACTAATACTGAAGTAAAGAAGCCAGATTGCACCAGAGAAAACTGGCGAAAGGAAATGAAACACCATGGCCAAATTTGACAAATGGCACACGAGCCTGAACCAAGCTACCTGAGAAATTTTATAATATTTTAGATAAAAAAAAAAAAAAAGTTCAAGCTAAACAATTTTTTTTATACAAGTCACTTAAATTTATTTAAGATTAAAAAAGGTCTTACCCCAATACACGGGAAGTATACAAAAGACACACCTTCAAGCATGCAAGAAATCATGGAGCAATAAGAACCAAGACAATTAAAACAAAAGTGGAAATGGGTAACAAAAACAAACTGTGAACTTGGTTTTCAGGGCCCAAAATCTTGTCAAGAACAGGGGTGTCGCCCCTATGTTTCTCGTTCCTTAAAATCTTCATTTTATCGCTTAATGGCAGACCAAACATCCTTCTGCTCTGTGCGAAAACCTCGTCCATGAATTCCTCACTTATCCCATGGTTTACAACGTAGAAAAATCCCGAATCCAAACACGCCTAGAACAGAAGAGAAAATAGCAAAAACATTGATAAAAAAACTGCAAAAAAAAAAATCAGAAATACATAATTTCTTTTAGGAAATTGAAGGGGGACATGCACCTGTTTGAGCAACGAAATGGATTGGTGAAGATCTGGCACATGAAGTTCTCCAATCAAATCCTCTTAATAATACCCACATTTGACCGCCGAGGTAGAGTGAAAATGGGATCGGGGAAAACCCTAGAATCACCCACGGCTGGATTAGACCCAGGTTTTCCACTGCGAACCCTAACACACAACACACGGAGAGAGACAGAGTGTCAAAGAGAGGAGACGAAGTTTGGGTGGCCTAATACAAGAGTTAAGGAGCGGGGGCTGGGGGAGAAGGAGCGGGTGGCCTTCAAGGTGAGGTGGCGGTGGCGTGGTCGGAATGTTGGCGACGGGCTGTGCGCGGCGGCATGGGTTATTAATTTTATTAGCTTTTTGCGGCGAGTTATCATCGCCGCAAATAATATTTCAAGGGCGGCCAAACCTTTTACGATGACAATAAAAATCGTTGAAAATAATTTTTTCTAGCAATTTTGAAAATTAAAAAATGCTACAAAAAACTACTTTCACAATTACAGCGATTAACGAATCGCCGCAATAAGTTTTTAATATGCAGGCGAATTTTTTCGTCGCAAAAAATAAAAAATTGCTGCAAAATATCAATTTAGTATTTGCGGCGAATATGACTGTCCCAAAAAGTAGAAAAATCGAAGCAAAAGACCAGATTCAAAATTTCCTGTAGAAATCGCTCGAATTAAAGGCTTTTTGCGATGATTTTATTTTTAATAGACATAAAACTGCTGCAAAAAGCCTTATTTCTTGTAGTGACGGAGATGTTTGTTGATTAATTCAAAACGAATATATTATAAATACGAGAAATTATTTAGTCATAGGGAGATCTTATAAAATTAAATCCACAAACTAACGTACCTTGACGTGGTACGTTAGATTATAAAAATAATACTTTTATTATAAAGTAGATCTAAGTAATTAATTATCGTATGAAGCACTCATATTAATTTGTCAATTTACTTTTATGAAATCTTTGTGACTATAACATTTGCGAATTAATACACAAATATGTTTGATGAGCTTTGCTTTTTCACTCTATTTTAGGTAACCAAAATGCATTTTTATTAGCTTGATACCACATCAAACGTGAGGATATTGATGGTGATGTAAATGTTTCATAACGATCAGAATACAGCCAATTAATAATAAAAATGAAAGAAGTTGGACTAATGAGATTATTTCTAATTCGATACTACAAGAAAAACGTTTATATATATGTGGTCAGTTATTTGCAACGAATGACAATTTTCTACCAAAATGAGTCAATTTTGGTCCCAAATGACTATTTTTAAATAATGAAACAATACTCTAAATTAATGACCATCTCTATTTCAAATGATCATTCTAGATGATATTCTAAAAAATAATTCTTCTCATTAGTTACTATTCACCCACATACTCTATATATATCCTATGAAGAAAAAAAATTGTCGAGAGTGGAGTGTGAAGGTGAGTATATAGTGGCTGATATATAGCAAAATTCTATTCTAAATAGTTATTTTCGTCACAAATTAAGTGACAATTCTCGTCGTAAATAGTCTTTTTTAAGTGAAAATTAGTAATAGTGATGAAATAATACTGCATAGGAACATAAAGCAAGAATGGAACTAACTTGGTAGAGGCGAAAAAAAATCATTTTTAAACACAAAAAATTATTATTATTATTATTATTATTATTACTACTACAATAAAAGGATAATAACTTATTACAGTACTTCAAACCTAATTTGAATTTTGAATAATACTTTTGTAACATGCATCCTAGACTATCAAAATGCATGGTAATTGCATGATATTCTAAATTACATGATTAGACAATATACACGATCTATTAAGATATGACTCGTAAGATTTAAATCTTACGAGTCATATCTTAATATTTATTAATATTAAGATATCTTAATATTAAGATATCAATATACACCATCTTAATATCTTAATATGACACAATTAATAAATATTTATTAATTGTGTCATATTTCCTTTTTAATTTTCATGGTTCTTAATGATTAAATATCAACCAAGAGTATAATTAGCAATTTTATGAGTCAATTTTCCATTAAATCATTTAAGCTGTAAAATGAAATATGACCAAAATAAAAAACAAAAAATAAATCTTGACATGAAAACAGTTTACTATTATTGCTTTTACTTTTATTTTTATCAAAAGTTGTGAATTTTTAACATTTGAAATTAATTTTCACCTAATTTAATATTCCACCACCATGTTGAAAATTTCCTCAAGATCCTATTTGGAATATTCTCCTAATTTACTTCTTTTTTTGTGTGAATAGAAAGTGGTTTCCTTGTCACAGTAGGAATTATAATTAAATATTTGTCATTATTTGATGATCTTGTCCTACCATGAATAAAAATTTAATTAGTGTTTTTTTAATGGAACACAATTAGGAATATGAATTTGCAGTCTAGGTAAGGGCTTCTAGAAATCCAGTGGCTGTAACATAAGACCCAAGCCAGTGATCACGCTCTATCAGAATGTAAGGTCTCATTTGTTTTCGAATATGAGATGAGTTGAGATTAAAGTTAAAAATTGAATAAAATATTATTAAAATATTTTATTTTTATTTTGAGATTTGAAAAAATTGAATTGTTTATTTTATTTTATGTCGAAATTTGAAAAAATTATAATGATTAGATGAGTTGAGAGGAGTTGTGAAAATAAACTAGGCCTAAGTCTTCAACCCAAATTACTTAAATGTCCAGTTTTTTTTTAACTATTTTTTTTGTGGTGAGAAAATATCAAATCTTCACAACAAGATTTGCTCAAACTAATAAACTAAAAAGCTTAGGTATGCCATGATCATGACATGATATATACAAAGTTATTTTCAACATTATAATATAGATCATTAACCCGTGCATCATGATCATTAGTTCGTTTAATTATTTAATTAATATTTTTAATAATATTTTTTTTGGTGGGTGAAAAAGTGGGGTTTTGGGGGGTTAGAGAGTAGACTTGTAGATCATTATATAATATGTTTCTGCAATGATATTCATCATGTCTGAATCATGACTGCATGAACAAACTAAGTACGTACAGGCCTTTTGATGTTTTATCAGTATTGTTTGTATATATATTGCCCTTTGTATTGGAATCTTTAATTGTACTCTCCTCCTTGTCTTTACCTCTTATATCTTGAGTTTATATATATCATATATATGGAAAGAAACTGCAGTAAATTAACACAAATAGCTTTGGGTTTTTGCAGAGATTTCTTTCTCTACATGAGCAGAATCGAAAGAGATCAAGAAAAGGCATATATAAAAGCTTAAAATTAGCAGGCAGCAATATGGTAGTTGGGCAACTCTACCACGAGATGGAAGTAAAGGTGGTGGCTAGGGAAGCTTGGGAGTTCTATGGCACACTTCTCTTATCAAAACTGGCTAAAGAATCGCTTTCGGGTCTCGTTGAGAAAAGTGAGGTCTTAGAAGGTGATGGAGGTGTTGGGACTAAAATGAAGATAACATTGGTTCCAGGTATCATGCATACATGCAGCAACTAGTATTAATCAAATTAATTAGGTTGCTGGTGAATGTTTTGTTATTATTATTTTTTTCAAGTTTCTACTACTAATTAACATTGCCTTTGCAAATCAATATTTTTTAATTTGAGGGCATCAAACTAGGAAATTAATATGTGTATATATATATTATATATATATTATATATATATATAATATATATATATGCATGAAGTGAGCCGAATAGTATTTATTGAGTATTTAAACTAAAGTTGTCCAAAAAAATTCACGATAATAAATGTTAAGGCCTACTTCATATATCTATCGATCTCACTTGAAGCCCTCAAATCTGAACAAGAATTTGAAAAGATATTTTTCAAACCAAACACATTAATAGCCTTTCATCATTATTACAATAAAAAAGTAATTAACAATGTATAAAAACATACTTGCAGATCAGATGTTTGCAGAGATCATGATCTAGTACTTTTTATAAGTATATGTTTAGATTTAACCAGCTCTTTTGTCATCCAAAACGATTGTTTCTTGGCAGGTATCCAAACAATAACAAGAGAATAGAAGGTAAGATTAATGTAAGTTAGCTTCAGACCAAAAGGATCATGAGAAATATTTTTTAAGTTGTGAAAGAATTACTAAAGTTAGGGTTGTGTATTTAATTAATTAACTGAGTTTGGGCATGAAGTTGAGACAATCCATGCATGACTTGAAAGTCTCAAAACTTGGCTCCATCTAAGCTCTAATAAAAGTCAAGCTCAAAAATTCAGCTCGATGTCAACTTTTGGGAAATCTAGTTTGAGATCGGCTCATAACTCAAGTAGTTGTGAATTGATTCGAGTGATTAATTTAGTTTGGCTAATTAGCTCAACTTTAGAATTTTTTAAGTTCTTTTTTTTTTTCATTTTTAAAAAATATAATGAATAAATAAATAAGTGAGCAGAATAATATAAATAAAATGAATTAGATTTTAATTTTTATTGATTTATTTGTCAAATATAAAAAATTATAGTAATAAAATATTAGGGCATATACTTATCATTATATCTAATATATTTCATTTATATAATATTTCCATTTATATAAAATACTTTTATTAATATATATGTTTGTATTATATATATAATATATGTGCAATCTTACTTGACTAGTCAAGTCCATCTTAATACGAGGTTGTTCGTGAATATTAACCGAATTAGTTCATAATTTTTTATATAAATTGTATCGTTTAATAATCAATCATCATTCCATGTTCACGAACGGACTCATCTGCGGGTTTAAGTAGCTATATATATATACCTCTAGTGCCTGTAACTTGAGACATTCTGATGAGATGTGTATGTCATATATAAAAGATGGAATCAATTGTTCACATATGAACCTCCTCTGGTATAGGGTGCTTATAAATGCAGTGCCGTATATGCTATATGTTTTAGAAGTTTAAAGTTTCAATCTGAATTGTTACTCCATTTTCTTCACTTAACTCTTTCTTCTTCATCGAAACAGGCTCAACTGGCTTTAGAACCTTAATAGAGGAGTTCACAAATGTCGACAATGAGAAATACGTGAAGGAAGCAGAAGTGATTGAAGCAGGATATCTTGATCTGGGATTTACTTATTATCGTGTTCGTTTCGAAATAATCGAAAAGGGTGATGATTCATCATTAATCAAAACCACGGTTGATTATGATGTCAAGGAAGAGGCTACTGCTAATGCCTCCTATGTCAATATCGAGCCAAAGCTAAAAATTGCAGAAGCTACCAAAAAGTATCTCTTGGAAAACAAAGCTGCTAAATCTGCACATTAGCTAGAAAAACTTGTAATTTTCCATTGAAACAGCATCTTCAGAAATAAAGTTACAAACTTATGGTGTTAATCATATTTGAAGACCGTGCAATCACAAATTCCCCATCATACGTAATTAAGTCAAACCAGTAAATAGTAGTCAACATGAATAATACTACATACAATCGTAAAGTGTGCAAACGCCATACATTCGTTTCAAAAAAGAGTAAGATCTACTATTAAAATATTAATTTTTTCATATGAATCTTATATTTAGTCACTTTTTTCAAAATAATTGGACAACGTTTGCACACTCACGACTGCAACTATCATTTCTCTTCGAGATTTGTGATATTTTTTGAAATTTTATAGTTTGAGAACACTGCTGTTGCTTTTCAAGATGTTGATATTTCCTTGCAGCGTTAAATTATAATACTCAGGATTAACAGAGAGAGTTGAAGATTATAAACAAAAACGGCATGCCTGGAATATTAATCTTCCACTTCCAGCAGATGATGAAAGTGGGCATTTTCAGAATTTAGAAGTGCTCAAACTACGAACTCACTGTAAATTATCTGAATATTGAAAAACCATGAAGACTACAACATTTCATGAATTTATTCAATGTGGAAAGTTTTCCATATACATTGGCACAACTCTAATTACGAACGTTAGAGTTTTATTATAACAAGACCACATCGGGGTTTTAAGAGTAAGTACACATAAAGGAAAGCAGGCGGGAGGGAGGCAGAGAGGTATACCTCTTTTCTATGGAAGTAAACAATCAAACACACTCATACGCGGAACATTCAGCGGTCGAAATTCTTCTGTTTTGGGTTGCTAATATAAGAGAATTGGTTTCTTTGCATTTCGGCCATTTTAGGGCCTTCCTATCTTCATTCTTGATTAGCTTTGTAGTCAGAGTCTTAAGAAGACTCCTCATGTAACTTACCATGCCAGTAACAAGCTCTCTGCAACATTTAAAAAACAGTTACAGTTCTCTGAAGGATGCATTTATTTGTATATCAGAACAAACAAGTCAATATCTAAAACCTCTACGCGCGTCACTAAGAAACAGTATCAGATAGAACTAACAACAAGAATACCCTGCAGCAGCGACTATAATAGTAGTTGAGTCCTAGAAATAAATAAGGAATGCCAAATAGTTGTATGCATCTTTCATCATCTGCTTGTATTTGATTAATAATAATTTTTCATAATGAAGCTTTTCAAGCATTTTTATGAACTTCATATTATGGTTCAAAAAAATAATCATCATTATACATAATATATAGTCCAACAGTATAAACACAAAACGTTAGTTTCTCTATTCATTTCGTTCTTCCTTTCTAAAATTCATCTTAGATAATAATCTAAAAATATACTACACCAATATTTTTTTCATAATGCTTTTGTAATACCCCGGATTGAGTATATGTAGGTAATAAATGGGATCCCACATTACTTGGAAGGGAGAAATTCATACCCTTTATAATGATTCCAAAGCATTCTAATTGTAACATTGATTAGTCCTTTTTAGGTATAGGCTTAGATGTGGTTTGGGTTTTCCGGCTAGGTTTGGATACCAAAATCATCTCAACCCATCTCATCTCATCTCATCATTATAATTTTCACAATTTTCACATAAAATACAATAAACAATTCAACTTTTTCAAATCATAAAACAATAATAATATTAAAAGAAAATATTCTAAAAATATTTTATTCAACTTTCAACTAAAACCATCTCATCTCATCTCACTATCCAAACCCTACTACCTGAATCAAAACAGTTTTTTATCTAGTATCCATGCTATTATCATTATATGGCCCAAAATTCATTACTATTATCGTCCATAATTCATTATTTTCCTTGCACCTATTTGCAAAATTACCATCTTAGTTCTTCAAGATTTATTTCTATATGTAAAAGTAAAATAGTTTCAGATTTTTTTATTTTTTGAGTCATGGTGTCTGTGATTCTCTACACAGTCATGATGAAGAACAACAATCTGTAAAATGGTTTAATAAAAAAATGAAAATCTGGGCCGACAGGCAATTTCCAAATTCTATGCAGGCTACCAAGATGTTCAAGAGTTGCCACGCATTAAGAACAACTTCAAAGAAGATGGAGAATACTGACCAAATCAAGGATAAAGGATGCATTGTACTTACAGTGGTGAGCAAGGAGAACAACCGCCATTTACATAGTACACAAACAAGTATGAGTCATAGTGCTGGCCATTAATAAAGTAGAAACCTTGCAACCTCCTTACACACTTGAATGACATTTTCTTGTACAAATGGATTGCAGGATTGTTGTAAGATATGACATGCAGGTAAACTGCTCGGCAAGTTGGGATACTTGATGCATATTTTATGACCTTCCGAATTAATGCAGAAGCTGCAAATCCATCAGGAATCAGTTTTTTTGTATGCAAGGAGTCTCAAAAATTGTATCAAAGGGGGAATATCCTACCTATGCCACAATTTCTATAGGCTTCTACTACTCCCACCGTCAAAATGTAGACTAAAGTTTGATCTGATTTTGATGAGTCATATCTTAGCAAATCCGTTATCTACAAGGCCAACATTGGTAGAAATGAGTTAAGAGAACCAATAAAAAATAAAAACGAACAAAAAGGGAGAAATGATGCAAACTTACAAAATCCAAATGATTTTAAGCCCTTTGATTTACGTACTAAACCACGGTAAGTTAAAAAGAAAAATATGTACAGAGAATGTCAATAAGGGGTAGTGAATCTGATAGGAATTTTTTGCATCAATAATCTCCTTAAGTTGGAATATCTCGTGGTAGCTTCTACAACACTAAATATGAGCCAAACATATGGTAATTGTATAAAGAGTTGCCAGATAGCCGGCAAGTAATGTCTCAAGAGTTGACCAGTGACCTCAAATCAAACCTTACCTTGCGAAGGATGCAAGAGGAAATAAACCATCAGGTATAAGGGTTTAATGAAAGTAGTAGAGTAAATTTTAACCACTCACTTCACTTTCTTTTGCAAGAACAATTCGTGCAGTTATAAATCCAATAAGTTCATCACTTTGACCATTTGGCCGACTGCGGTCAACAGCAGCCCATGATACAATTTCACGTCCATTGACAACATTTTGGAAGAACTCAGACTCATACCTGCGGATTAGCACTGTGTTATATAGAAGAAATTTCATCATCCTGAAGTCTCTAATTGCTGAAGAGAATCGGATGAAAACATATACCGGATGGGAAACAAATCCCCATGGATTCGCTCTAAAACCTCAAGGTCGGAGGGTTGTATAGGCCTATAGCATATAGTTGGATGGTGAGACAGCTTTGGGTTTACCATTGAGGATTGCACTGTTAATCCCCAGCAAAGATCTGATATACACGGAGAATGCGACCACAAACTTCTTCCATTTATATCAGATCAGCCACAAAGGCCGTGCAGCAGTTGGAGAAAACTGTAAAAGAAATTACGATTCCATTAGTTACTTATAATTACAGATTGCACACATACAAATACAGAGAGAAGGTGATTTCATATTTGAGTTGGAAAGGAGCAAAGAGCATATTCAATTTATAAAAATAATATATAAAAATAGAATGCATTGTTTTGACAAGCCTAACAGTATTCCCACTTTTTCCAATTATCATTGACTGTGCTTTGGTATCTTTCTTTCAATCAAAAGAATAAAAAAACATTGAGAACAATAGTGACTACGAACACTACTATGAGGAGAGGAGAAGAAAAGGAACACTGCTGCTAAGTTCTTTTCAAGGGAAATATGTTATTCCCCACAATAATAGCCATGAAATTCTGATACCATCTACATTAGATTTACACAGGAAAGATCAAAAGTCAGAATATTGTTAACGTTTTGACTCTGCACTGGTTGTCTTCACTTCTATGTTAACAGAAATCATAGACTATCACAATCAAATTATGGTGTTATAATGTAGCAGGCTAAACCGAGATGTGAAAACGTATATTAGTATCTATATATTAGTATCTACGTGTCCAATCATACAAAACTGATTCTCTCCATATAGAGTAACTTATTTTCAAAGTTAAAACCAGATTCCCTTTAAAGTTCAAAGTGATATTTAAATCAACACCCTAAAAAGTATGAAACAAACTACACCATGAAACCAGTTGGTGACGCACAAGTTTAATGATTGGATATATAAAGAAAAGATAAAAAAAGAGGATGAATGATTCCATCACTCTACAGAAGAAAGGATGTTCAATAGCTAATCTTAGCTTTCAAGTTTAAGGATTGCATATTCCTGAATAATCTCTGTTTTTTCATTAGCACCGGGTATTCGAGAACGTCTCAACTAATCCTAGAGGTGCACAATCCCTCAGTAAGGAGTTTCCCACAAGTGCACCTCAGGTAATTCAAGAAAGAAAATCCTTCAATCCAATGGCCCCTAAATATTGTTTGCACCCAAGAGGATTCAAACCTTAAACCTTAGATGGAGCATACCACCAAAACCAAAACCTTTACCACTTGAGCCAACCCTAGGGATTTAATCTCATTTTGAAAAGCATAGAGTTTCTATTTTCAATAAAGAATAGAGATGCGTTAAAAAAGCAAGGAAAAATGTATAAAGACAACCAATAAAAGAATAGCCATAAAGAAGATAAAAAATTATTCCTAGAAAGATTGGAAGTCATGTAGTTGACCACTAACAGAATACACTTGCAGAATAAAGTTTTTTGCAGTACGACACTTCTTTTGTTGGAATAAAATGGTACTTATTTTTCCATAAGAAAGGGCTTGGGAGGTGGTGAGCAAGGTGAGAAACTAAAACAAATACTACAACAGCACCAAGGACAAAGCCTAGAAGGGTAAACTAAGCAAGAAGATTTATAGGAAAAATACCTCAGCAGGATTTAAAAACATCAAATTGGGGGTATGTGAACTTCTGACCAAGGTGACCAACAAAGCCAAGCAGTTATACATACATACATATATATATATATATATATTAAGGTAGTGATTGGCACACTTTTTTTATTGGTAAGCAAGATTTTATGGATCAAAAGAATAGGCAAAAGCCCAAATATACGAGATATATACAAGAGTAACGCCAAAGCATGCTAGTTTAGAGATACATGGAATTCATGAAAAGTCATGCCTAGAAAATCAATTACAATTGACCAAAGGAGTAAATAAAGTATAGAATAATAAATTTCTAAGCTCATTCATAGACTGCACTTGATCTTCAAAACTTATTTCATTCCTCTCCCTCCAAATACACCACCATAAACATATTGGAACCATCTTCCAAATTGATGCAATCTGAGAGTAACCCTAAATGTCTCTCCAAGAAGCTAGGAGGTTAATTACCCGTGTAAAGCTCCAATGGAAGGACCAAACCACATGGCCTATACTCCAAATGACTAATCAATGATACAATTGGAGCCCTGTTGGAACATTATAAAAGACAAGAACTTCTCCTTCCCAAGCAATGTAGAATCACATACACCACTTGTCTTCTCCTCTTATTATATGAGGTATCACAATCTCCCCAACTTAAATTCCCGACGTCCTCGTCGGGCTCATCCGTCATAAGTAGCATGGCTCAAGTCCCATATTTTTTATGGGGATAGGCTCTGATACCATTTGTAATACCTCAATGGAAGACCCAAACTACATGGCCTATACTTCAAAAGGACTAGTTAATTATACAACTGAAGCTCCATTGGAACATTATAAAGAGCAACAACTTCTCCTTCCCCAGCAATTTGGGAATACACCACCTACTTTATCCTTTAATCATATGGGGTATCACAACCCGTCTTGGCATATCACCCAAGCTAATCTCATCTGAGCAAAGACTTTATTCCACAATGCCCTAGCAATCTCACAATGAAGTAGTAGATGGTCAACCAACTCTCCACTCTTTTTGCACATACAACACTAATCCATGACTATGATTCGACATTTTCTTAGGTTGTCTAGAGTGAGGATCTTTCCCAAGAAAGCCGTCCATACAAAAAAATTTGCCTTTAGAGGTGTCTTTGTCTTCCAAATACTCTTCCATGAGAATGAATTTGTATTGTACATTGTCATGGCTTGGTAGAAAGACCGGACTGTGAACTTCCCTTTCTTAGAGGGGCACCAAAAGATCTTGTCTTCGATTCTCCCCAACAAATGGGTGGAGTACACTAGGTCATAGAACTCCAAAAAAGTGTCAATTTCCTAATCTTGTGCATCTCTAAATTGGGAAATACTATTAGAGAGTATGAAGAGATCTGCAATCAAGGCTTCTTTCATACTTGCTATACCATAAACTTGTGGATAAGTTACCTTGAGTGCCCTCTCACACACCATACATCATGCCAAAATTTAATTTTGATTCATCACCCACTGCAAAGCGGGTATATATTGTATATTTGTCCCAACCTCTTCTTATATGTTTCCATATAAATATTATAAAATTAAAATATTGTTAAATATAAATATTTTTGTGTTGGGATTTGAAAAAATTGAACTATTTTTTGTGTTTTGTTAGAAAGTTTGAAAAATTTGTAATGATTAGATAATGATTAGATGAAAAAGTGAAAAATTTAAAATTGAAAGATATTTGTATTTGTGGTGCTTGGAAATTGAGATAAGATGGAATGGGATGGGAGGCCTTTGCTATCCAAACCAGGCCTTAGTCATTGTATAACGTTTAATGCAATGCATAGGCTTGTAATGAATATGGTAGACCATTTTCAACGAAGAAAACTAAGTGGATGCTTGGGGAATGAGATGAGATAAGAATTTTGTGAATAGTAGAAAGATGGTTTGTGAATAATATTGAGATAGTTTGAGTTAAGTATTTTTTGGATTTTGAAAAAAGAAAGAAAAAATTGAATAAAAAATATTATAAAGTTAGAAACATTGTTATAATATTATTTTTGTTTTGGAATTTGAAAAGGTTGAATTGTTTTTTATTTTTTGTTTGAAAATTTGGGAAAGTTGTAATGATTAGTTTGAAAGTGTTTGTGTTTGAGTTATATTTGGGAATAAAATGAGATGAGATGAGATAAGATGAGTTGAGATAAGATTGGATGAAAATAATTTCCAAACATCCTCTAAAATAAGAATGTCTGTAACACTATTATGTATGTCACCTTATTCTGAGAAATTTTTAAGAAAAAAAAAAAAAAGAATTCGATAAATGCTATCAACCCCAAACAAACTTGAAGAACTTGTGTCAAAACATATGGAACTTCAAATGTCCTAAGAGCATCAAAACAATACTATGATTTTAATTACTTTTTTTTTATAGGTAATCAAGAAGTTTTATTCATAGAAATAAGCAAAGCCGGAGTACACAGGGAGTATACATAAGAAGCACCCAGTTAGAGTTTACAATCAAAATGAGAAAATCATGGACGTTTAGCCCATTACAAACAATGGCCCCCACCCATAAGAACAATGATGCTGTCCATACGAAAAAAAGCTGCTTTTGAAGGAACTTTCGTTTGTCATATACTCTCCCATGCGAACATGGTCATTCCAAGGCTCGTTAGAACTTGGTAAAACGATATGATAGTGAATCTACCTTTCTTGGAGGGGCTCCAATTCATCTTATCACTGGTACCCTGTCATGCTTATGGAATACAATGCTGCATAGAACTTTGTGATAATCTCCAACTCTCAATCTTGGGCTACCCTAATGAAATCAACATTCCATTGAGGGGAGCCACTGGAAAAGACCAAGAGATCGGCTATCACTACATCATTTTCTCGTGCGAGATCAAAAATGGCAGGGAATGTATCTTGGAGACATCGTTCACCACACCATTTGTCATACCAAAATATGACACAAGAGTCGTCACCCACCACAATATGTTAATGTCTTTGGAAGATCTCTCAATGAATCCTAATGTATTTCCACAAACTCATCCCATATAGGCCGCGTATCTCATTCAAGCACCATCCTTCCCAAGCCTCCCCAAACTACGAATCAATAACGGACTTCCATAGGGCCCTCCTTTTGTGTTGGTACCTCCACAACCATTTACCTAATAGGGATTGATTGAATTTTGTGAAGTTGCGAAGCCCCCCCCCCCCCCCCATATGGGCTTTTCATTACTATAGCCGCACATGAAAACTACAAATTGAAAGCAATGTTTTCAAAGGTCATGAAGCCAAAAAGAATCTACTTGATTCAGTCATGTAAAGGCTTCATCATTAAGCTATCAACACGAGGTCAATTTTTTTTCAATTCTAGAACTTCTTTACAACTTAATGCATGAAACCAAACCAATTGAAACATATATATATACATATATATATAGAGAGAGAGAGAGAGAGCGAGAATCATAACAATTGCATTTTTTTTAATATAAACTTCCTACTTTTTTATACTTGAAAAACTCATTGAAGTGAAATCAAAATCCAGGAGAAACCAAACAGACATTGTTCACATTGTCATAATAATAATAATAATAATAATAATAATAATATTAATATTAATAATTTCTAGATAGGTCTCTCTTGTATGCTCAATGTGTACTTGGGTTGAGCCTTTGCGCTTATCAATAAAGATTTTTTTTACTTATCAATAATAATAACAATAATGACACAAAAAACTTTGAACAAGGAAGAAGAGAGTTTGTAACTGATGGTGAAATCTAAAAAGATCACAGAGCAGGGATTTCGTTTTTCTCTACTTTGACATGGCATGAGAGGAAGCAAAGCATGAATTTCTTTATTTTTTATAAATATATTAAACTTAATTAATGAAGTCTTAAAAACTTGGAAAAAGAAAACAAAAACAAAAACAAAATGAAACGAAACGAAATGAGCACCCATCCAGGGATTAAGGGTTTTAAAGAAGAAATCCTTAAGACTCGCCCCCCATCTTCTCCTTATACTCAAAGCTCTGGTCGTTTCTTTATCTCCACCAAAATAAACAACTCAATAACGTCTTTACAATGCATCAATGTGTACACACAAACTTCACTTTCCAATACACCAAAAGTTGCACCAGATGGCAAGACATAACCAAATAACCCAAACAAAACGAGAAAAGCATTCCAAAAGAGCACTCGCTACCTCAAAATTCCATATTAGATAATCTATTGATTTCCCCCAGCTCCTACGCAAGCAACACCAATCCATTATGTTATGGTTCTGCATGTGATTTTACATGTAAATGATGTGCTCTGGCTATGATGTACGGAAAGGTGAAAGGGACAACACCTCCCGAAACCTAGCTCTTCTTCATACGGATCATGCAAAATCTCTTCCTCTCTCAACTGCTGCCTCTCTCTTCCAGAGCCCTAAAAACTCCCCCTTTTCTCTCCTTCGATCCACCACCTCCGAAGCCATGTAACACATTACAACAACGTTCCTTTTTCGTAATTTATCCAAAGTAAGGACTTCAAGGCCAAAAGGACAAGTCCAACCAGATTAGCCCAATTTACTTCTTGCCGATTATATGGATGGGATAATTGAGTATGAAGACAGAGTCTACAGCCCACGAAATAGAACTTCCCATAAGGAATACGCCCTCCCCAACAACAGCCAAGCATAAACGTTCCATAAAAAACACCAAGATTCAAACCCAAGAAGTACAGGACATTAAAAGAACCGATCTTCTTAACTTTTCTACATCGAATACTAAGCTCAATTCGAACTCTAAGACATTAAGAGAATTAAAATACCGAGAGAGAGAGAGAGAGAGATTAAATTTCACACCATACTAACTCAAGATTAAACGGTCGAATTTTTCAAATAAACCATTAGCCATTAAAATTATATATAACACGAACAACCCAATAAAATTCAATCAAGATTACTTCATCAAACACCAAGATTCAATTAAAAAAAGGAATCCCAGATAAGATCTCGAGAATAAAACTAAATCAGACCTACTTACCACATCGGTACTAGCAGAGAGAGTCCGGAGAGAGAAACGGAAAAATCAGAGGTTGCTGGAGGTTCAGAGATGAGAAAACAACGAGAAAAGGAACGGAAATTTTGGGTTTTCGTTTGTCGGTTCCAATCTTCTACATGTAATGATACCTTTCCAGGGAATTTATTGGACTTCGATTTTTGAAGCGTCAAATTGAAAATTGTATTTTATTATTCTTTGCTTTCGTAGGACTTTAGTACTGTTCTCGGCAATATATAAAGAAAGACTTTTCCACTTTGAAAAGGTATGTGTAAAGAATTTTCTTGGCATATAATGCAGGGAATTATGAAAATTCATCATGACGAAAATGCCCATCATATTATTTGGTCTTTCTTTCTTCTTTTTTATTCCAACATTTTTTTTTTTTGATGGAACAACATTTTTTTAAATGATTAGTCATTTAGAATATTAGAATATCAAACGATAGGGGCAAAAAAGGAACTATATAGGAAAAAAACTAAAAAAGGTTTCCATGCATGATATGACATATGTGATATGAGTATAAACATGTCGTTGTGGGAGTGGAGGTCTGTCCTTTTTCTCTTGGAAGAAATGCACTTTACACTTTCAAAATGCAAAAATAAAAATACATTAACTTTTAAATTTCTACTTTTTTTTCATTTTTATAACAATATAACAGCAAAGACCTCTGTAATTTGAGGGTACAAAATGCACCTTATTTTGTAATTTTCTTTTATTTTAAAATTTTTATTTAATTGTTCATTTTTGGGTCATGTTGGCAATCCAATTATTTAAGTAAGTGCAATGAGGCTAATACCACCATCAACCTTGTTTACAAGCCCGTGGTGCTGAATTCGAGTTTGGATGTTGGAACGTACTGAGATCAACTCAATTCAGTTTAATTTTAAACTGGCATCCAAACATCTAACTCTCAAATCATTAAACATCACTCAACTCAAAACCTCTTTATACATAAGACCCACAAGCTTTTTCAACTGAACGCCTTTTACACCTAGGACTCACAACCTTTTTCAACTTCTTATAAATACATCTAAACTCATATTAACATCCAAACACATCTAAACTCAACTTAGATAAGCTTCTAAAAACTTATTCCACCATCTCAACTCACTATTATTCATAAAAAACTCAACTCAGTTCAATATCTAAACAGGATTAAAAATAGCCTTGACTGGATTTATTGAACAAAACAAAAAAATATTCTCCAGATGATTAATCAAGTCAAATTCAAGCAATTCATGATTTATTGCAATCTTTTGGAGCACAATCCTGTGCAATTAAAATGTAAAAGACATAATCAGTCATCACGAATTCGATGTTCAGACAAAGGAGATGCTCAATTCTTGTATAATTGTTACATGTATAGCATAGTCTATTTTTGATGTAGCAAACTCCTGCGTCTTAAAATCTCAAAATTTACTGCCTTATGTTTTTAGCAACTTCTCTACATACTTTCTTATTCCAATTGTCCCTATGACAGTTTTTCGCAGCTATTGCCGAGTTCAGGTGAGACACCATGTGCTTAGTATCTAGAACTCAAAGAACCACACCAGTCATGAACCGATGATTGAGTATAGCCTCTGCGATAGGCCGTTTTCGGAAGTCGGGATTCAGCATTGCCTACAACAACAACAAAAAAATTTCAGAACATAAAAGGAAGTAAAGAAGATATACGCAGGTGGTCATAGAAAAATAAAAATAAAAATATTGGGCTCTAATTTCTAATTCTATAGGAACCCTTCCCTTCCCCATCATGTTGTAAAACTAACTGGTAACTTGGTAGAAAAACTGAGTCTTCTGAAAGATAAAAGAATGAGTAAGAGTTGAACTTCTGAACATTAGAAAATGAAATTAGGGAAACAGGGACATATTCAATTTTCTAAAGCACTTGTTTTATGTTTTTCCTTTTTGGGAGGGCAGTTGAGAGAGAGAGAGAGAGAGATGCCCAGCACTCAAGTGAATAAGTGTGCGTGATGACTTGCGTCGAGCATTTTATCATCAATTACAGATGCTCATGTCTAAACATATTATTGTTATTGGCAACATACAAAATTTGTTGGGTGCATGAAGATATTGATTATGGAATATAATAACACCTGGAGCAACTCCCACCCAGCACCATCACCAAGATCCAGGAATTTGACAGCATCTAGCAATCGGTCATCTGCTAAACAATACCTGTCAAAAAGAAGAGGAAAGAAAAACTAAATAATAACTATGCTGAAGAGAAAATGAAACAGACGTGCAAGAAAGATATTGCACATGGCAAACAACAAATACAATAAAAAAATGAGTATCAAATCGGATCAGCAAAATTATCAGTTTCTTGACTGACTTACTGAAAATTTACACTAATTAATTCGAGGATGGGTTTGTATTGATTCAATCATCATAATTCTTTGACACGAATATCCATATTAGTGCCAGAAATGGCACCAGATGTTTACATTAATCTAACACGGTCATGTTTAGCCAGCTATCTAGAAAGAACATGCTTTGTTATGATTCAATCCATTTCCCGTCAATTCTGCACCAGTGAAATAGAAGGGGGGAAACATTATAAAAATCAGATAATAGGACTTAAAGTTCTTTTAGTTTAATCATATATTTCGCTCCATAGAGCTTTCCCAGCGTTCTCCTAACATTTTCAAAACTCTAATTTCAGTGGGAGGATTATTCTCCATTCATGGAGGCCCACTGCCAAAACATGAATATCAGACTATCTAGTTTTAAGATGTAATGATCAGTTTATCTGTAACTGCTACCATGGTTAGATATTAAACAGAACAACCATTCTAAGATGTATTCCAACTAGATAATTTTTCAGTTTCCGATATAACCAGTGGCTTTTGAGTTCTATGGATCATTTGCAGTATTGACTCAACGAAAGGGAAAATGATTTCAGAGCATGGCAAGTATCCAGACTACTGAAACAAAGACAATAAAGCTCAACCAAAGTCAAGGAGAGACAAAGGAAGTTTTCTTAACACTAGAATCCAAAATTTTCAGCATTGCCCAGGAAAAGGGGGCCCGCTGGGAAGGGATGGGGACAATTATAGGTGTTTATTCTTCATTTCAGAAACTTTAATTCCATACATTTATTCACCAACTAAAGGAACATGAAATTATCCCCACCATCACAAGTACTTGAATGGTAGGATATTAAGGCATCTTACTCTCTTGCGGCTTGAAGATCAAGCTGGAAAGTGCTCTCCAGCAGCCTCTGCAAGTTCATGGCTTAAGCAATTAGGGTCTAGAATACTTATTTTTTGTGCATTATAAAATTTACTAAGAGTCAAAAGCATTAATACACAGTATGCATTTTATTGCATCCTCTCAGCAAGTTGCAATTGAAAATTCAAGAGAGCAATAAAATCCAAAAAAGAATTCAAACTATATACTTCAATTAGGATCTAGAAGACTTTCAAACATCACATCTATAAAGAGAAAATCATTTCTAGAAAGAAGATTTGAACCCCAAAAAACTAATGAAGGTATAGCTTACTTGCAAGGAAATGCTATCCATTATGCCCGCTTCACAAAATGGAATAAAAGCCAAGTATGCAAAAAGAAGACCTGCTTCATATCTACAGGGTAACAAGAAACAAAATGGTAACGGAGTATGTAGCTGAAACAAAGTACTAAGATAAACCAATGTTTCAACAACCTACATATCATCTGCTATTCCAAAAGCTCTTTTCTCCATTAGTGTGGATGCACCAGCTGCAGATGCGCGTCTCCAAAGTCCCTCTGAGAGTGTTCCAGGACTCTCTTCCAGAGATGGATAGCTGGAAGAGATGAGATGAGATATAAAATTATTTTAAGTTCTAATATACATTGAAAATTATTTTAAGTCAACAATTCGTAACTTAGGAAATAATGAAAAAAGAAGCAAAGATAAATATTCCTGATGCAGGTGTGATGTTTCTGCAAGAAATATAATGTGATGACCACTGCATCAGATCAGAGCAGAAATTGCCATCCCCTGACCCTCAACAAGGCCAAATTGTATACTTCATGTGTTCTTGGGCTATGCCTTTTGCCTTATCTAATAAATTCTTCAATTATATATTAAAAAAACAGTAAAAGAAAAAATCCCACAGGTGATGTTCACATATTGTTTATGTATACACACAAGTGAACAATTTAGAGAGCTCCAATGAATTTCTTGAGTTTCCTCCAATTAAGTGCTCCAATGATCTGCTTTCATTGGAATATATCATAAGCAACATACATTTTGGTTTCTTCAATCCATAACTGGGATTCATTACACCTGGAAAAATGATTTTCTTTCTGAAAGACAAACGAAGAATTGCATTTACAGGGAGAAAAAGCCCGTGTGGGATGGGTATCCTCGCTATGTAGGATACATCTACATCAGACATATACAAAAGATCCTTCTTACAGAATACATAAAAAAAGTTGTTTTGATTTGAAAATTATGTTGAAGCTTAAACAAAATAAAAAGGGCAATGATAGCTTTAGCATACCTAACGTCAACAGAGAAGGCTAGATCTCGAATTCGCGGGACTAAGTAAGCAGCTTCTCTTCTATAATAGTACTGCCATAAGATATTACCGAATTAAAAGAACAATTCCACTAGTATCATACCAAAAGAGCAGTATCTTGAACCAAACTGAATATTTTCATAACACATACTTAAGAAGAATAGAAGATGGTCCAAGACTCTGGTGTAATCTATCATGGTCATGCATGAAAGCTAGACCTCTCAAGGCACCCTGAAGCAGCTTAATGACAAAATATCCTCTGCGTTTGATTTTCTGTTCTTGTTCAAATTGATTCCAAGAAATCTGTTCTCCAAGTGCACGGTTTTTTGAGACTTTGCCACTTGTAACTTTAGCATAGTCCGCGGCACTATATTTCCCATCATTCCGGAAAGCAAGCCACTGTGTAGGATAATTATTTTTAAACAGCATCTACCAAAAGAAATACCCAGATGTCTCATATGTGAGTATAATTGATATCAAGTAACATACCTGCTCCCCAGTTTTTGTTTCAAAACCACCTACAAGGATCAGGAGATTCTGACAGATACCTTCTGAACTGCTCTGTGAAAAAGGTACCCCAAAACTAAAATTAATAGGTCTCCTTCAGTTGCTTCTGACAACTTGCAATTGACCGGAGCAATTATTTAGAGGGCAAGTAAAAAAAGAGTATCTTGTCCTACTTGAAGGAAAGAATGAGCATTCAACTCGTTTGCAGCCATCATATCAGCTTCCAAACCACTAGCTCGTTGTCCAGGATAAACCTTCACAGATAAAAGCGATATTCTCAACAAAAATCGAGTATAAGGACTGAGCTAAACCATAAAAGATGTCTTGATTAAACTACAAATAGAGGCTCTACTTGCAATAATATATCATTGCAAAATCGTCCAAAAATGAAGTAAACTTTCCATCTAAAAAAATTAAGGGGCAAAACCTTCACTTGAAAAGTCTTCCTTTAAATTATTTTCTCCATAACTTTGATCACAAAAGGATTCATGATTCATGATTCATTTTTCAAGCATCTGCATGTGTTTTGGCCAAATCTAAACTATGGGGCATTGAGTCATCCATCATAACATTAGAAGCTTAAACTCCAAACATTAACATCTATCTTTAAAAACTTCAGTTTTTTTATCAGTAATCTCTAAAAACTTCAGTGACAGGTTATCTTTCTCAACATAGGTATAACAGATAGATTGCATATATTCATAACTTAAACATGAGCATGCACCTATCTTCCATCAACAAAGGAAAATTTTCCCATCCTCGATTTTGGAGGTATTCCTGGAGGCTCACAGTACTTTAAGTTTGAAAATATGTGGCTGAAATCAGAGGGTTTTGTCAAGGGAGTCCGACAATGGTGGTCTTCATACCAGTTTTAGGGAAACCCAAGCTATTGCATGGCAAGTAAATTGAAGGCTTTGAAGAAAGACATGAAGGCTTGGAATGAGCAGGTGTTTGGCAATGTGGAAGGCCAAAAACATACTTTGTTTGAAGAACTCAACAGATGGAGGAGGTTAGGGAACTATCCACAGAGGAGAGAGCTCGTAAAGTCCAAGTTTCTGCAGAACTTGAGAGGGTTAGATTATTGGAGGAAATATCTTGGAGACAAAAACCAAGAGCCTTATGGTTGGAGGAGGGGACAAATGTACCAAGATTTTCCACCGGGTGGCAAATTCTCATAGGAGGAACAATACCATCGAGATATTGTTGGTGGATGGGGAGGCAACTTCAAATCAACCAACGATCAGGGACCATATCTTAAGGTACTATGAGCCACTGCTTTCAGAAGAATTTTCTTGGAGGCCAACATTAGAAGGGCTTACCTTTGATGCACTTGAGTTGCACAAAGTAGCACGGCTGGAGCGACCCTTCGAAGAGGTAGAGATCCGGAAGGCAGTAAAAAGTATAGTGGGTGACAAGACTCCAAGTCCGGATGGCTTCTCTATGACTTTTTTTCAAACTTGTTGGGAAGTAATCAAAGATGACGTTATGGGTTTGAGAAAGGTCTCAATGCAACTTTTATTGCTCTCATTCCCAAAAATCAGGTGTGGTAGAGGTAAAAGATTATTGACCTATTAGCTCGGGGAGTGGGATGTACAAGATCATGTCAAAGGTGTTGGCAAACAGAATGAGCTTGGCAATGGATAAACTGCAAGCCCCAACATGCCTTTGCTAGAGGATTGTAACTTAAGCCAAGAGAGTTGGGACTTTTCTGCAAACTAGACATGGAAAAGGCTTATGACCGGGTCAATTGGAGCTTTTTGCTCTACATGCTCGGGCATTGTGGCTTTGGTTCGAAATGGCGTTCATGGATTACTCACTGCATCTCAACAGCTTGGTGAATAGCACCCCCGTGGGATTCTTCAAAAGCTCACGGGGTTTAAAACAAGGTGATCCTCTTTCCCCGCTACTATTTGTTTTTGTAATGGAAGCATTTATCAAGATGATCTCAGGATTTGTGGAGGGCGGTTTCCTCAATTGATTTTCAGCTAGGGAGTCAAGTATATCTCACCTATTATTTGTCGACGACACCCTAATATTTTGTGGGCCAAAAATGATCATATTCAAGCTTTGAGGGGTCTTCTTCTTTGCTTTGAAGCTACTTCGAGATTGAAAGTAAACTTGACCAAATCAAAAGTAGTTCGAATGGGAGATGTTGCTAATATGGAGAGCTTGGCTTCCACCTTGAGATGTAAGATATCTCATTTGCCGATGAAATATCTTGTATTTGAGAAAATTGAGTAGAAACTGGTTAGCTAGAAGAGAATGTACCTATCCAAAGGTGGTTGGGTTACTTTAATTAAAAGTACTCAATCCAGCCTGCCGACTTACTTCCTATCACTATTCCCGCTTCCTACCAATGTGGCCCAACGCATGGAGAAATTTCAGCTTTTTTTTTTGGGGGGGGGGGGGGGGGGTTTCAATTGATAAAATGGGCCAAAGTATACTCGCCCATATCAGAAGGAGGACTGGGTATCGGGAATTTACAGGTTTTTAACAAAGGCTTTATTGGAAAAATGGTTGTGGAGATACCATCAAGAACAGGGGACCCTGTGGAGAAACATCATAGACTCAAAGTACAGTGAAGCATGAGGAGGTTGGTGCTCAAATGAGGTAAGCGAGCCATAAGAGGTGGGGCTTTGGAAGCACATAAGAAGAGGATGGGATGCCTACTTTAGAAACACCCGGTTTGACGTGGGTGATGGACTCAAAATCAAATTTTTGCATGACATATGGTCTAGCGATAGGCCACTCAAGGAAGCTTACCTAGAAGTCTATGGCACAGCAAGAATGAAAGAAGCCTCGATTGTGAACCTATGGTTACATCAAATGGTGCTCCTCAATGGAATGTCACTTTTTTCAAAAATGCAACAAAATATCATACTTTTATGATCTCATATATTCCACTCGCATGAGGAGAGAAGTTGATGACAAGATTTTCTAGCATCACTCTAAGAAAGGGAAGTTCACTATCCGCTCTTTCTATCAAGCCATGCACACACATACAACCAACTCATTCCCATGGAAGAGCATTTGGAAGACAAGGGCACCATTGAAGGCACTCTTCTTTGTATGGACAGTTTTGCTGAGGAATATACTTTTTTTTTTATAAGTAAAAATATTATATATATATCAAAAGGAGTAACCAAGTACACTAAATGTATACAAGAGAACACCTTGCCCATAATAGAAAACCCCTAATAACCCCAAAAGCCCGTGAAAAACAACCCAAAATACACCAAGCCCGACCCCAACCCCTTGCTTCTCATAGAACTAAAACTCTATCCAAAAACCCTACTCCAACCCCCTGTTTTTCCATCTTCACAATACCCTCCCTTTAGACTTCCCTCTAGATGAGCTACCACCCTTAGCGTCGTAGTTGATTCCCGAAAAAAGACGTTGTACCTCCTTGTTTTTCTTGAAACTTGATTTGGTTTCAAGCACGTGGCTTGCCTAGATCGCAGTAATTAGTTCTTTAAATTGGTTTTCACATCCTCCATGTCAAATTCCCACAAGCTGCTGAATCTCGTTTACTTTAGGCAGAATCCAATCCGCTATTGGAGGAAGAGAGACCAGGGGAGCCACAATATCCCCAAACACAATATCCACCGGCACCAACGCCAAATCCATATTCAAATCCCGTACCTCCTCTGCAACTCCATTGGTTCTCTCCAATGGAATGACATCAAGTCCCTTTACCTCTGGTGACCCTTTATGTGTAACTTCAGTAGGTCCTGTCACCAATGGTCTGACACCATTTTCCTTCAACTCTAACGAGGGAGCCATATTCTCTTCAAGTACAAAAGTCACTTGAGGCGAAGGACATCCATTGTAGATGTCTCGACGCCGATACCTGACGTAGAACCCTCTTCAAATAACCCAGACTTTCTTTTGACTCTCCATACTTTTCTAGATCTGGGTATAGGAACAAGGCAGAATCCAATTTTCCATTTTCCTTTATCTGAGTTTAAAGGATTCAGGCCTATCTTAGTCTTGTTCCTTACAATCCTGTTGCCTCTAGCTGAAAGTAGGTCTATTTTCGTAGACAAAATAGCTATCGCTGCCTTCAATTCGACAAGTTGGGTTTCCATCTCCTTTAAGGAATTATGCATCGCAACAAGCTGGTTTCTGTGGCGTGATCTGCAAACCACTTCCATCAATCCCCTCACTATGAACCCCCGAAGCATGACCGGTCTTCAGAGCTGCCGCATATGATCGCCTCTCCACCGTGGATGTACTTGGGTCTTTATGATTTACCTCTAAGTTAATGTTCTTATTCTGCTTTTGGTTTTCCTTCTTTAGCCCATCAACAAAAAGCATATCCACAGCTCTATGTAATTCGGCAGCAAATTTCTCCCAACCCAGACCTTTATACTCTTCAGGAATGACTACAACACTCCGCCGGCCTCCTCCACCATATTCTATGACCGATAGAAACCTACCATGCTCGTTGGAGCATCGTTGAGCCATGAATGTTCTGTTTCCTTCACGAAAGTGTTTTGTGAAATCCAAATTTCTCCTCGCCTGTAATATTGCTTTCACTGTAGCCATCAACCATTCTATACCACTACGACCCATCACTACAAATCTCCAAACCCTTCTACTCCTCTCCACAATTTGTAAGGAAAACCTCCATGTTTCTAGCAAAAGTTCGAAAACCTTCGATTCCACCCAAAAGCATACCATCTGACCCATAATAATCAAACCTACGACTTTTGTTGCAGGAGCATCCCAAACTACATGTCTTCACTGTCGAGAATGCACGAAAGAGGAACAGAAGCCCCTAACCTGAGTTAAACAAAGTCGCCGAAGGATGACCGACGTCGGAGGCCCACAATGTGGTCGCCGGAGTCCATCGAAGCAGTAGAAAAGCAGCAAACTCCCAATTGCCAGAGAAAACCAAAGTCGAAGGCCCCTCAACTGAGCCGCCTGGGTCTGTCGTTCAGGTCTATGTCGGTGTCGAAGATGATAGCGACAGTTTGACACTTCCGACAATGAAGAAAATCCAAGAAGCCAGTTTGCCGGCGAGGATCAATGCAGGACGGCCCACAGCGAGGACGCGGGGGCCTGTCGACCTCGTCTGTGACGGCGGTGTGGTGTCACTCGCCAGTCGATGTTCGGTGGGTGTGTGGTGGCGGGATAGGCAGGTTAGGTTTTCTCTTGCTCATTGTTCACTCACGGGTCTCGTACGGAGAGAAAAATTTAAATGTCCCGTTGGGGAAGATACTCACACTCAACAACTTAAGGAAATGTCGGAGTGGTGTTGTATGTGTAAAAAGAGTTGGGAGTTAATTGATCGTTTATTACTTTATTATGAGATTGCGATGACATTATAGAACAACTTCTTCACTCGGGTGGGATTAACTTGGGTGATGTCGAGAAGGGTGATCGATCTCTTAACTTCTTGGAGAGGCCTTCAGAGTAACTCTCATATTGCAGCAATATGGAAGATGGTCCCAATATGCTTATGGTGGTGCATTTGGAGGGAAAGGAATGACGGAAGCTTCAAAGATCAAGAGCAATCAATGGAAGAGCTTAGGAAATTGTTTTTTAATACTGTACTTCATTGGTTGGTTGTAATTCATTTCAATGGAAAGAGTTTCCATGATTTTCTTGTAGCACTGAACTAGCACGCTAAGGCAATGCTCTTGTATATGTCCCCGTATACTTGGGTTTTCGCCTATTCTTATGATCAATAAAATTTTGTTTACCGAAAAAAAAACTATCACCATTACTACAATGTCCTCACCAAAACTTCCAATTTGTGCTATCAGCCCTTTCATCTAAAAGAAATGGTGTAATGTGCCTCCACTATTCAAATTGGGGATTATATATAACATAAACAAATATGTTGAGTCATAATAGGGTTATTTTTCATCCACCTTTTTTTCTTTTTATCATAAATTTTGAGTGTTTCTTTTTGTTGTTAAGTCATGATTGGCCCAAGAAATTTTGCATAAATACAAACTAAGGTTTTTTATTATTCTCTTTATTTTAATATACTATAGCTCGTTGATGAGAAGCACATGTTTATTAAATCATATTGATTAATCAAAACATGTTAAAATGGTTCAAAATATGGATGAATATCAGCCACGTGACCATAGAAAATCAATCTTAATGTTAATTAAGATGATGAAAATGATGATGATAAAGTACAAGAAGCAACACACATCGACAACAATAATACTACCTTAAAAAGAATCGAAGTCCCTCTAAGTGGACCCTGGGAGACTCTCCCTTCGTAAAGCCTGCAAAAGAACTGCCATGGACGATATCAGTAGCAAGAAGGATAACATTTTCACCTTAATTATTTAATTTTTAGATTTCTGATGATCATTCCTCCTATGCTTCAAAATTTACCTGATCTTTACACTGCCTTCTCCCACATCTTGAACTCTCAGTCGCCCCAAATCTCCAGATGAATATTCAATATCAGTCCCCGATTGGAACCCTGAATAGCTGGGGGAAAAAGACCTTTTACTCTTATATCGAAACCAAATTGACTTAAGTTTTTGATAAGTACCAAATTGACTTGAGTAAAAGTAATCAAAGTTAAGAACACAGAAAAGAAAGATATTACAACCATAGAACCGAATAGGAAGCATAAACCTCAGTTGGATTGCTAATAGAAAAAAGGAAAAGAGAAGAAGATAAGAGAAATTCTACGCGGAAGGCTTACACCATACACCTCCACCTAATCAACATGTGATTTTTAGTTACCCTTCTATCTTAATGCTTAAATATGTGTGAGTTTAAATAGAAGGGAAAAAATCACATTAAATAGCGTAATCTTTGAGGCTTTACTATATATGTTCTAAGACAACAACGAAAGCCTATATGCTAAAGCCAACATAACGCTTTTCTTCTTCTGAATTCTCATTTTCTAGTGGAAAAAAGTAACTGAGAGTGCAGTACTCAAATTTTCATTTTATTTTTAATTTTCCTCCACTTACTCGTCATTTAAATGGAATTAAGTATAGGTTTATACAGAAAAAGCTGAAGACTGAAAGCTTCAAAGCTTAAACATTCCCCAATCAAATTCTAATAATAATAATTGAATACGAGAAATTACTTAGAAAAGAAGCCAAATCAAGTACCCAAATGGGACCCTAAGGTTCCCATCGTTTGCTAAAGCAATAATAATAAAATTATGAAAACGCAGAAATAAAGAACTCTAAAGATCTCAAAAAATTTCCATTTATTACAGACAAACCCAGTTAAATACATTTCAGTTCTGTACATAAAGCAAACTCAAATAAATCACGTTGATATATCCGTTGAATTTCATCTAATTCCTTTCTTTTTCGTTTCTCAGCAACCAAACTGGAGTAAAATATAAGATATGCAGGTACATAGACCTACAAATGAATGCATTTGTATACACCACACCACAGAGCACACCCACACCCGCACGCACTTAACCGAGCCAAATTCAGGTCTAAGATATTTTCTTTCCTCTCCCTTGTCTTTCATTTTGCTCAGGAAGTAAGGCGAGAGTTAGGTAATTAAGAGGAAATACCTGGTGATGTTCATGAACCCATAGCTACCAACAAGCCTCCCAACCTCGAACGACTCAGAGTTGGTGATAAGAGTCGCTTTGCAGAGTCGACAAGGCCGAGTTCGGGTCACTGAGTTCGAAGCAGAGCCCCTGGAGAAGAGAAAGGCGGGCTTGTGACCGGGTGCAGTGAGGAGCATCGTTGGTTGGTTAGTTGGTTAGTTGGTTCTGCACGCTGCGTGATTGCTCGCGAGTCGGTGCTCTTCCTTCTCGGGATAGAGTGGCGCCAATGAACGGACACCGATGAAGTAGAAATGTGAAGGATAGGCATACCATTTTTTATAGGTTTTTCAATTATCTTTTTCTATAGGTTTTTTAATTATCATTAAATTGTACAACTAAATAGTTGTTATAAATCACAGATGAGTTTGGTGAACCATGGTTTCCGACACTTATACCGACTTTTAGAATTAATTCTTGAAATTCTTAAATTTATAAATGCATCTCATTAATTTATGTATCATCCATTCATATTATTTATCCTCCTATTCTTATAAAAGTGTGTCCTGAGGATTATTTGCAGAATATAAGAAATTCAAATAGAATGATATTGTGTTCCTGAAGAGCTAAGTTTACATTGTTATCTTCTAAATATCTTGCTACTTCTCTTTAGTTTTACAACATGTTATTAGCATGACTCTAGCCAACTATTGTGTTCTTTTGATCTTTGGCAAGATATTTGCAAAATATTTCCCTAACTGCTGTAAGATATTTGCAAAACATTTCCTGAACTGTTGATATAAATCATTTTATAAAATTTTGATATGATCTATATGATATTATATAGAATAGAATATTATCATATCAATGCGAAGAATATTCTTATCTTCTATATGTTAGTTCGATTTTAAACATTTCTTTCTCATTCAATACTATTAAGAAAAAAAAAATGAAGCATCTCTAAAGAATCATTCTAAAGAATTAATTTTATTAAAAATTGAGTACCTCACAAGAAAATATCCATTGATTATATGAGATAGTTTAAGGGAATATTACGTGTACCAAAAGACTGTGATCCACCCAAAAGCTCGTTATGATTAAATGCACTTGAAGTTGCACAATTGAAATTGTACAAACAAAAAAACTACTAATGATAATATGTTTGAAATGAAACATATAACATATTCACGCCTCGAATGTACTTCTGCAACAACAATATCGAGTGTGAATATTCACTAAGTATTAAGTATTTTGAACTAATATCTTGTTTACTAGTAGCTGAACAAAATAACAAGTTATTAATAAAAAAATCACCAATCTCGTCCAATCGGTTCTACTCCATTCTCGAGATGAATCGAAACTCATTTCATCAAAAGAATTCGTGATCACGAACATGAACGTGGTCGAAAAAAATACTATCAGGATCAAGAACAGCGTACTCAAGGTTTCTAAAAAAAATGCTCTATACCACCAGAAATGGAACCACACTATGATAAAATAAGATGAAAATAAAGACTTGCATAATAAGTCTGTAAAGAAATATGAAAATAAATGTCACAAGTGTGGTATGAAAAGGCATTGGTCATGTACCTACTGTATATCCAAACAGTTGGTGGACCTATATCCAGCATCTATGAAGGAAAAAGAAAAATTGGTTGAAATAAATTTTGCCGACCACAAGAATTTAAAAGATCATCTAACTTATTTTGATAATCCAAATATGATGGTCCTAACTCATTTCAATATTCTTGGTTTCTTTATAGATCAAAGCAGAGATAATAATATTTTAATTAGTGATACATATGACCATAACAATTAATTTTATTTTTATTATTATTATTACATTATGTTTGATCGTTATCTTTTCTTTTTTTATATAGGAAAAAACTTTATTTCATTAAGACATAAAACCTTGAGATAGGTTACAATAGTGTTGATCAATGAAAATTACATTCTCAATGATAGAGGAACACTATTCCACCAAATGAGTATATCTTCAATGGACCAGCATATCTTGCAAGTCGATGGGCAGCCTCATTTGTGAATCTGCTGCTATGTTGAATACTGTATTGAGGGAAAGTTTGCATTAAACCTTTGACAGTTGCTACCACGAATCTTATAGCTGCATTAGACTCAAATACTCTATTGACCTCTTCTACCAGGAACAAACAGTCACTTTCGATAATGAGCTTAGGGATGCCCATACTCATGCACAATTGAAGTCCCCTTAATAAGGCCATACCTTCTACCTATTCTGGTTCCAGGAAAACAGTTTCAACTCTACTACCTGTTTGATCGTTATCTTTTAATACATCTTGTTATACTTTCTTTTGCATTAAGAAAGTTTTATACATATTTTTGTTTATAAGGAGACATGAATTCTATTTATGCATTGACCAATTCCAAGAATTCAATTGATGCATTGACCAATTCCAAAATGATTAGTGAAGATATGTGTCTGGAAGACAATTGTACAACACACACAATTCTTAAGGATAAGAAATATTTTCAATATTTGACATTATATAGATCTAATGTCAATACAATATCTGGATCATTGAACCTAATTAAAAGCTCTAGAAGAGCCAACATAATGTTGCCAAAATGAACAAAATTTTGTATTGATAATGTTTTGTATTTCTTCGAAATCTAGAAGAAATTTATTAAGTTTTAAAGATATTCATCGTAATGGTTATCATGTTGAAACCACTAATAAAGACAATGATGAATATCTTTACATTACAACAATAAATTTGGGTCAGAAACTCATATTAGAAAAACTCACAGCTTTCTCTTCTGAGTTATATTATACAATATTAAAAACAATTGAACCATATGTTCTAATGCACCAGACATGCTCTAATCTGAAAATCTTTATGATTTGGCATGATCATCCGAGATCAATTATGATTCATCGAATAATTGAGAATTCATATAGACATCCCTTAAAGAGTCAAAAGATTTTTTACTAAGTGATTATCAATGTGTAGCACATTTCAAAAGAAAGCTAATTGTCAGACCATCCCCTTCTAATATAATTATTGAATCTCTATCATTTTTACAAACAATCCATGGAAATATATGTAGACCTATACATTCATCATGTGGGTCATTTTGATATTTTATGGTTTTAATAGATGCATCAACTAGATGGTCATATGTTTGTCTATTCTGCATTTGCAAGACTTCTTGCACATATTATTAGATTATGAGTCATCCAATTCAATTTATTCGATTGGATAATGCAAGAGAATCTACATCTAAAATCTTTGATGATTATTGCATATCAGTTGGAATTAATGTTGAACATCATGTTGCCCATACACATACTCAGAATGATTTAGCTGAATTTATTAAACATCTGCAATTAATTATTCGGCCATTACTTCCTAAAACAAAACTACCTATCTCTACTTGGGGACATGCAATTTTGCATGCTACATCATTGGTTAGAATAAGACCAACTGCCCATAATAAATATTCTTTATTGCAACTTCCATTTGACCAACCACCAAATATTTTTTATCTTCGTACTTTTGGTTGTGTTGTATATGTTTCAATTGCACCTCCCCAACGTACTAAAATGAGTCCTTAATGTAGACTTAGAATTTATATTGATTTTGAGTCTCCCTCCACCATTAGATACATCAAACTTTTAACTGTAGATGCTTTTGCTCGTTTTGAATATTGTCATTTTAATGAAATAGTCTTCCCACCATTAAGGGGAGAAAAGTTGTTAGAAGCACAAAAGCAAATAACATGGAACACTTTGACGTTATTTCATATTGATCCTCATACAAGTCAATGTAAACTGAAAGTTTAAAGGATCATTCATTTGCAAACTATTGCAAACGAATTACCAGATGCTTTATTGACAACAAGAAAATAGTGAAATCTCACAATCCAACTGCTAATATTCCAGAAAAGATTGATATCTCGGTAAAATAATTAAATAATATAACAGTTAATGAGTCTAAAACACACCTGAAGCGTGGAAGACCTATTGGTGCAAGGGATAAAACTCCCTAGAAGAGAAAAACACAAATAAAAGAAATATGTGCTCCTGAAAAGGTCGTAGCCATAAAATAGGCAACAAGAGTTATAAATCCATCTAAACTTTTGTACAAAATTCTCCCATAATAGAATTCCTTGAAGTAGAATCTCTTGAAGAGGAATCTCCTAAAGAGGAAAAGGTACCTAAAAATAACGAGATTTTGATACATTATGTGAGTACATAAGAATTATTTAACATAAATAAAATTATTATCGACAATATATTTTCATTTAAAGTTACTCTTGACATCACCAGAAGTGATGATAAAAATGAACAAAAAGTCGTTGATGAATGTGGATGTAAAAATGATTAACCAAAATATTAGCAATTCATATAGAATTGATGTCACTAGCAAAATGTGAAGTATTTGGACCTGTTGTCCAAACACCTAAAGATGTGATGTCTGTTGGATATAAATGGGTATTTGAATATAAACATAATGAGAAAAATCAAATTTCGAATTTGCTACTATTGCAATATATGTTGATGATTTAAATTTTGTTGGAACTCCAGAAAAATTGTTAAAAGTTGCAAATTATTTAAAGAATAAGTTTGAAATGAAAGACTTTGGGGAAAAAAAAAATTATCTTGGTATGTAAACTGAGAACTTTTCAAATGGAGTTTTTGTCCATTAATCAACATCTACATAAAAGGTTCTGAAACACTTTTATATGAACAAAACTCATCATTTGTGTAATCCAATGGTTATCCAAACACTTGATGTGAAAAAAGACTCATTTTGCCCTCAAGAAGATAATGAAGAAATAACTAGTCCTAAAGTACCATATCTAAGTGCAATTAATACTTTGATATATCTTGCAAATTGCACATGACTAGATATTTTATTTTCAATTAACTTACTAGCAAGATATAGTTGTGCACCAACTCAAAGGCACTATAATGGAGTCAAACATATTTTACACTACTTTCGTGAAACGGTTGACATTATCCAAAAGGATCAAATACTCAATTATTTGGTTATGTAAACTCGAATTACCTTTCTGATCCACATAGAGGAAGATTATAAACAAGATACCTGTTCACTTATGGAGTTACATCTATTTCATGGAGATCTGGTAAGCAAACATTAGTTGCTATTTCTTCCAACCACTCAGAGATTATTGCAATTCACGAAGCAAGTAGGAAGTGTATTTGGTTAAAATCAATAATTCAACATATTCAAGATAAGTGTGGATTATCCACAATCAAAGATAGTCCAACAACAATATATAAAGATAATGTTTTTTGTATTACACAAATCAAAGAAGGCTATATCAAAGGTGATAAAACCAAACATGATATTTTACCAAAATTTTTTTATACACAGGAGCCCTAGAAGAACTGTAATATTGATGTTAAGAAAATATGATCATGCATCATGCGGCAATTTGGCAGATTCATTCATTAAAGCATTACTGATTGCAACATTTAAAAAGTTGGTACACGGCATTGGATTGCGTCAACTCAAAAATCTTTCGTTGTAAATTATTAAAGTTCTACATAGTTTTGAGGGGGAGAAAATGATCATACAGATTGTAGTATTTTTCCTTTGCTAAGGATTTTTCCTTCTGGGTTTTTATTTGCAAGGTTTTAACTAGACAATGTTAAAGCATTCTAAAGTACACAAAAATATTGTACTCTTTTTCTTTTGTTGTTGATTTTTTCCCATCGGATTTTTCCTTTGCAAGGTTTTAACGATGCTCATTCTTTGTGTATATTCATTCAAGGATGAGTGTTACAAATACATACATGAATTTGGTGGATGACTATTTGGTTTCCACCTCTTAGAAATCTAGCCCATTCATATATCGACTCTTAGAATTCTCATTCATGTACCAACTCCTGGAATTCCTAAATTCATCAATGTATCCCATTAATTCATATATTATCCCTTCATATTCGTTATCCTCCTATGCCTATAAAAGGGTGTCTTAAGGATCATTTATAGAACATAAGAAATTCAAAGAAAATGATATTGAGTTCCTGGGGAGCCAGTTTACATTATTATCTTCCAAATCTCTTATTACTTCTCTTTAGTTTTACAACAAAGTTTTATACAAGCATCCATAGTTGCCCTTTCTCCATTGATTTTTTAAGATTTTATTTACAAAAGTCTATATATTAATATACCGTGTAAAAATCTATCATATCAACTTACAGGAAAAAAAAAAGTATATCTTATCTTTTTTATGAATATACAAGATCATGTGATAAATAACATGTTACATGTTGTGAAAAATGATGACAAACAAACAAAAGGAAATACAAGGAAAACAATTACACAACATAAAATTAACATGGTTTGGCAATGTTAATTTTCACAAAGTTGTAGATGATTTTATTGTAATGAGGAATCACAAAATGCCATTTAGGGTGAAATTTCATTGTTTAGAGCTCTTAGAATCATTGTACTATTCACTAAGTACATATTTATAGTGTCACACGGCAGAAATCCTAATTTTCACTTTTCCGTATTATTCGTTCGAGTAGAGTGTTGAGTGCACCTCGATCGAACTCTTTGTCGAACATTCGCTTGAGCGAGCCTTGAACGAACTCTCTACTTGAGCTTTGTTCAATCTATCTGCCATGTGAACATCGAGCGAACTTTCTGTCTGGCGCTTCTAGAGTCGCAAATAGTGTCAAAAATATTTCACGAGGTCCTTGCTCTGGGACCCTCACAAGCATCGGGTCAAGCCTTCTTAAAAATTCGCAAAATATTTTTGTTAGGTTAAATCATTAAATCGAGTAACACACTAACAAACCAGACTCCACAAACCTAACATTACACACCAAATATATAAATAATTAACTTCACTAAATGAGTACAAGCAATGATGTTTTTGCAAGGGGAAGTGTAAAGACTCCAATGAAATACACAAAATTTGTAAATTTTTGTCTCTGTTTTCTTTTTCTATTTTTGTATGGTCTTTGTCCAAGATCATGAAATCCAAACATAATCATATAAAAATTGATAAGAGAATAAAAAGGTGGAGCAGGGACGTGCATATCCACAAGTACGGAGGTTGTGAGTTTGTTGATCCTATATGTTTAATATTATCTTAGTACTCTTGCATTATCGTAATTCTTGTGTAAGACTCCCATTTCCCAGCTAGGAAATAAAAACTAGCTCATTTGGATAGTGAGATAAAGATAGTTTTAGATGAGTTGAATAAAATATTATTAGAATATTATTTTTTAATATTATTATTATTTTAATATTTAAAAAAGTTGAATTTTTTATTATATTTTGTATGAAAATTTGAGAAAATTATAATAATGAGATGAGATTGATTGAGAATGGTTTTGTTTCCAAATCAGGGCCTAAATAAGTGATATGTATTGAATAAATAAAGGTGGTTAGTGAATTAAACTCGTAGACAGAAGTGTAATTTCCAAACAACATAACATTATGGTGTAACCAGTCTGGTTCGATCCGGTTTTGGACAAAATTTAAGACTGAACCAGATTGACCGATTTTGCATTTTTTAAAACCGATTACGCATCGATTATCCTCTCAAACCGGTACTTCCAGTTTTACCAGTTTCTGGTCTGGTTGGCTGGTTTGGATAGTGAGATAAAGAGAGTTTTAGATGAGGTGAATAAAATATTATTAGAATATTATTTTTTAATATTATTATTATTTTAGGATTTAAAAAAGTTGAATTGTTTATTATATTTTGTATGAAAATTTGAGAAAATTGTAATAATGAGATGAGATTGGTTGAAAATGGTTTTGTTTCCAAACAGGGTCTAAATAAGTGATATTTATTGAATAAATAAAGTGGTCAGTGAATAAAACTCGTAGACGGAAGTGTAATCTCCAAACAACATAACATTACTATAGGTGTAAACGGTCTAGTTCGAGCTGATTTTGGACAAAATTTAGGACCAAACCGGTATGACCAGTTTTGTATTTTTCAAAACCGATTACACTCCTAAACCGGTACTTCTGATTTTATCGATTTTCGATCCGGTCCGATTTTTTGATTTTTTTTAAAATGTAAATTTGACATATCATTAAAAATCTGTTTATAAAAAATAAAAATAAAAACTGCTTTAAAAAATCTGCTTTATTAAAAAAATCTGCTTCAACTTTACTAAAAACTACTTTAGTAAAAAATCTGTTTTACTAAAAAAAAATATGATTTACTAAAATCTGCTTTCCAAAAATCTGTTTTACTAAAAAAATCTGTTACAAGCTTATAAATATAACTACTACAAAAATTGAAAAAACAAATCTGTAATAAAAAAAAATTCTGCAATGGAATAAAATAAGTTCAAAAATTAAATTAGAAGTCCAAAAGTCTAACAAATTATAAGTCCAAATTCTAAAAGTCTAAATTATAAATTTACAAGTCCAAAACATTACATATCCAAACACTAAAAGTCTAAATTATAAGTCTAAAAGTTTAACAAATTACAAGTCTAAAAATCCATCAAATTACAAGTCAAAAAGTTCAACAAATTACAAATCTAAATTCCAAAAGTCTAAATTACAAGTCTAAAAGTCCAAAACATTACAAGTCCAAACACTAAAAGTATAAATTATAAGTCCAAAAGTCCATCAAATTACAAGTCAAATCCAAATTAGAACATCCAACAAAAAATTTTACAACTAGAACCAATAGCTAAGCATCAAGCCACCAACTCCAATAGTCCATTCAACAAACCTTGCAATTGTATGAAAATAAATAAACCAATTAATTCCAATAAAAAGTTAGTAAATACATTAAATAGGAAAAAAAAACTTAAGGAAAGATGTTATACAAGTTGACCTACCTTAAATTTAATGATCTCCAACTAAAGAAGTATGTATTGAATAATTCCCTGGGTCTTTTATGAGCTTCATACAAAAAGGAAAAAAAAAGTATAATAATTAAAACAAATTACTAAAATGATTTATATTTTAGAGATAGTTAAAGAAAAGATGAATGATGCTACATACAAGTATCAAATTTCTCAAACTCCTCAACATCATCTATTAAAGTGCGAATGTTAATCGAGGTAGAAGAACAGAATCAATTTTGTGTATAAATAAGCGCTTATACTATAAGTGAAGATAGGCTACTGCGGAAAGGATACAGTAATCGACCTGTTGTGCTAAAGGCCGACTCAAAGGCCACTATAGACATTGGAATTGTAAGAACATCCCACGCAACTCTTGAAAGCAAGCGGTATCTCATGGAATTAACCTTCCACCAAGTTAACAAGTCAAATTTTGAATCATCTTTTTTACATTTTTCAGATAAATATCTCTCCAGTTCAGATTTACTAGACAAAGAGTTATCTGACTCCAAATGCTTCTTAATTTGTGCATAGATTAATGATCTGAAATTACCTTGACCTACCCTGTAACACCCCATATTTTAGTGTATTTTAATGAATGATTATTTTAATTAATTTAAAAATTGATTCACTTGTTTTATAATTTTGGGAGTTTTAGAATATTATTTTATAATATTTTAATTTGTGAAAATTATTTTTATTGGGTTTTCTTAATATTATTTATTTTTTTACATTTAAAGTGATCTTTAATTTAAATTAGTTTGTTTTTGAGTTTTAAAATTATTATTGTTTTAATAAAGTATTTCACTGTGTTTGAATTATTTTATTTAGCTAATAGTTTTAAAATTTTTTTCGTTGGATCACTTTTGTGACCCCAAGATTTGAGGGTTGGATCTCATTTCTTTTCCTCCATTTTTCCTTTTTCTCTTTTCTTTTTCTTTTTCTTTCTTTCCTCCAGTTTTCTTCTTCCTGCGCGTAGTTCCTCTCTCCCGTTTCTCTTTCTCTCTCCCCCCATGTTTCGGTTCGTTTCTCCCAGCCACCGCCACCAGCCGCCGTGGTTGTCACCGCCCGGCCGAACCGACTCCCCACTGACTGGCGACCATTCCCTCCAAATTCCAGGCTGGCTAACGCCGCTGTTAGCCTCCACGGCTCGTTCGAACCCGCGGCGGTCCTTGCGTCGCTGCGTCGCCGTCCGGCCACAATTGGCCATCATTTCTTCACCACTTCATCACCGGTCCCTTGCCGTCCTAACCCACCCATTTTCGGCCCCGATCCGTCGCCGGAGCCATCCCTACGAACACCCACTCCGATTTGAACTTCGTGGCCTTAAACCGCCGTTTCGGCCGCCACCCATGGCCAACCGTTACTTCCATTAGTTTCACCACACTCCATAGGCCCTACCCTATCAACTTCAAGTCTTCGTTTGACTTCGTGTAAATTTGGCTATATAGTGTATTTCGGCCACAGTGTTTTTACACTGTGATCGTTGCTTTCCAGCCGCCTTTCGCAACTCCGTGATCCTCCTAAATTATTATAAGCGCTGTAAGTATTTCTACAAATGCTTTTTAGACTTAAATATATTTTTGTAATAAACTGTTTTATAAACTGTGATTTGGTTATCTGGTTAGACTGTGTTGGTTATTGAAAAATTACTGATAACTGTTGGTTGTTGGTAATTGGTCGGTTTCATGGCATTGTGCACGCATGCGTGGGTGTGTATTTCGAAAACTGTGTTTTATGGAAAAAGGCTTTTCGGGTGCGTGTGTATTACTCCCAAGTCGAGATGAGTTATTATCTCGGTGGAGCTCATCTGGGCACTCGGGAGCAGAATATACTGAGTGTCGTCCACTGGAGCTGTTGCTTGGGACTTGGACGAGATGGTAGCGCTCTCGATCAGACTCCATGATCCCTCGGGCTAGCGGGGATCGGAGGATGCTTGGCTATGTACGTGGTGGGCGCGAAACTGGGCATCACTCATGTTGTATCACTCGCACGGTCGCTACCTGTGGTGTGACGAAGGGAGCCAGAGTATGTGGATGGTCCCTAGGGGAGGCCATGGTGCATACGGATAAATTGGAATTAATGTAACTATTCCTGAATGTTAATTTGTGCTAAATGGTGATTTTTGGCGTGCGTGAAAAACTTGTAATTTTACGAGAAATGATGTTTTTCTCAGATTTTGACGTTTGGATCATCATGTGCATGCATAGTGTTTGTTGTTTTAATATGTTTATATCTTGGAGTATTTTTGAGTTTTACTTACCTGCGATACCATTTTCTGGTACCGTAGGTTTTGATGTTGTTGATGCAGGTTTTGAAGAGGCTGAGCCTGAGCTGAGGAGTGGCTCCGCCGGAGGAGTGATCTGGGATCACTCGTATTTGTATTTTCAACTCTTGTATTATTTTTGAGACATTGGTATTGTTTTAAACGCTTTTATTTTCGGATATTTGTATTAAATTAAAGTTCTGGTACTTAGTAAACTGATATAATTATTTATCCGCTGCGTTTTGTTGTGCACTTTTGCATGTTGCACGCACTACAACACTTGTCGTTGGGATGCGTGACCCGAGTTGTCATCATCCTGACGTCACGATTCCCGATACTTTTTGTACGTGGGAGTCGGGGCGTCACATACCCTAATAGTTGAACTTGTACTACTAGTCCCTCCCTTGCTTAATTAGCTCATAGTTTGATCTTGTGCCCCTACATCACTTTCGTCATTTTCATAATAACTATCATATAAACAACTCAAGGCATCTTTAACCCGATCTACCAACATAAGAACTTTTAAACTATTATCCTCATATATCCTTCAAAAATAATAGCTAGAGCACGGATTTTATATTGAGGATCAAGAACCAACCCAACATACAATAAAAGATTCACTTTTTCAAGATTTTTCCAATACTTCTCACATTTAGATTTCATACTAAATGTTATTGTCCTCAAATTATGAGGCACTTTCACACACTCCAAATTAATTGCAGTTTGAATTGTTGCTAACTCAAATTCAAAACTATTGCAAATAACATAATTAGTACCTGAAAAACGCAAGGTTGTTTCGTAAAAAAGTTTTAGAAATTTTACAAACAACCTACTCTTATTTAATCATCCATGGTTGGAGGCCCTAACTTGAATGCCCCTCCTTGCCCCAACTCACTAACACCATCATCATCCCAACGCTCTTGACATATCTCGAATTTTCTTCCTCTAGCCGTTTAAATACTTTTCCAAACTTTTCAGTTCTATCCAACATCATATAAGTGGAGTTACAACGAGTTGTTACATCTAAGCATACACTACTTTTACAAGTAATATCATCACTATCATAACATTGCTTAAATGTGTTTCATCTTTGTGGAGATGATTTCACATACTTCATAGCCCTTCTAATTCTTATAATTGATTGATCATATTCTTTCAACCCATCCCGAACAATCAAGTTCAAGATATGAGCACGACATCTCATATTCAAGAACTCATATTCAAGAACTCATATTCCAAAATCGTATATTTTCTATGCCTTGTCTTTCTTTTAATATACAAAACTACCCCATTATTTGAACTCGCATTATCGAGTGTAATTGCCAATATTTTGGGTCTCTTCATTCAAGCAAACACACTTCAATTTAATATACTATAGTCTAATATATTAGACTATACATATGTAGTTAAAATTAGACCATTAGTATAGTTAATATTAGTATTAGTTATAGTAATTTAGTATAACTATATTAGTATAAGTATAACTATAGTCTATATTAGACTATTAGTATTAGTTATAAACTTATATATTAGTATAACTATATAAATTATTAGACTATATAATACTATTAATATTAGACTATTAGTATATCTATATATTAATGTTAGTTATAAACTATATATTAGTATAGCTATATAATATATGATCAATTAAATTTTTATTTTTAAGTTTAAACTTTTATTTTATAATAACATTATCTTATATATAATTATATTAATAATAATATAATTTATTAATTATATATTATATATAAAACTTATATATATTACTATATAAAATATTTTGTATAATTTTAATTTTTAAGAAAACTTATATATAAAATATTAGTTTTTATATATTTTTTTATCAACCGATCCGGTCCGGAAAATCCTAAAACCGGAACCGGACTAGTTCCGGCTGGTTTATACATTTCAAAAACCGGTAAAACCAATCCGGTCCAGCCCGGTTTTCTGGGTTAAATTTACACCCCTAAACATTATTGCCATCATTACTCTCAAATGATGCCTTAAATTAGATTTGAATAGTATTTGAGATAAGATGAGTGGATATGAGAATTGAAAGTTGAATAAAATATTGTTAGAATATTATTTTTTAATATTATTATTGTTTTGAGATTTGAAAATTTTGAATTAATATTATTATTGTTTTGAGATTTGAAAATTTTGAATTATTTATTATATTTTATGTGAAAATTTTTGAAAGTTTAATGATAAAATGAGATAAGATAAAATGGATTGAGTGTTTCTCAATCCAAACTAAACCTTAACTTGCAACCAACAAAAAGAGTAGTGATTTCAACAAGGTTGCATATGCATCCTCACCATGTTCTTTTAAGGCTATGTTTGGATGTTGCGCTAAGCTGAACTAAGTTTTTTATGAATATTAGTGAAGTGAAATAGTTGAATGAGTTTTGTGGATCCAACTTAAGATGAGTTTTAAGTTTATTTAGATGTTAATATGAGTTTAGATATATTTATGAGAAGATATAAAAATATTGGGTCTCACCATTCCATTATTGTTCATGTCAGACATGTCCCCCATAAAACTGATGCCAAACCTGCAACAAAAAAGAAAAAAATTGCAAAATGTTCATAGGGTTTTGTTACACAACTTCCACCACACTCCATACTTTATATTTTTTTTTTCAATTTTTTAATATTCTTTTTAAAAAAAATTTTGGAGTTTATTTTTTTAAAACTATTTCAAATTTTTTATTCATTATTCATATAAAAAATATTTGATAAAAAAAAAAAAAAAAATATAAAGTGTGAAGTGTGGGTAAATAGTAAGAAATTGTGAAGATTTTTTGATTTTCATGACGGACTGCTTCTAGTCCAAAACCCCAATGTTAACACCTTCAGGTGGGCCCAACCATCAATGTAAGAATTGCACCAATGCCAGGGAAGAAAGCAGCACGTGTGGGGCCCACACTAAGTTCACATCTGAACTCTATTGAAAATGGCTCGAGCCGTGCGTATGGACACTGAACTCATTCTAAAAGTCGAGGCAACTTGACTGAGTTTGAGAACCAAATATAGTAAATTTGGTTAAGTGAACCTGAGTCGAACCATTTCTTCTTTCACAAGTACCACAATTTCATTGAACGCATAGAGAGCCGAACCCAAATATACAAGAAGTATACAAAAGGAAATGACCAACTAGCTAGATGAAGATAACAAGCAAACCACCCAGATAAATGGGTGAGGATTGGATATATACATGTTGATGCTCGTGTGCTAGTGCAAGATGGAGCATGGAGCATTACATCTTCGTCACTTCCCCATAGCCTTTGAATCAAAGGACTACCAACACTGACCGAATTGAGACACGGCCTCACCTTGATAAAACAGTGAAGCTGTGGTCAACCCTGTATGCCTAATTTTTCCAGGGGGAAAGACCATGCTAGTCGTGCGCCAATCTGGTGTTTGCAATGGTTGTCTTGGTATCATTTTACAAACAAAAATCAACGAGAAAAGTCATGATTCTCCGTATCCAACTCCACTAGTTTTTTTCCCTTTTCCAATTCAAACTAGGAGGAATGGTGTTTCGCAAAAAATGTGATTTATCTTATTCTTTGGTCGTATTAAAACTATGGTTTTCTATAGTGAGTAAATATTTCACTCAGTGGACACTCAGAATGATAACAGTGAAAGGCTTTAGAAATGCTTTAGGGCATAAGATTATCAAAATGAGGCTCCCAACTTTACACCGAAAAATTCAAAGGGTTCTCATATAATAAAAGAGAGCCGTGGAGTTCAAACGCAATAAGTACAAATCCCAATAACAAGAATCTAAACCATTTGAATAAAAAGCATCACTTGATTTCTGATGAATACAAAACGCTCCTGATGCTTGAGAGCCCTATTGAGTGGTGCCTAATGCAAGATCATGCCAAGCATCTCCACCAACCTGTTGAGACTCCTGATCTAATAGAATGAGGAAAACCCAAGAGAAGGTATTAGGAAGAAAATTATTAAACAGCACCACCTTGAAAGTGGAAAAATTAGGTTCAATAGATGACAGGGACATGCATAAATTGTCATCATTAAGAGTATAACAAAAGCATTAATATCAAAGCAGGGATTTTCCACTGTCCCCAGTCTAGCAGCCACAAAACATATCCAAAAAACCACATACTTCCTGGGCATTATCTCAATACTCACACTTTTCAAACTGAGGATACTAGAAACATAAACCCATTTAGAATGATTTGAATTAAGGGAAGCACTCTAATCTAGTCAATAAACATCCTTACTTGAGTCCTCGGCGTCTTCAATCCGAACAACCAGAGGCGGCAGTGGAAGATCTGCAATAATAAGTGAACGAGGAATTAAACAAGCGGGCTACAAAGAAATGTGAGAGAAACAAATTCTCCATGAACGTTTACGTGCATGTCCATATTGCAAGGGGGAAGAAAGAACGATACCATCATCAGGCAAGGTGTCTCTCATCCACTCTTCATCCACAATATCTATGAGTACTCCCAAACTTATTTCTGCCATCTTCACTGTCTTATTAACAAAATGCAGCACAACAGAACAAATTAGTATTTCTAACACCCAGTACTTCATCAATTGGCATGGAAAAGCAAAATTGCGGGTATTCTTTGGTTGATCAGTGTTAGGATCCTCCTTCTAGATGCCCCTTCTAGATGGTCTCTCTTTCTAGATGGTCTACCCATTCTAGATGGTCTAAGTTTGTTGAAGGCTTGTTTTTCCATTTAGGTGTGCTTGACTTTGTTTGGTGTGTTCCACATTTAGCTTGATTTTCCCTATAAAAAAGATGTAGATGCCGTATGGCAAATCATGCAATGAAAAAAACATTTGCTTAATGCAAGAATAGGAGGCCCGATCCTCTCGAAGTGATCAATTGGAGACTCGATCCCCTTGAAGTGGTCGACTTATCCCTTATTTTCTCGATAGAGACTCTTGGGTTGCTATTAATCAGACTATGAACTGTAAAACCAGAAGTATCGTCTTACATAAACAAGCCATCCCCAAAAAGCAAGTAGTTTCCACGAAAAATCACACCAATGATCCGTTTAGTCATCAAGAAAATGCACGAAAAATAATAATAATCTCTAGAATTCCAGATTCCACGTTAGTACCTAAACCAAAAAACCTCCACTCTACTAACTCTAAACGCATCTATTATCCTTGCTTAAGGCGCATTCTTCGGTTTTTGCTTTATCTTTCCCGAACTTTTACAAGCAAACAAAGAGATAACTCAAGAACAAAAGGAAAAGAAGAAAGAACCAAAGAAGATGAAACTCACGGACGAGAGAAGTTGTGACAGTCGTTGATGGATAGCTTCAGCTTCACGGCTTCAATGCCAGTCTTTCCTTCTGATGCCAAACAGATGATTTATTTGCGCCCTAAGAAAAAGAGGTGGGCTTTTCTATTGGGCATCAGAGATCTATTAAAACATTGGCCTAACTAATACGGGCTGTAACACTAACAAAATAACTCTTTTTTTTTTTTTTAGTAGTGCTATAGAGAGCCTCTTTATATCAAGCACACCGCACGCTAGATGAGGTGGATTAATTATATTAATAAAAAACAAAATTCACAGTAAATAAACTGCTTTCCTCTCTCAGAAAACAGATTCCCGAAACAGAAGTGTTCTTTCTCTTAGTTCTTGTTCTTCGCTAGGTGTGTAACCAATTGAGTCCAGCTTGGTTTTGGATAAAATTTAGGACCAAATCGGTATGTACCAGTTTTGCATTTGTAAAAACTGATTAAGCATTGGTTACCTCTCTACACCGGTACTTCCGATTTTACCAGTTTCAGTTCGGTCTTCCGGTTTTAATAAAATGTAAATTTGTAACAAAAATCTATTTATTAAAAAAAAAACTGCTTTAAAAATATCTGTTTTATACTTACTTCTATTCCAAAATCTGATCAATACAAAAAACTCAGAAGATTGATGTTTAAGAGAACTCAGAAGATTGCAATATATATGACAAGAAAAGAAGTGCAATATATAAATGCATGATCAGTACAAAAAGTCAAATCTTATATATCATATGTTGTCTAAACATACATATATATATATATATATATATATATATATATATATATATAAGCAAGCTGCAGGTTTTAATTGTTAGGGGAATACCCAACTTGGGAAATGGCTGTTTGCCTGGCCCTAGCTAACTTGTGAATTGGTTTGAAGACCAAGACTTGTTGAGATTGTTGAGGGTATAAAGGAAGATTGTGTGAATCAAGTTCAAGATCCAACAGAGCATATCTAGGCTAAAATTGTGGTGTATAATTTCTGTAACAGCTGCACATTTTATTCCCATATCTGTACGGTGTAACCGTAGCATAGTTTTTGGCTAAGGCATCTGTATCATTCCTAAAACAGAACACTAAGAATCTGTGTATATATATTTCTGTTTTCTTATCAATGAAGGTGTGGGAAACAATTCTTTCTAAATCTCTGCAGTGAATATTTTCTTATAGAGGGCCTATGTTGTGTATGGAAATGGATGGAGGGAATGGAATGAGTGCTATGTTGTAACCAGCGCTGTACGTAGATCTTCTCTCTACCAGTAAACTAAATCCAACATTCATGTTTTTGGTTTAACATTTGCTACTTGAACCTTAGAACTTGTAGAAATTAATTCCTAGCAACCTCAAAATGTTGTGCATTGCTACTAACATATTATAAGTAATAAGAATAATGTTCATATAATTATTTTACAACTTAATGTGATACTTTCATTTCATTAAAAACATTAAAATTCAAATTTATTTAAATTCAAATTTTTACATAAATACCCTCCATTTGGAACAGGGTTGTAAAAAGAGTTATAGCAAAATAACTTACCTCTATAACTAAATATAGGCAGCCTGCAATCTGAAAATTTGAAGGGCTACCATATATAGATATTACAGATCACTAGCTATATATTAATTCTGATTATGGTATGAGATATACATATCCGAGATTTTTCCAAAGCTTGTTCATATGATTCATACCATATTTCAAAGTAATTTCAAATAACTTAAATAAGTGAAATGAAAAAAAAAAAAAGTGAAAAATTACCGTCAAAGATAGAGAGACGTGAGAGAGGGGTTGTCGGCTGCGTGAGAGATGGGAGGGCTGCGTGAGAGTGAGACGGTGAGAGACAGAGAGGGCAGCACAGCGTTGAGAGAGGGGTCGAGGGGCTGTAAGTGCGATGAGAACGGCTCAAAAGGTGAGGCCGTGAGGGGAGGTGCAACGATGAGAGAGCGGGTTGTGTTTCTAAGGGGGCGACGGCGAGAGGGAGGGGACTCGGGCTGAGGGGTCTACGGCGAGATGTGCACAGTGCAACAGCGTGGGTCATGGCCGTGTGAGAGGGTAGAGAGGCTGCGAGGTAGAGTGAGAGAGAGGAAGAGGAGGGCGGGTGGTCTTTTGGTGCTCTACAAGCAACAATTTTTTTTTTTTTATATAGTGAGTTGGACTTAAAAAGGATTATCTTGGAAAGTGACTCACCAGGTTATTAAAATAAGGGTTTTGAATCTGAAACTGATTCAAAAGTCATCCTCTCATGGTTGCAGAAAACCAAGTGTAGAATATTGTATTTGGAGGATTATTAGGAGGAGCTTCAAGAGCTATTACAAACCATGAATGTCAGATTTTCACATATTTTTAGAGAAGGAAATGTTGTTGCAGATTGGTTAGCTCGATGGGGTGCAAGAGAGGGAGATGCGGAATGGAGGAATGCCTGTGAGTTTCCATCTCTGCTGCGGGGCTTGGTCAGAATTGATAAATGGGGGCTCCCTGCAATCAGGTGGCTAAAATAGCGCTGGGTTTTGAAGCAGAGAGATCATGCGGTCATGTTGGTCTGCTGTGGTCTGTTTAGGTGTGCGATTTCAGTAGTGTTTATTTCTTAGCAAGTATTCTTAAGATTGTTTAGAGTTTTGCCTTTTATAGGATTGTTTAGAACTTTATAACTGTTTGGTTTGTTTTATATTGTTTATGTTGGTTGGGTTGTATTTGGGAGAATTTTATTTGCATACTTGTAATCTCCCAGATGCCTAAGTTGTAACCACGATATTCCTCCACCATAAGTGAGGGATCTTTAATAAACTTGGAACGAGGCTGCTATGTGGGTGGCTACCGGCTCTTTACTAAAAAAAAAAAAAGAATAAATTGTTTTAAGACACACAAAAAGAAAATCAAAGCAAACAAAATCAATAAACGTTGAGAAAGTCAGAATCAACCATTCCCTAGGATATGCTAATCTGCCAAGATTGATTTCGGCCAAACAAGGGGCTTTCATTCCGGGTCGTAGCATTTTTTAGATTTATGGCTCAAGAGATGGTCCATGCTTTGGCGGAAATGTCATGGTTAAGCTTGACATGGCAAAGGCAAATGACAGGGTGAATTGGGATTTCTTAATTAAAGTCCTTGGTTGTTTTGGTTTCTCACAACAATTTTGTAACTTGGTAAAGGCATGTGTTGTTTCTCCTTGGTTTTCGGTGATGATGAATGGGTCGTCTAAGGGTTTTTTCAAGCCTACAAGAGACTTCCGGCAAGGGGATCTGCTTTCGCCTTATTTATTTATTCTAATGCAATAAGTTCTATCGAGGCTACTGCGAAAGGAGTTTGAAGAGGGTCGTATTGGTAGGTAATATCATCCTTTAGGGGCCCCTCTGGTGTCGCACTTGTTATATGCAGATGCTATTTTAATTTTCCTTAGTGGTGAAAAGAGATCATTACGGAGACTGGGGAACATTTTATCCTGTTATGAAAATTGGTTTGGCAGAGGGTTAGTAGGGAGAAGTTTGCAATTTTTACCTCACCCAATATCAGTGTAGCACGACAACATGGTCTGGTAAGGTTAACAGGGTTTTCGCATGGGCATTTCCCTGTTACGTATCTGGGGGTCTCGCTGGTAAGTGGGCATTTGAAAGCAGCTCATTTGGAACAACTGGTAGTGAAATTTCTGGCCAAGGTTGCAGGGTGGAAAGCGAGATTATTGTCCCAAGGAGGGCAGTTGTTATTGCTCAAGCATGTGCTATCCAGTATGGCTTCACATTTATTGGCTGTGATGAAAGTCCTGAATATTGTTCTTAAAAGGATCAACTCCATCCTATCCACTTTCTTTTGGGGAGAAAAGAATGGAAAAGCAAAAACAAAGTGGTGTGCGTGGTCTCGGATTAATAAGCCAATAGAGGAGGGCGGGTTGGGTTTGAGGGATTTTTCAGAGATATAGAAAGCGATGCACATGAAATTGGCATGGCGTATTTTATCGCTGGACTGCTTGTGGTCTCGGTTTATGGTGTCCAAGTATGGTAGAGGCCAACATGCCTCTCTATTTGTAGCAAGATCGAGTAGTTCGAGACTCTGGAAATCAATTGTGGCTATTCTTCCGGATGTTTGTGAGGCTACCAAAGTCAGACTTAAGGAGGGTAGAGCATCATTTTGGTTTGATAGATGGTTCTCAAATGGGCCTATATGTAATATGGTGGATGTGATTGGCAGTCCGTCACTGCAAATCAAGGAGGTCTGGGTCGATGAGAATTGGAATGTCGACATGCTGGAGCAGTTAGTTGGTGCGGATAATGCGAACGATGTGATCCGCAAGATTGGGGCAGGCAGGCCTGGGAGTGATGTTTTAATATGGAAACCCACACAGGATGGTCGGTTTTCTACAGCCAGTGCCTGGGAGTTAATTAAAGTGAAGGCAAACCAACATCATTGGATGGACTGGATATGGAGCAACCACTTGTCGAAGAAAATTTCTATGTGTATGTGGCGGGCTCGGTTTAACTGTTTAACTACCAATATCAGGGTACAATCACATGAAGTGTGTTTATTGCATCCAGGTGTGACTATTGTACATCGCCACAGACGGAAACACTGGATCATATTCTTGCTACTGGACAGATTGCAGATCAGGTATGGCATACTGCATCCTTGGCTTTAGGGATTTCTTGTCTGCATGCTAGAACCTGGTGGCACAGAGTTGTGGCATGGATGGCTTGTGCGAAAAAAGGAACTAAGAGGGGTATTTTAATTGGCTTGTTACCAAGCATCCTGACGTGGTCTTTATGGAGAAGGAGATGCCAAGCTCAGATGGAGGGTGTGCAGGTTAATGCAGTGGTTGTTTGGAGGTTTATTTGGTCATGGTTGGAGAAATTGGTCAATGACTTGGATGATAAGAAGTTGACGCAAATTGACAGGCAGATTTTGCATGCTCTGGAAATTAGAACCAGAGTTCGTGTAGAGCACAAATCATAGCACGTAGCATGGATGAAGCCTCCAAGTGGTTGGTGGAAGTTGAACGTGGATGGCAGCTGTCGTGGGAATCCCGGAAATTGTGGTGGAGGTGGAGTATTGCGGGATCATTGGGGTTGGATTATAGCAAGTTTTTCTACGCCTTATGGCTTCGGCACCAACAATGAGGCTGAACTGAGAGCCTTACTCCAAGGGGTTCGGTTATGTAAAGAAATGGCCTGTCGACATGTGATTTTGGAATGTGATTCCAAGGTAGTGGTGGATTGGGTAAAGAATAGGTGTTGTAACTTATGGTATCTTTGGGACTTTTGGGATGCACTCTTTCAGGAACTGGATGGCGTTAGTTTCCAAGTGGTTCACCAGTTCCGAGAAGGTAATCAAGCTGCGGATTATTTGGCAAGAAAAGGTGAAGAGGGGATTAATTGGAGTTTTGTTTCAGATAGTGGTCTACCAAGATTGTTGAGGGATATTTTGAGATTAGATGTGCTGGGTCTACCGGCTATTTGGAGATAGTTCTTTGTTAGGAAGGCCTGGTCTGGAGTGTCTTTAGTTTTTGTTTTGTATATGGTGTTTTACTTGGGTTGGTTTATTGAGTTGAGTCCCTTGTTGTTTTGTTATTATAGTTTTCCTCCGCCATAAGTGAGGAATCTTAATAAATTGGGATGAGGTTATTCGTAGACATGTGATCTCATCTATTTGATAATAATAATAATAATAATCTGGCGCGTGCTTCTGAACTGCTCCCAACTTGTGGTCCAATATACAAGAGCTGAACGCGTGTCGCAGTATTATTTTCAGTCCCACAACCCCTTTTCCATGCAACTTTCATTGCTTCCTTTTTGGCAAACAAATACCATGTTGCCATGTTGGTGATTGGGAAATTTTCGTGCGTGGAGGGAGAGCTACCGATATTCATATCATGTTGGTGATTGGAGAATTTTGTGCTTAGTTCTCTTTTTTCCTCTTTTTAATGCTCGTGGACAGATTATGAGGTCCGTAGCTCCTAAACTTTTGCCTCACCGACATCATTGGTGAGTCAAAACCGGCCCTAGGTGGCGTACGTCTGCAACAACTGTGGTGAAATGTAAACTTAAAATAGCCAAAGACTACAAGGATGAGGTATCTATCACCTTTACTCCTTTTCTTTGAATTAGTGTCCACTTTTACGTTAAAACTTGGTTTGGATAGTGGAATGAGATAATATGAGATGAGATGAGATGATTTTAAATGAATTAAAATAAAATATTATTAAAAAAATTAAATTATTTATTATATTTTATGTAAAAATTTAAAAAACTTGTAAGAATGAGATGATCTCTAAATTATGTATCCAGGACTAATACAAGAAATTGCGCCCTTTCCTTGACTGTTTAAAGGCCGAAGTGTGACTTTATTAACAGTCACAGATCGACGCGCGTCAGCTAGCTAGCTGTTTCAAAGGCACGAGTAGTGTGACTTTATTAACGTACAGTAGCCCGCGTCACATGGCTCCTGATTTTGACAATCGTTCATGAGGTTACGAAGACGTGATATGTATTATGAATTTATGATCATGTCAGCCAAAGAAAAATGAATTAACGTGGAAGATCACGTTGAAGAATATCGACCCATTTTTTTCCTATAAAAGCCGAACTAGAGCTTGCATTAGTACTTGCCAGAATTAATTGAAAGGAAAATCATGTCTTCTTCTCTGTCTGGTAAGTTAAGTATTGAAATAGAGGTGAGGTCACCAGCTCGTGCTTTTTATGAGGCTAACGCCAAACGATTGTATGAGGTACCAAAACTTTGCCCTAACTATATACCCAAGATTGATTTAGTAGAAGGTAAATGGGAAGAAGTGGGTGCTGTCGTGAACTGGCATCTCGTATTCGGTAAGGGCAACAGATGTTTGTTAATTAATGTTGATCACATATTGTACGTATTAATATAAACTCTCTCACGTGCATGTCACAAACTACTATGAACTTTTAATATACACCCTATCATGTAATTACATGTTGACACCATTGCAGCCTGCATGTATGGTTTCATATAAATATATATATATATATATATATATATATATATTTCAAAGATTCTTATTTTTTTTATTGGTCTGGTTTCGTAGGGGGGAAAACTATAATTTCCAAGGAGATATACGAGAGCGTAGATGACGAAAAACTATCGGTTACTTACAAGGCGATAGGAGGATTAGTCGAAGAGTCATTCAAAAGTTTCAAGTTCATTTTTCATGCCATTCCGAAGAAAGAGGGATGCTTGGTCCGTTGGACTTATGAATATGAGAAACTTAACGCGGATATTCCAGATCCAAAAGAATTGCTTCAGTTTGCAGTTGATTTTACCAAAGAGATGGATGATAATCTTATGAAGATCAGCCAGGAGTAGAAGGAACGTCAAAAACATCACATGATGCATATAGCATGTATATATATATAAATATAAATAAGTACCTTTATTTTCTGAAAAGGAAAGTACGTAAAAAGGTACCCTTTCATGCATCATGTATTGTTGGTTTTTTGTTTTTGTTTTTGTTTTTGGTCATCTGAGCTTGATCAGCAGGTACGTACCTCGTGTCTTTCATACAGGTGGATCGATCCATTATATGTACTCATATGATATCTGATCTATCTCTATCAATTTATGCTTATAATAAGCCTGCAAACGAAACTTCCTTATATATGCTTCCTTATCAATTTATGCATATATAAGCCTGCACTATGTGATGGCTTATATTCTTTTTGCCCTTAATTTATCATAGATCTCTTAAACAAGCAGACCATCAAATCATGAGTTCTCATCCCGTACGTACAGGGCAAGTTGGTTGGTTATGGGAATATTATGCGGGGGGTCGAGAGCATACAAAACAATAGCTTCAAGTGACTATCTAGATGGAAGAAGATTTGATGGATATTTGGGTTGATGGATTTGAGAAAAAAAATTTATGCTGCGTTTGGTTCCCAAACTCAGCTGAGTTCAGTTGAGTTCAGTCTAATTTTAAACTGAATCTAACATCCAAATATCCAATTCTCAAATTACTAAACTCATCTCAACTCAAAACTTTCTTACACGTAGAATCCAGAATCTTTTTTAACTTAAAACATCTTTATACGTTGGACCTACAACATTTTTTAATTTTTCATAAGAAGTATTAAACTCATCTTAATATCCAAACACACTTTAAACTCAGTTTAGATGAGTCATACATAACTCCCTCTACTTCTTAACTTACTATTATTCATAAAGAACTTAACTCAGTTATGCTCAGCTCAACATCCAAACGCAGCCGATTTGAATATTTAAAATACTACAACATTTACTGCTTTTTCCCGAGAGTGACTGTCGTGAGAAAAAATATATCCTTAGTGGGAAAAATAGTTTTTGCCACCAATTTGGTTCGTAGGAGACTTGTGGCACATAATTGGTAAAGAAATGATATTTTTCCACCAAACCACAAGTTTATGCAAAAAAATATTTTTTTTTTCCTGCAACATCCATGGCGGTTAAAGCATTTTTTCTTCGTGTCAAATAAGGTCTCATCTAATATGATGTGATGAGAAATGATATGATTTTCCATGAAATTAGATGGTGTCAAAAACTTTTTGCCCATGAAACTTCATCGTGGAAAATCAAAACTATTATTCATGAACATTATTCATGAATAATGTTTCCATTATTCATGAAACTTCTATTGTAGATGGGAAAATGGAAACTTTTTGCCCATCTACTATTGTTTTACTCATGAACATTATTCATGGCAATAGAATTTTTAGCACGATCAATTTCAACAGCTATAACTATTTCTCACCAACCAACAAGTGATACAAATACAATCAAATACTCAAACATCACTGTATTGAAGGCTTTCTACTCAATAGACCATAAAGTGATAAAACCAACACCTGAAATTTTATTCCAACCAAAAATTAAGATAACCAATATATATAACATAAATAATCAGTAATTTACAACTTTGCCCACTGGGTTAACCAATAAATTAAGGTCATAAAAATACATCAATGTTTGCAAATAGGACCGTACAGGAAGGAATTAGCCAACATGCATGTTAGTAATGTTCATAAAAAATCATTGTGCCTATCTACATGTATACATATTTTTGCACATATAGACACATTATAGCAACAAACACATGCTGCTCTTGTTTGCTCCAATTCATCTCCATTAATGTCATTCTACAAAGCCTCTTAATCCACAAATATTGCTTGCTCATAATTACCTGAAAAACCATGTAGTTAACCATATTAGCCAATACAAAACATTTATTTATTAGCTACTAGGACATTACTATATTATCAATCAAAGGCTGATACAAATAAGGAATCTGGGACATTAACCTATACACTAATTAAAACTTCCCCATATCTCACCACTTTGATTTCATAGACCTTATTTAAGTTATCATAACATGATCCCACCAGTTTAAGACCTCTCAAGACATTTAAATATTGGCATGAACACATTTGAAACTGAGCATTGCTATGTGGTTTACAACCTGATCTTAGGAGCCATTGAACAAGATTAATGAAGACTTCAAACTAAAACTCTAGTATCATTTTTCACATAAAGCTCGAGCAGCATACCACAATAACCAGCCATATATACATGATCCACCATGTTTGTAATTCATACAAGAGTACTGCTACCCGTACTTTTAATTAACGTAGAGTTTTTACGTGCTGGCAGCCTCTTTAAGGTCATCAAGGAAGATACTGGATTTTACAAGATATAATAAGTAGGTTTTCATGGAAGATCGTAAGATGGTTACCATATGCACTATTTGCTGTAACAGCTGCTGCAGAGAGTATGCTATCATAGCAATTTCTCATCTCTTGCTTGTCCTACAAAGTAAAAAATAAGAATAATATAAAACTGATGAGAACAATAATTTTACAAAGGACCTAGATAGCACATCAAATTCATCCATGTGAATTGGGGGGCATAATAGCTGGAGTACATAGAAATAAACGCTGTCAATAAAGTTCTTTCTTGAGAGCATCCTCATTGGATGATGAAACATGGCCTTTTTAGGCCAGACGTCTGCCAGGAGAATACATATTTTAAAGTCCATAAAGACCTCCAAAAGAATCTTCAAGGTGCTATTGCATGCCAAAGAGTCTAGCTTAAAAATGAAAAATAAATCAAGCAAGGAGCTGCAATAAAGGCATTCAATAATAATAAGCAAAGCAAGATTGATCAAAGCTTACCAAGCTGCCCGTATTACAATGTTAGAACCAAGAGGACAACGAAGCAACCGCAAACCAACCTGCATGAAATATTAATGAAAGTCATTTTAATCCTGTATCCGTTAGGAAAAGAAAAATAGTTCTAATACTCTAATACGGAATAACAAGTTTAATGATAGAAGGCGTTAATAATTTAATGAGAATAAACATAAATGAAAATAGACATGGCATATAAAGAAAGATCACAAAAAATAAAGCCCTCCCAAAACTTAATCAATTCATCGAAAAATCTCAGGAAGATGATTGCTTATATGCTTTAACCCAAAGCAAAACACTTCAGACCCTCAAAATTTCTTCTACTCTTATCTTTCAAAACACTAGTTCACCCACACAAAAGGAGTGACATTACTCAACTCATCCCAAATATGTAAAGCAAAAATAACAAACACATAGTACTTCATTCTAATGAAATACATCAAGGCCATGGAAATACATCAATATTGTTTGCAAAGTGGGGAGTACAGGAGGGAGCCTACATGCCCCCAATTTTGGTAGCTTACTTTATGCCTAACTACGTGTACATAATATTTTTGGTTCTAGACACAAACTCTTACCATGCTGCTGAATGTCAGCTCCAGTTCATCTCCCCAAAATCAACAAATAAAGCCTCTTCATCCACACTAAAGCTAGTGAAAGAAGGGGAATAACCCGACAAATAATAAACTCCAACTTTATTCCTTATTATTTATTCTAGTGTCAACTAGACATGATTAAAAAAATCATGTAGATAACAAAAACTTCATTAGATAACTAGAGAGCATTTTTACAACATGTAGATTGTCTACACATTATGAACCAAAACCTAGTCAAGCTATAAACTCTTACAAGTGCATGTAGTAGATACATATTCATGGCTTCTACTACTCTTTCCTGCAACCAAATAAGAAGGCATCAAAATAAAATCACATCAGTCAACACTTAAAAAGAAAAAGTTCAAAAACCTTCAAGGGTAACCTAATTAAGGTGGCACAAATAAATGCAATAGTAGTTAGTTAGTTCAAAAACCTTTAATAGACCAACTGAGATTCAAGTATAACTCCAAAAATTGGTAATTTCTCACTAGTATAAATCAACTAAAAAACAACTATTTCATTTATCCCACAAAATAATTGAACCAAACAATTCTAAAAATCAATAAATCAAAAATCAAAGACAACCGTGGCTTGATAGAGACAAAGCTAGAGAGAGACAGAGATCAGCTTACCATAGAAGGATGGTTGGGTTTGGTGGCGCACAGTGCACTGGGCCATAGATGGATGGTTGGGTTTGTTCTAGTACTCTGATACGGAATAACAAGTTTAATGATAGAAGTAGTTAATAATATAATGAGAATAAACATAAATGAGAATAGACATGGCATATAAAGAAAGGTTGCAAAAAACAAAGCCCTCGCAAAACTTAATCAATTTTAGAAAAATCTCAAGAAGATGCTTGTTTATATGCTTTAACCCAAAGCAAAACACTTCAAACCCTCAAAATTTCTTCTACTCTTATCTTTCAAAACGCCAGTTCACCCACACAAAAGGAGTGACATTACTCAACTAATCCCAAATATGTAAATCAAAAATAACAAACACCTATAGATTCCAAGCCAATACATTAATAGTGTAACAAAACATCAAGTCATAACTACACAAAATATACATATTATTTAAGATGAGTTGTATAGACATGAGTACATCCAAGTCATAACTATACAAAATTATATTACAAAGATTTAAATGCAGGTATTATATTACAAGTGCATGTGGTTGGCAGCTCGATCGATCTTCTAGTTCATTTTGACTCTTGAACACCAACTCCTTCATCTTTGAGGCTTTCAGAACACTCAATCGTTCAACTTCTAGCTCAGTCTGAAACAGTATACAAAGCAGCACTAACTACTACATAGCATCGTCTTAATCGAAGTAATTCTTGAAAATTAAAGATATTAAGTATCACCTTTTCAATGAAATTAAGAGCAAGGCACCCTTGCGTTGACACCTCATTTACCGAGGAAGAAATTAAGCTAGGCGAGGTGGGGTTAAGAACAGAGTAAGGGATCGAGGGAGGGCCTCGGGCTGTTGGGCTATGCGTGGAGGAGCAAGGGGCTCCGACGGAGGACTGGAGACGGCGGCAAGGTGTGGGTGGTGGCGCAGGGCGCCTCTAGCGGCGGCGATATAGAGAAATTCTAGAGAGAGAGGTGAGGCCAAATTTGAGGAAAAGGAAAGAGATCAGTGTGGGGGCTGGGGGAGGAGTCGCGTGTGCTATAGCGGCGGCGGCTCTAGGCAGCAGTAACCATGGGAAACCCGAGAGAGAAGAAGCTACAGGGAGGAAGAGGGAGGGGGAGATCGGGGTTGGCTGAAAGGGAGGAGGAGGAGGTGGCCGGCGAGGTGGGGTCGTCGGGGACGGGATGTGCGCGGCGGCTTGGGTTGTGTGCGGCTTAGGCTTGAGGGAGAAGAGGGATCGGGAAGAGAAAGGGGAGCGGGGCGGGGGGTGCTAAAGAGGAAAGGAGAGAGAGGGAGAAGGGAAAAAGGCTGGGGTTTTGGAATTTAACTGCAACCCTTTATCTTGGGTCCAGTTTTGATCTAAAGGTGGAAAATAAATCACTTAAAATAGCTAACTAAAACATAATTTGTGGCAGTTCATTCTCGCCGCAAAAGTCAATATTTTCTCACAACAAAACTAACTTTCTGTTAACTCTATTTGCGACGGTATTTCTCGTCCCAAAAACTAATATTTCCTGGACGCAAAAACTTTCTTGTAAGTTTATTTGCAATGACTTTCTATCACCGTAAAATGAGTTTATTTCATTGCAAAAGTTATTTTCCCACAAAGTTTTACTTGTCTAGGTGACTCGTGGCAAAATACTTGTTTTTTTTCCGCGAACAATTTTTGTGTCATCAACATACTATTTTCCATGATTGTATATCTTGAAAAAATAATTTGCGAAAAAAGCTCATATTTGTTGTAGAATTTGGACCATATCTTAAAATTAATTTATAGATCTACTTCCTGCCTGCATTGAGCTCATATCTTCTTACTCGATCAAGAGAAAGATGAACCTCGCCTCAAAGCTCTTAAGAATTTGACAGTACACTCTAGATCTAGATCTGAGGTCTGGTTGAGAATGCTGTCCAAAGATGATTGAGAATTCAAGAGAGCATCCTGATCTTTACTGAAAACAAGGCTAACACTCCGTCACTCTACGGTTCACTACAAGAAAAAATGGTTTTTTCCAGCAACATTAAGTAGCAAGAAAAAGTCATAAATCAGTGGCAAAATAATTATTTTCGGCTATTTTTTATCGCCGGAACGTCCAAGCTCTTAAGAAAATGCTGTATGCAGCGGTCGCAAAATAATACGTTTTCAGCAATAATTATCACCGGAAAAAGCCTAGCGTTCACCGAACATTTCCCAGGCAATGATGTGGACTCTGAGCAGGATTGAGGACTACGAGTAGATTTATTTTGCCAAGGTCCCAAGGGTCTTGATAATTGGTGGCATGTGCTTGTCATTATGCTCCTCTGTATGACTTGTACCACGGTTATCTTTATTTTAGTACAAGAATAGTCTCTCCAAGCTTTAAAAATAAAAATAAAAACTAAAAAATAAAAAGAAAAATTGTTTGCGTTAATTTGTTGTTTGTTAAAGATTTAAAAAATGATTAGTGTTTGTGAAGACCCTACTCCCAATGATTACCTAACCCCAAAAAACATAAACAAGGGCACGGTTAATAATAGCACAGAAGAAGTACGGGACAAGGAAAAAGATGAGGTAAAAGAAGACATGAAAGGATGAGTTCGAGAAAGTGAATAGTATTTTCAACTGACAGGAAAATTAAAATAAAACTTTTTTTTTGACAACTTTTTTTGTGCAATTTTAAATGAAATCTGAATTAGTCTCTTTCTTAGTTTCTTGCCTCCACGGTAAGAAATAAGACTTTTTCCAGCATCACATTTCATCGCAAATATTATGAAAATCGCCGGAAACATTCTCGCCGCTATTTCAATCATCGTATGTTTGTTGCAATTGTTTTTTTTTTTTTTTTTGTGTAAAATCAGTGACTCGCAAAAATCATCGCAATTAGTTACCCTTTTCCGGTGAATATTGGTGATGCAATTACATCTATAATCGCCACAATTGGTTGTACAGATCTCACACTTACATCATTGAAAAAAGTTAATTGCGGCAAAAATTTTCCTCACAATAGGTTAACTCTTCGTCGCAAATAGTGGATCCTTTTCTCGTCAATTGCCAAAATAACCAAAAGTAGCTATTTCCAGCGATTTTTTATCGCCAGAAATAGTGTAACAATTTTAAAAATATATTTTCGGAGATTAGAAATCGCCGGAAATGGCCCTTACAAAAAAAAAAAAAATGCATTAAACAGGATACATGAAACATTCATATTGTATCCTTCAAATGCCCAACATTAACAAATCTGCCTCTAAAAGCAGGCCACCTAGGTATTTAATGGGTCTATAAGCATGCATTTGCACTACAAGATATACTCTTCTACAAATTAATTAAAAAAAAAAAACTTTGCACTTGAACAAAATAAATGCTATAAAATGGTGTGCATAAATTGTAAAGTGTATAACCCATTCATGCAAAATAGCCCCAACTGCTCTAACACTTTCACTCAAGGGGTTGCAATTTTAAAAGAATCAAAAGAAAATAACGTCAGAAATGTCAAAGAAAGCACTTCACAAAAATATTAGGTTATGCCTAGTTAACTAGCACTAACCTCCATTCTTCTATTGTATAGTTTCTTTAGCAACTTCATGTTAGGTGCCTCAGATAACTCATTGCAGCTGTCAATGTACAGTTTTATCAAAGGCTTTTGGACCCATCCTGGAAAAGTAACAAACAAATTAAACTCATACTTAACTGGCAAAAACAGCACTTCAGTGAGCAAAAGGTCAAAATGGAAATACTAACGTGGAGCAATTCCGATTTACATAATGAGCCCCTACATTCCTACTTTAAAGACTGCCTAAAAGATGTATCCAGCCAACATGTAATGCATGCAAATAGCTGATTACAAATATTATGCTTTCCTGACTCAGCTGATATAATTTTGGGTGAATTTTTACCCGATACAATGAGAAATCAGAGGAACATCGTCTTTCAACTCTGCTACACTGGCTACTGACTTTGATCTGCTAGAATTCCATTTACTCATCTCAGGCGAGCAGCGTGCATTATACCTACCTTCTGACAAATGATCATTCCCTTCAGTGTCAGCCTCAGAGCAGCAATCCTCTGCCACTTTATGTCTTTCAAGGTCCTTATCTCCTGACTACTTCAGGAGATAAGTCAATTAAAAGCTGCAATCTCCTACAGAAGAGTCTTTTTTTAAGCACTTCTATAACTTATTACAAAACCCATTAAGGAGGATTGCATGAACCATATTTACCTGGCCTTTCCAACATTGTCAAATCTTATCATGTGGCTATAGTGCATAACAAAAACTTTTATATATACATGCCAAAACTTTTGTTTTACAAGTTTCTAAACGTTATTTCCTTCCATCAAGAAAGATAACCCAATCCATCAGCACTTCTTACTGAGTTCATATCCTTAGTTAAGATTCTCAACATGTATATTCAAAAGTCTATGAGCTTATAATTGATGAATACTACAACTAAAATTGCGGCACTGATTGAATTCAATTTTTGATATTGAACAAGCTAAATTAATATGCAGCAAGTTAATAAGTAAGATGGGGGTTGAAGAAAACCAGATATGGAATTTCACAAAGGATTGGAAGTTTATAGTTCAAAGTGCAACATTTTTTTTTATCACAAATGAGAGATACAGAAATGGAAGGGTGAGACTTCTAGCTCCACAGTAAACGATGAGTTGTGGAAGAAAGCAAATGAGATACAAGTACCACCAACAATCAAAAGTCGAATTATTGATAAATAGTACTGATCCAAGAACTCCTACTCCAGTTTTCATATTATAAGTGCTCCCTATGAATTTATCATCATGAAAATTAGAAATATCACTCAGATATACTAGATTTGGATCTTTATAGCAGAGGACTAGGTTATAAAGTTTCAGTTTTGGTACCCATATAATAAATATTTGATAAAAGAAAAAAATTCAAAAAAAATGTGATGTGTGGAGTGTGGGTAAATGGTAGGAAGTTGTGAAATTTTTTTGTTAAAACAAAGGGGTTTTTCAATTGGGAAGAGGGTGAGGAATGTATTTATCAAAATTATTAATAATAGTCTAATGCTATAGTGGTAACATACTATAGTCTGTTAGACTATAGGTTAAAAGAGTGCGTGGCGCTCTCCCTTCTCTCTCTAGAAAAAAGTCACCCTTCTCTCTAAACTCTCTCCATAGATTCGATTAGAGGGGGTGGGAGTTTTAGCTCCCTTCCCCCTCCCTCCCACTCTCCCCCTTCCCTTCTCCTCTGTGTAGTGGTTAGTTTTGTATTTTTTTAAGCCAAATAAGGGAGAATCGTTGATCTGGAAGTTTCTGGCAACCACAGCCCAGCATGCACCCCTCCATGGTGTTGCCTAGCTGCCAATATTCAAAACCACCGAATATGGCGCCAAACGGAACTGTGAGTGGCCTAAGTTTGATTATATATCATTGTCCCCAACTTCAACCCGCCCAAACGCGAGGGTTGAAGTTCTTGGAGATGTTAGGCACGTGGCTCCCACACACCACCAGGAAGCCCTCTGCCAACGCCACGCACAGCACTTCTAGAGCTTGTGAGTCTAAGACTTTCAAGATCAGCCGTCAGTTTTCCTCTCAGAGTGGCGCATATACTAGACCCATCATAGCAGCCTCTTAGTACATTATTTTTTCGATTTTGCACAGTGTTCTCCATTGTATTTTATTTCGTGTCATGTCTTTACTTTTTAGAAAAATAAAAATCTAAAAAAATAGTGCATTCAGACCTTAATCCGAATAGAGTGGTCCCCCACTCCACTTGCCAGTGCTCATGGTGGGGTTGGTGCCCCATATTCCGCTTAGTCGGGGTATGGGATTTTGTTAATTCTATCATGGACAGAGCTGTGCACCACAAATCTTTTAGACTTAGGTATTTAGAGATCAGCCATCTGAACTAGACCATGTCAGTCACGGAAGTGTGCTGGGAAGCTATTAACGTTTGTAACTAACTTGTTTTTAAATCAAATTTGTATGTCCTCTATTGTGAATGGAATATGGTCCGTTATTATAAAATATATATATTAGACTATATAATAGTATTAATATTAGACTATTAGTATAGGTATATATTAGTATTAGTTATAGTGAAAAGAAAGATCTACAATAAAAAGAAAAATCTGTTATGGAATAAAATTAGTCCAAAAGTCTAAATTAGAAATCTAAAAAAAGTCCAACAAATTGCAAGTCCAAATTCCAAAAGTCTAAATTACAAGTCCAAAAGTCCAAAAAATTACATGTCCAAAATACAGCAAACGGTCCCTATGTCTCTTGTGAACGTTGAACCTCTTCTGTTAACTGCTGATGATGGCTTTATATTTGTTCTTTCACTCGTTCTATCTTCATTAGTCGTGGTTGCAAATTTTGAACGTACCGGTCCACACATTTTTTCAACTCCTTATTTTCTTATTTTAATATTTTATTTTTTCTACTTTTATTAGTAAGCCTTTGTTGCAACTTAGAAATTTGATTTTTAAATTGATCAACCTCATTCACTCGTGACAGTAATTTTTGAGACATAGATGTAATAGCGACAACATATTGAGCATCGAGCATTCTCGATCCTACAACAACCTCAGCATCGGTCTTGTTCTGTGTACTTTGAAGGGTGAAAATGGTCTCTTATATAGAAACCCAGAGCATTCAAGGCTCTACGAAAGCTGAAACAGGTGGGACCTAGGGTGGAGTTTTACAGCATGTATTAGGGACCCAGGACTCCTTAATTTACGGCATTTGTCGGACTTCGGGTTTTTATATATGAAATTATGTCGTTTCACGCAACTCAGTTTTAAAATTCTCCCCCTTGGACTTAAACAGTGTCGTTTAGATCCTATTTTATACTAAATGGCATTGTTTTGTGTTTGGCAAAAGAGGTATAGTGTTATTCTTTTATCTTTTTGTCACATATTTTAATTAAACAAATTATTTAAATTACTTAAAAAAATCATTAGTAAAAGTATTTTTTAGTTTTACCAAGTAATCATTTATTTTTTGTGGATTATTAATTTTTTCAATTAATTCTAATATAATATCTTCATGTTTAGAGAGTAAATTAATGGTTTTATTACAAATATAATTATTTTTATCTAAGCAATTAAAAATTAGTTTATACTAAATAGCTATAGACTATACCAATATTAATAGTGATATCCATATTATATATAGTTATAGACTTATAGTGAACTTAATACTAACATATTAAGTTAACTATACTATTAGTCTATTATATATATATATATATATATATATATATATTATGCTATAACTCTAAAATATTATAATGATATTAGTATTAGTTATAGTGATTTAGTATAACTATATTAGTATGAGTATAACTATAGTCTATATTAAATTATTAGTGTTAGTTATATATTAGTATAGTTATATTAGTTATATATTAGTATAGCTATATAATATATTAGACTATATAATAGTATTAATATTAGACTATTAGTATAGTTATATATTAGTATTAGTTATAGTGATTTAGTATAACTATATTAGTATAAGTATAACTATAGTCTATATTACTATATCATTATTTTATATGTGATTATTTAGTATAGTGATTTATATTAATAACATATAATCAAACAAATTACAAATATTCATATTTAAGATTAACATTTTATATTATAATTTATAACTTATAATATGAAAACTCTATGATCAAACAATACTAATATATATAATGTTTGCTGTAGTGATATATGATATATAATTATATATTATATATAAAACTTATATATCAAAAATATTTTGTATAATATATTAATATATAAAATTAATTTTTATATATATTTTCCAACCGGTCTGGTCCTGAAAACTACGAAACTGAAACTGAACTAGGTCCGACCGGTTTTCCTAATATAGGAACCTGTTTCGGATCGGACCGATTTAAATTTACACCCCTATTCTTCGCTATCGAGTTCAAACCCTCTCTCTGATCTTTGTAATGCTAGATTTTTGCCCTATTGATTTTTATTTGGCTGACAAATAATATTGAATATGGGCCTTAGAAACAGGGAGATTTTTTTCGTGTGGGGAACATGTGACGTCCCGACTCTCATGTACAAAAAAACTCGAGAATCGTAACGTCAGGATGATGACAACATGGGTCACGCATCCCAACAACAAGTGACAAGTGTGTGCAACAAATAAACAGTGTACAATAAAAATAAGTAGTGGATAATAAATAAGTCAACTAATACCAGAATTTTGTTTAATACAAATAACTAAATATAAAGCATCTTAAAACAAAACCAATATCCCAAAATAATACAAGAGTTGAAAAAAAAAAAAACATAAACACAAGTGATCCCAGATCACTTCTCCGGCAAAGCCAAATCCTCAAGTTCGGCATCTTCATCATCATCAACAAAATCTACAGTACCATTAAATGGTACCATAGGTAAGTTATAACCCAACCAATCCTGAGATAAAAACATATTTAATGCAATCAACCATGCATGCATATGATGTACTATGCATGAAATCCAAAAATATCATTTTTTTCAAAAATGAATATTTTTCCAACATACGCCCAAATCTCATTTTGGCCTAAAAACATTTCTAATAAAACCTTTCCATCATTTTCCCAGAAAATAGCCCAAAACAAATATCCATCATTTTCCTAGAAAATGACTTACACAAAAATCCATTATCCAACACCCTATTTTCCCAGAAAATAGCCATTTATCAATTTTATCTGTAGGCACCATGATCTCCCCTAGGGATCATCCGCATACCCTGGCTTCATAACGAGCGATGCCCAGTTTTGCACCCAGTGCATTCGTGGCCAAGCATCCTCTAGCCCCTACTAGCAGAAGAGCCACGGAGTCGACACGAAACCCGTCCGATCCTGTTGTCACTCGGTGACAACCCAGGGGACGTCACTCAGTATATTCCGCTCCCGAGTGACCAGAAGAGCTCCACTGAGATAATGCTCCATCTCGGCTTGGGTTCGTGATACACACGTACTCAAAATCCATTTCACACATAAAAATTCAGTTTTTAAATATCCACATGAACATGAATGCAATTACATGAAAACTCAGTTTTCAATTTACAAACATGATCATGCGTGCACATGCAATGTAACAAACCAACATCAGTATCCAACAACTAACCAAATCACAATATAACCAATCATATAAATAACTCTATCCTCCAATCCATCTGACCCCTGACTCCTCGGACTCAGTCCGAAATAACTAACCAGAACATAGTAAAGTGAGTTAGTACAAAAATATATTTAAATCTCAAAAGATGTCTGGGAAAATACTTACAGCACTATATAATAATTTTTAGAGGATCAATGATGAACTAGAAATGCCAAGACAGCAAATCCATAGTGTAAAATACACTGTGGCCGTGGGTCTCAAAAATTCATTTTTGAATGGAGTCAAACCAAGACTCGAAATTGGTAGGGTAGGGCCTAGGGAGGTCGGTGAAGCTAATGGTGGTGGCCTTTGGTCGTGGGTGGTGGCAAAATGGGCGGTTTAAAGCCAAAAAGGGTCAAATTGGAGTTGTGGTTAATGCGGCTTCACCAGTGACGGATCGGAGTTGGGGTTGGGTCCATCGGGTTGCTAAGAGGTAGAGGAAGAAGTGGTGAAGAGATGGTGGCTGGAGGTGGCCGGACGGCGGCGCTGGAGCTCAAAAGTCGTGCGGCTTTAGACGGGGAGTGGAGGTTCACGACGGCACTAGGTGACCTGAGATTGGTAGGGTATGGTCGCCAACGGCTGGGGAAGCTTTTGGGCTGGGCGGTGATAACCACGGCAGCGCGTGGTGGTGGCTGGAAGGAGAGGCCGAAACGCACGGGGAGAGAAAGGAGAGAGAAAGAGTCGAGCGGGAGAGAAGGAAACCGAAGGAAATAAGGAAGAAAAAGAAAAAGAAAGAAAAGAAAAAGAGGAAAAGAAATTAGGTCCAATCCTCACATCTTTGGTCACAAAAATGATCCAACGAAAATAATTTTAAAACTGTAAACTAAATAAAATAATTCAAATGCAGTGAAATCTTTAATTAAAACAATACTAATTTTAAAACCCATAAACAAACTAATTTAAATTAAAAATCACTTTAAATGTAAAATAGTAATTAATAATAAGAAAGCACATTAAAAATAATTTTCATAACTTAAAAAATATTATAAAATAATATAACAAAATCCTCACAATTTTAAAACAAGAGACCTAATATTTAAATTAATTAACATAATCATTCAATAAAAATACATTAAAATACGGGGTGTTACAGAACATACGAAGATGAATGTGCAAAGATCGAATCTTCAAGCCTGATAGAACCAATTCCAAAGCTGAAAATTTGCTTGGCATGGAAAGTGGCCACTGTCATCCAAGTAGTGTCTATCCCTCTTTTCTTTTGATGAAAATTCTAAAAGAAATTTGACTGCAAGTGATCTTGAAAATGGGGATAAAAGCCAGATCTTTAATTGCATGAATAGTCTAACTCTCTAAGAATCAACAAATCCAAGAGACCCAACTTGACAAAACCAAGCAAAATCAATCTACCATAATTCCTTCACTTTGAACACTCAAGTTCTTGAAACACTGATTGGCTCAGAAAAAAATCCAATTCTCTAAGCAAAAAAGAAAAAAAAAATCCTTGTGCCAACATCACCCAGACCAGCAAACTAAAAACTTGATAAAAAAAATATCCTTCTCATCTCATTATTCTTCATCACAATGTCATCATAGGCCAACAAACACGATCTCATCAACGGGCCAAAAAATTGCAGACCCAAGAAATAGCCTAAGTACTCACAAATGTTAAAGGGAAAAGGAGATGGGAGAAATGAGAAAAGGGATTGGAGAAATGGGAAAAACAAGTGAACCTTAATGCATGAGCTTTGTTGCGTGACCTGAGCTACGTAATTGTTCCTAGAGGTGTAATCGGTCCGGTCTGGTCATATTTTGGACAAAGTTTAAGACCAAACCAGTATATACTGGTTTTGGATTTTCAAAAATCGATTATGCACCGGTTATCCCCTATACCGGTACATCTGGTTTTACCGGTTCCGGTCCTGCTCGGTCTGATTTTCTTGTTTTGGAAGCATACTATGTACAAAAAATTGGATTGTACTTGGTCTGTGATCGTGTTTGAACTTTCACCTTTCTCAAAAGCTGTAATTAATTACTTGAAACTTAGGTTTTGCATGTTTGGGTTTTAGTGTGACCGTCTTTGTTGCCTATCTAAGGAAAAAGCATGGAATGACTAATGAGCCTATCTTAAGCGTTGGAGCATGTGAAGAGCAAACAACTATTAACCCATTAACCCAGTGAATCTTTTAAAACCAAGCATAGATTCTTAGGCTTTAGCCATGGAACTTTTTGAGAATTTCAATAGATAGTGACAAACAATAGATGCCGCATGGTATGAAGAATTCTCCACTAGAATCAGAGGTAAATAATTAGGGAAAATAGTGTCTAATGAATCACTAATATACATCTTGAATGATTTTTACCGCAACCCTATCTTTCATGCTCCCTCCCAAATTAAAAAACTCACACTTTCCAAGAATATGATCAACCCCACAAACAAATTATCAATAACAAAAAAGAAAACATTTTTCCCTAAGTCTTTACCACACTAATTTATATCAGACAAAAGTTAAAGGAGACCGCATAGTAACAAAAAGAAAAACAAGAATAAAAGAAATCCCAGTTATGATGCTAAACATATTACTAAAGTTTAAAACTATCTTTTCCATTCAAAAGCATCTAATGATGCTAAACATATTGAAAAAAAAGCAAGAGGAGAGAGAGAGAGTGTGTGTGTGTGTCATGCAAGCCCAGGGGGTGAGCTGTGCGATCATTGACGAAGGGAATGAAGGATGCAACAGAGGGGCTGGGCTGCTGGAGGTGGGGGGGATGTGCAACGGGTTTTGCTACACAACCTCCTACTATTCATCCACACTCCACACTCCACATTTTTTAATATTTTTTAATATTTTTTAAAATTTTTTTTGAATTTATTTTTTTTAAACTATTTTAAATTTTTTATTCACTATTTATATAAAAATTATTTAATAGAAAAAATTAAAAAAAAATTAAAAAAGATGGAGTGTGGAGTGTTGGGAGGTTGGGAAGATTTATTGTTTTGGTAAATAATATTGTATTGATCTTATTTATAACTTTGGTATATAAATTCAAATATTTTGATATTTAGGATTTTTTTTTCCAATTTTAAACTGATTTTAAGTGATAATAAAAATATTGATGTGATTTATCAATTTTAGTTTAAAGTTTGAAAATTTTAGTTTATTTTTAAATTAATTTATAGTATTATATATATTATATATAATATTAAAAAAATTATATATAATATTAAAAAAAAATTTAAAATATATTATAAAGAACAAGTCTGATCTAATCCGATTCGGTCCTAAAAAGCCTAAAATCGAAACCAGACCGGACCCGTTTAGTCCGGTTCGGTCCAATTTTTTAGTTTTTTTTTTACACCCCTAATTGTTCCATTGTGGGTGAGTCTTTGGAAGGAGATGGGAGAAAGGGGATAGATCTCCAGTTATGGGTGAGCAGGCTAGTGAGAAAGGAAGTTTGTGATTTAAATGAGGGTAAAATAGACCTTTCACAAAGGCTAATGTGGATGGTGTGCAGGGTGTGCTTTATAACAGGGCTTTTTAGTAGAATTTTTGTTTTCTTTTTGGGTTGGAACAAAGTAACACTTAGGTCTTATTTGAATGTTGAGTTGAATTGAGATGTGTTGAGTTTTTTATGAATAGTAATGAGTTGGTATAGTGGAGTGAGTTTTATGGGGCCCATATAAGATGAATTTAGATATGTTTGGATAATAAAATGAGTTTAGATATTTTTATGGAAAATTGAAAAAAATTATGAGCCCTGCATGTAAAGAGATGTTGAGTTGAAAAAGGTTGTGGGTCCCATATATAAAGAGGTTTTGAGTTGAGATAAATTTAGTGATTTAAGATTTAGACTCAACTTAAAATTAGACTGAATTGAGTTGATATCAGTTCAGTCCAAGTTCCAAACATGGCCTTAGCATTAGTAGTGGCCTAGCCAAAATCAAATTTTGGCCAAACTATAGCTAAGTTGCTTAAAAACCTTATACTAGCCAATTATGACCAGCCTAAACAGCGGCCCAAATTTGATCAGCCAAAACGACTGGCCAAATAATTTTCCTTGCATAAAAAATTGTCTATTTTGCTTATAATAATTAATCATGTCATAATAATTGGCTGGTTTTGCTTCTAATAAATATATCACTACCTTTCAACAGTACTACATCATTGCAGATGAACTGTTCACTCTTGAAATTTTATTTTGTTACTCTCTCTCTCTCTCTCTCTCAACACAACGAGATTATTTTTCCTCTCAACCCTCAACTTTCCTCTTTTCCCTCGACACTTGATAGAACCCTTTCTCAAAAACCCGCGCAACTCTCTCTCTCTCGACCGAACAATACCAACTCCGAACGGATCTCGCAACGATTCAGGTATGATTTTCTCACTCTATTCTTTATTTCTTCATTCTCTCTCTCTTTGGCTGAGTGAAGGTTCCATATTCCTCCCTCCCAAAACTCTAGATTATGTGATGATTTCCAGGGATTCGGTCTACCATAAGGACGTTGCACTTCCTCCATCACGTTGCTATTCATCACCATTGTCGCTGCACATGCTTGGTGTTTTCTCTATAGACTAGCTAGGGTAAATGAAACCCTCTCTCTCTATTTTGCCTAGAGGTTTTTATTACATAGATTTCAGCTTGTTGTAATTGTTTTTTGGATGCTTTACTTAATCTAGATTACAATTTTGATTTCTAAAGTGATTTTAGGGATGAATTTAGGTTTTCGGTCCTCTGATTTTTGTTAATGGGTCCTCTGATTTTTGTAAACATGTAGGAGCAAAAGGGTGGTATTTTATTACTTTGTCCTTTGGATTTGCTTAATCTAGATTAAGTTTCGATTTTCTATTCTTACTTTTATATTAGGTTTGTATAATAAATTGAATAATCAGTAAAAACTTCAGTCATTGTTGGGTGTATTATCTAAATTGTTGGATGCTTGGGATATGTATATTAAATGTATTATTGTTGTCTAAACTTCAGTCTTTCTTTTCAATATCCCCTTGACATAGTCACTAACCGAAATATCACTTAAAAGTGATTTAATTGACACATTTGATTGAATATCACAACATTTTGATGAGTGAACTTGAAATTTGTATAATCTCTATCTAAAGGTGTCATGTTCTACCATTGAGAATAGAATCATAAAGGACAACCCCATAAAAGATTTGAATTATAGAACAAATAGGTTATTGAGTATTCCAACTTTAACTATATTACATTATCACTTGTTGTGGCTTACTTGCTTTTTAGCCTTTTCTTAACAACTTGAGATATGAATATTATTGTACTCTAATGAGTCGAGTTGTCTCCTAAATTGGTTCTGAATTGCTTATAATGTGCACTTAGACTCCCTATCTATAATGTTTTATGCTTTGAGGTTTCGTTAAATTTAAAACAACCCTTTAGGACTTGATGCATCTAAAGCTTGGATTGAGTGTCTTTGACTTATGAAGAATTAATCTAACAAAAATAATCATTATAAAATAATTGAATACACGTGTACATGCCTCATTAGGAATCTGTTTGGCCTGTTTTAATTGGTTTGGACTTGTTATGTGGCTGTTTTTAATTGGTTTGGATGTGGACTCGCTATGTACCATTGATTTTGGGTCCTCTACTATTAGGAATCTGTTTGGCCTATTTTAATTGGCTTGGACTTATTCTGTGACTGTTTTTAATCTTCTGTTTAAATTGGTCCTCTATTTTGAATTGTGTTTTTCATTTGTTGTTTGGAAGCTGTTTGGTTGTAATTTGTTGTTTATTTTGCTAATCCTCTGTTATAATTTATTGTTTTAATTAGCAATGTGACTATGAGTAATACAATGGTACAAACAACATGTGACTATGAGTAAGCATGTGATTTTATGATTTCATATGCTTTATCTTGATAATGAGGTAGCATATATTTTTGAACTGTTTATTAACATTTTATCTTTCAGTATTTTGTTGAAGGATAAATACTTTAATTAATGATGATCCATTTTTCACCACACTATTGGAAAGTGGTGAGGGTGGTATTAACAACCCCTTATAGATAGTGCAAATGTTGATGTCCCAGCGACACAACCCCAACAAAAAAAAAAGGGCACCTAAACAAAAATTCTAGCGGGGTGTGTCATTTACTGTAAAGGAAGATACTCTCTTCATTTCATCTTGATTTAACATCAGTATAGACTCCATACAGGGGACTGACCAAACCTCCACACAATTGTAGAGTAGAACTTATGATTACTATAACACCTATAAAAAACCTAACAGTCTAGAATGGTATTTACCCTTTTTGACCAATCGGTGGTCAAGCATTCAAAAATGTATCAATAAATTTTGTGCTTCCATAGCCCAAGTTGAAGGAATTCATCCAAGCGGTGCGACCGAGCTAGACAAAGTATAATGGTTTTTTAATATTTTATTGTTGTGATTATTAAGTATTTGCAATAATAGAGCGTATTGATTGTGGACCTATTTTGTAGATTGATAAAGCAAAAAATTTGTACCAGAGATCCAAAAAATCAACTTTAACATGAACTATTATTGAAATCTTTTGAGGTACCAACTGAAATGGCAAACGCACATGGAACTCATAAGAAGAAAAGACAATATATCACGTTAAGGTATTACTCTAAACTCAATACCATTAGGGGAAGACATGGAAAATGTGCCCGTGGATGGTGAGAGACCTCCAGGAAATAAGACTGAAAGATAAGGAGAGAAATAAGGAAAATATAAGGAAAGACAAGTTAATGAATTTAATGAGGCTTAAGGCATAGGAGTGATGATGGAAAACTTATATGATGGAGAGAAAAGAAGCAATAATTAAAGCTGACAATGATAGATCTGGGTTACTACTTTTTAGGAAGAGAAAACTTAATATGGTAATTAAAGCTGAGAATGATTGATCTGGCTTAATAGCTCTTAAGAAGAGGAAAATTGGTATGAAAATTATAAAATTAGATATTGATTCCATAAATCCTGTGTAGCAAGAGTATTTCTATACTTTTCAAATGGAAATCATCAAGGAGCAAAGGAATAAGGTCATATTTTGTATATAGCTATGTCCTTGGTTTTGGTTTATTTTAATTAGTGGTGGACGTGGTGATACATTCATGTAATGTGGGTGATTTTGTAATTGGATTTTTATTGTGTGGTGACATATTTTCTGACTTACTTGTGGGTAGGCTGGGTATTGTTTTTTGTACTGCACTTCTTGGTTTTTTTATTGTATTGGACTTGATGGAGTTGCTGATGGGGTTGGTGGTTGTTGGTTGGCTGCTAGAAAAGTTTTAGGGCTGGTTTGGATTCAGAAATAAGATGAGATGGTTTTAGATGAAAGATGAAAATTGAAAAAATATTGTTAGAATATTATTTTTTAATATTATTATTGTTTTGAGATTTGAAAAAATTGGATTGTTTATTAAATTTTATATGGAAATTTGAGAAAGTTGTAATGATAAGATGAGATGAGACACTTTCCGAACTCAAACGAGGTCTTCTTGTTTCTGGTTGGTTGTTGCTTCGAATTTAGTTGTTAGTGGCTCTTTGACCAGTTGATGGAATTTTTTGTATCACATAAATATATATATATATATATATATATATATATATATTCATGTAATGTAATGGAATGACATTGATTTTGATATTTGGAATCATATTAAGTTGATGATACAGAGTGTTGGCAGCAAAAGTTAATATTTATTGATGAAATTGGTGTATATTTGTTAATGTCATTTTTTTATTTTTATAACAAACATTTACTTCATTCCAAATGGGGAAATAACATCCAGCACAATATATGAAGCACTAAAACCTTTTATCAACCCTTAAACTACTATACTACTAACCCAACTTTTAGCATGAATGACTACTTGATTACAAATAAAATTTGGATGACTATTCCACCATTGCAGAGTATCCTCAATATTCCAAGCAAATCTTGCCAACATATGGGCAGCTTCATCACCTTGTCTTCCCACATGTGAAATTTTAAAAATTGAGAACAAGTGGAGAATTTGAATTATTTCCAAAACAAGAGGCCCATGTGAAAATAAAGATGCATTCCCTTTTTTAGTGTCTTCAACAACCATTCAGGAGTCCTCTTCTGTAATAATACTGTGAAAACCCATACCAAAAACCATTTGCAAGCCTTTCAACACTGTCAAAGATTCAATTTCATTCACTTCAAAAGCAGCCTTTTCCTTTTGGCTTAAGGCAAAAAGCACATATCACATATCATTTCTAAGTATAATTCACACTCGAGCCTTACTTGCATCCCTAAACAAGGCCCCATCAAAATTCAGCTTCACTTTCCCAAGAGAAGGTGGTTGCCACTTAAGCACTTTCTCATTTTTCACAATCTGAGTAGATGCTTGAATAACATTAAAACTGTTTACATACTCACAACATTGATCAACAATTTTCAATATTGAACTGTTAGTTTTATCAAACAAAAATAGATTTTGATATCTCCACACATCCCAACAGATTGTAAAAAATAGTGAAATCAAAGACAAATCAGTTTCCATAATTTTCCATACTACCATTTCAAACCGATGACCAGCACTCAATAATGACAGAAGTACTTTGCATCTAGATCTCCACATTTCATAAACATTAGGACAAAAACACAGTACATGGGTGACATCTTCAAACTACATATGGCAAAAATTGCACACCCTATCTTCCATTAAACCCATTTTTAGCAAATTAACCTTAGTAGACAAGCTATTAGTACACGCCCTCCATGAAAAATGTTTAACTTTATTAGGGAGAGACAAATTCCACAACTTCTTCCACAAACCCATATGAGAGTAAGAATGAGAAGTCCCAATAGCATCACTTCTAAATACCATTTCAATAGAAAAATGATAGCCAAATTTAACGGAATACATGCCTTATTTGTTTCCTTCCCATACAAGCTGATCAATTGCCCAGAGATGTAATGGAATCTCTAAAATCTGGTATGCCACATAAGATGGAAAACATTACGAATTAACTCTTCATTCCAAGATCTAGAACAAGTATGGCAATAAAGGATCACCTCGTCTTAAACCCCAAGAAGGCAAAATAGAAGATGTAGGCACACCATTAAGGAGAATCTGATAAGACACTGAAGATAAGCATGAAAGAATCAAAGAGACCACTTATTATCAAAACCCAACTGAATCTTCACCATTTTCATAAACTTCCATTCTACCATATCATAAGTTTTACTCATAATCCAACTTAATAGATATTACACCATTTCCCCCCTTCTTTTTCTTTTGATAGAATGGACTACTATGTTAATAAGATATTATCCGTAGTAAGTCTTCTCGTATGAAAACACTTTGCATAGGGGACATACTATTAGACAAAATAAGCTCCAGCCTATTAGCAATCATCTTAGCCATTATCTTATATACCCAATTACACAAACTAATAGGTCTAAATTAGTCTTGAATTTTTTCCTATTTTTGCTTCTTCTGTATGAGCAAATTGTAAGTTGTATTAACTTCTGCTGGAATAAGCCCATGATTCAAATTAGACAACACCATTTTCACCACCAACTTTGCAACAATATGCCAATATTTTTGGTAAAAATTTAGAGAAATACATCAGGTCCCAGTGCCTTCATATGGTGCATTTGGAACAAAGCTTCCTTCACCTCTTCCTTGACAAATGGTTATAAAAGAATCTCATTCATTTGAGGGGTCACTTTTGGCTATAAAGTATCAAGAATTGCATCCATATCCGTAGTGTTAGAATTATTAAATAAATATGAAAAATAAGAAACTACTATATTTTCCAAATTTTCATTCTCTCCACATCCCCTCATCATCCTTAAGCTTTACAATGGAGTTTCTTTGTCACCTTTGGGATGCCTAATAATGAAAGAATTTTGAATTTTTATCCCCCGAATATAACCATAACACCCTTGATTTTTGTTTCCATATCAATTCTTCCCTCTCCAATAATACATTTATATCATGTCTAATATTTCTCATCACCATAATAGAACTGCCATGTTGCAATCTTTCCAACTCAGCCTATTTTGCTCTTAACTGTTGATGAAGATGACCAAATTGCTGATACTTCCAGATTTATAACTTTTTCCTGCACTGAAAGAGGGACTACTGCAAATTATCCATTACATTGTCATGGGGCCGAGCATTCCAAGAATTACAAATAAAATCCTCACACCCTTCAACTCCAATCCACATAGCCTCAAAATGAAACATCTTTCTCTTTCTCCATATTGTTGATTCAGCTCCACATGTATCAAGAAGTAAACAATTATGATCCGAGTGACTAAAAGCAAAATTGTTTACCTTTGTAGGAGGGTATAAAAACATCCACTCAGGATGGACCAAAAATCTATCAAGCCTTTCTTGAATGAAAGCCTCCCCTTTTTGCATATTAGACCATGTGAAAAAATCCCCAACCATGTGTAAGCTTTGAAAATGATATGAATCAATAACATCTCAAAAGTCCTTCATTTTCCCTTTAGTACACACTCACCACCCCTTTTTCAAAGTTAGACACCATTTCATTAAAATCCCTAAAACAGATCCACGGAAAAATTGGAGGGCCCGAAATAGATTTTATCAATTGCCAAATGGCCTTTCGGCATACAACATCCGAGTGACCATAAACAACAGTTAAACGCCATTGACAATTCAAAATCAAGTAAGTTACCCAAGCATCAAAATGGTTATTTGAATATGAACCAAGATTCAACTTAACACCCGTATGCCAAAAAAGTGCAATACCCCCACTACGTCCTTCACAATTCACAGCTAAAAAACCATTAAATCCTAATACAAATTTCAAATTTTCTATTTTTCTACTCACACATATCCATCACAAACAATATGTTGGGAGCTTCTCTTTGCACAACATCATGAAGAACATGAACAACTTGTGGGTTCCCAAGCCCACGAGTGTTCCAACTCAGCAACTTCATGATGACCAATGGGGCTGATCATCAGCCTCCACCGATAAAACTTTAACATCCACCAAAAAACTATCATCAAAATAACGAAGCCTCTTAGAGTTATTCGAGCCTTCATTATCAGCATAACCCACCACTTCAGTCAAATGTTTTAATGGTATAGTAGAAGAATGAGACTTACTTGTGCTTGGCTTAAAATCAAAAGCTTTCAACTTTAACAATGCTTGTCGCCTACCACCCTTCTCAGAATCTGTGAATCCTGTGAACTGACCTTGCATCGCACATTTTTTAACATCCTTTCCCCGAGTATGGCATTCAAGCAATGAGAAAACTAAAGCTCTCTTATCAACCAACTTCTCCACTATAGTAGATTTCCTCTCTTCCCTAACCCAATTATCTTTTGCACCTTTAACTCCATCCGCATTTACCAAGATAGCTGAAGGTTCATTAAGAAATTCTGAATCATTCAAGCCCTCTGAATCTCCCTTCAACATTGAACACGATTTCCCTTCAATAGCCTTTGAATTACATTGCACTTTCTTCTTAGGAGCACTAAGCCAAGTAACATTTGAATTGAACAATGCCTAACTCACTAAAAAATGAGCAGCACAAAGGCTGTCTCAAGTGCAGGAGGATGTCGCGTAATAATTAGGAATAAATTCCTAAATTGTCTCCTCAGGGAAAGTTATTTAAAATCAAACTTGTTCAAAATGGTGAAAATATTCACAAAGAGAAAATAAAAGTTGTGATATATGTAATGAATGGAAGAGTACAATAGAAATAAAAAAAGGCATTAGTCATGCATTAGATTCATATTTTTGAATTTTTGAGTGTCGAAATGAAATGTAAAAGACAAACAAATTGAAATTAATAATCAATGAATCAACTAAACTAAACAATCTTAATTAATATGAAAATTAAATAATAAAATAGAAATTATGTAAGTCCTAATTTAGCTTTCATTAATCTAATATGTAATGGAACTAAGAGTTTACTAAAACTAAACTAAGAATTAAACTAGATTAGAAAGTAATTGACAAAATACGAACTGAAAATTGAAAAGTTCCAAAATCAAGATTCTAGGGTTCATCTTTGTATTCAAATCATAAATTCTCAACATTAATTCATAGCAATTGTAATCACTGTTAAATGAAAACTTAAAAAAATAAGAAAAAGAATGGCATTAAATAAAATAAATAGCAAATAAATTGTCCAAACTTCTAAGTTAAAAATCTCAAAAATACTCTATAAATTTTAAATTGAAATTAAATAAAAAATAAGAAATGAAAAGAATAAACCAAATCAATAAAGATGAAGATTAAAAGTAGTGGAAGAGCTGGACTGTAACAGCAGCTGAACCCCTCAAGGAGCTCCTCAAAGGCGCTGCAGTTTCTCTGTCTCTAGCGTCCGAATATTGAATAAAAAGTAGAACCTTTTTTTTTTTGTGCGTCGTGCTCTTTCTTCTCCTATGCTTGTTGCGTCGTGTGCGTGCGTTTTGGCTTTCTTTTCATTTCTTTTGCCGTGCGTTTTTATTTCTTTTGGTTTTTGACTTGCTTTTTGACTTGACTTTTTTCATGTATTTCTTGGCCTATGTAAAAAAATAAAATAAAAAATAGAATAGAAATAAAATAAAATAAAAGAATAACACAAAAAAATATATTGTGCATGTGAATGAACATTATCTAATTAAATCATAAGTTATACAAATTAAGCATTAACTATGCTATAAATTAATTTAAATCACAACTCAGATTTATGCACCTTAACTATTTTTCTATCTAAAACCAATAATAATGTAATAAATAAAATATATTAGTTCTAAATGTATAAAATGTGCAATAATTCAACTCAATCAATGTCCTAGCAGATGATGTTAAAGGCCGGTCCAAACAATTTGGCCCATCCAAATAATCCAGTCTCGGCCCATCAGAACAACCCAGTCCAAGCCCACATCTCATATCTGAAGTCCCTCTCTGTGTTTCCTTACTTTCAGCATTTGAAAAAATAACCGACATCCCACCATAACCGTTTTCAATAACGACCTTCCCAACTAATGCTCTTCCATACTTCGATTCTATGCACCTCCATCTTAACCGTCATCAGTAACAATCTTCCTCTGAGATTTCTCATTCCTTTTTTGATTGATACCGCCCTCACCAGAATAATTCATAGGTACAACCATGGCCTGTACAGAATGACTCGTAAAAGGGGAATCTCCTTTCCCCGATTCCTTCAAATCATTCTTTCCAGTTGATCGATGGGTAAAATGTACCTAACTTCACAATAGATTACCATCCACCCGTAACCATGGCCCAAAAGGATAGCCTTCAGTCTCAAATTGAACCCTATTAGATTCCCATAGATCACATTCACGATTTGAGTGATCGAAAATGCCACAACAATAGCAAACTGTTGGAAGCTTTTCATATTTTGTTATGTGCCTTAGGGTTTGACCCTTGTTTCCCATATCATTGTCTTAGAGTGTTAGCCGGTGTCATTTTGGTTAGTGTTGGAATATGCGGACTAGGTCTCCCAAGTAGGGCCTGCGTGCGTAGTGGGTTAGTCCTTGTTATTTTTAATGGGTCTGTTTCCGTTATTTAAGTGTAATGCGTGAGTTGTTTTATTTAGTAGTGGGCCTGTCATCACGTTCGTACAACGTGGGCAGTTATCTTGTATGGGTTATTTAATTCCTACTGATGAATGAAATGGTTATCTAGGGTTTACATTCAAACTTGAGAATCTCGGAGGCCTTGGCACCTCGAATTGCCAATAAATATTTACAGTTTCTTTATGTTACAGAACAATAAAGCTAATAGTGGTATCAGAGCCAGGTTCCTGGGACATGGCGGAAGGCACTCGACAACCCCAACTGGCAGAAGTAGTGGCGTCCTTGAAAGGGGAAGGTGTGCAGCTGCGGGAAGAGCAAGCAAGGCAAAAAATACTTTAGAAGCAGTATTGCAGCAGATCAGTAATTTAGCAGCATGTTATGAGCAGTTAGTAGAACAAACAGCAAACCAGAACTCAGGCAAAGGGTCATCTAATCGAAATACCAAGGTTAGCAATAATCCATTATTTGAAGGGAATGGGGGAATTCAGGCTAGGTTTCTTAGGTTGGATTTTCCTAAGTTTGATGGGGTGGAGCCTATGGAATGGGTTTTGAAAGCACAACAATTTTTTGCTTATTATCACACACCTGATGACCAAAAGCTATAGATAGCTTTTTTCCACATGGAGGGCAAGGCCCTCTCATGGTACTGCTAGTTAATGGACTCAAGTCCAGTACAGTCATGGGATGAATTTGTCTCTGCCTTAAAAATAAGGTTTGGGCCCTCAGCTTATGAGGATCCAGTAGGGGAGTTCACTAAACTAAGGCAAACAGGGACTCTGGAGGAGTATCAAACTTAGTTTGAGACTCTGTCGAATAAAATAAATCGTTTAACTGAAGAGTTTAGAATCAATACCTTTTTAAGTGGATTGCGAGATGATTTAAGAATCATCGTAACCATGTTCAGACCCACAACCTTACCTGCAGCCGTCGGGTTAGCCAGATTACAAGAAGAAGAAGTAGGGAGGCGTGCCCAAAGTCACCTACCCAAAAACCAGCCTTACATTAACCTCAACCCAAACACCCAAATCAAATTACTTGCACCAACACTTCTACCTAGATTACCATGACCACCCAATAGACCAAACCCAAAAGTTCCATTTTTCAACCATACCAGAAAACCAAATTTCCCCATCAAAAGAGTTACCCCCACTCAAATGCAGGAGAGAAGGGAGAAAGGTTTATGTTGTTATTGTGATGAAAAATACCACCAAGGGCATAAGTGTAACAGACCAAAAATCTTTCTTTTGGAGGGTATGAGAGTTGAGGAGGAAGAGGAAAGGGAAGTGGAAACGAAAGAAGGAGTGTTGGCTGTAATTCAAGATGTGGAGTCCAAAAAGGAAGAGGTTGGAGAATTATTGGGTATATCAATGCATGCTATAGCTAGATCTCTAGCTCCTAAAACTATGAGATTGTTAGGGGAAATTAATCATCAAAAAGTGCTAATTTTGATTGATACAGGGAGTACTCATAGTTTTATTGATCTATATGTAGCAAATAAGGCTAAATTGTCAAGGGAGAATAGCCACTTAATAGTGTAGGTGGCAAATGGGGCCACACTTCCTTGCCTTGGTCAATGTAAGGCAGTCTCTCTTTTGTTGCCAGATTTTGCTACCATAGCAAATCTCCATTTATTAACTCTTGGAGGCTGTGATGTAGTACTGGGTGTTGATTGGCTAGGAAGTTTGGGTACAATTTTATGGAATTTTTCTGATCTAATCATGGGATTTCAGTGTGAAAACCAAACTGTGAAGTTACAGGGAATTGAAAGACCTACAAAGAGCATTGCGGAGGAGGACCATATTGAAGAGTTGGGGGGAGGAGTTGCCAAAGGGATATGGTTACAAATTATGGATGGGAATGGAGGTGAATCCCAATCAGAGGTGTCCCCAGAGTTACAAGCGGTGTTGGACAGATTTACGGGGGTGTTTTCTGCACCTATTGGTCTGCCCTCTCCAAGGAGCTTTGATCATAAAATAACATTGCAGGATGGGGCTAAACCGACATGTGAGAGGCCTTATAGGTACCCATATTACCAGAAGGAGGAAATAGAGAAATTCGTGGCTGAAATGCTGAAGAATGGCAGTATAAGAAGTAGTCAAAGTCCATATTCCTCTCCGGTGTTATTGGTGAGGAAAGCAGATGGAAGTTGGCGTATGTGCATTGATTACCGAGCACTCAAAAAAGATACAGTTAAAGATAAGTATCCAATCCCTAATATTGATGAATTGTTGGATGAGTTAGGAGGGGCAGAAATATTTTCTAAATTGGATATAAGGTCGGGATACCACCAGATACGAATGAACCCTGAGGATATCCCTAAGACTGCCTTTAGGACCCATGAGGGTCATTATGAATTTTTGGTAATGCCGTTTGGAATTACAAATGCACCATCAACTTTTTAGGGGTTGATGAATGAAGTTTTTAGGCTATATTTGAGGAAATTTGTTTTGGTATTTTTCGATGATATCTTAATTTATAGCAAGTCGATGCAGGATCATGTACAATATCTCACAAGGGTGTTAGAAGTTTTACAGGGTGAAAAACTCTTTACAAAAAGGTCAAAATGTATATTCGGTTGTAGAGAGGTGGAATATTTGGGACATCTCATTTCAAAAGAAGGGTTAAGAGCAAACCCATAGAAACTGATTGCAATGCAAAACTGGCCAATCCTTAAGAACCTCAAGGCATTGAGAGGTTTTTTAGGACTTACAGGATATTATAGAAAATTTGTGCAAGGATATGGATCTATAGCAGCTTCACTCACTGCACTCTTAAAGAAAAATGCTTTTCTTTGGGATGAGAAGGCACAAAAGGAATTTGAAAACCTTAAAGAGGCCATGATGAGTCCCCCGGTTCTAAGATTGCCTAATTTTGCTAAAACTTTCATTATGGAATGTGATGCCTCAGGAGAAGCACTAGGAGCTGTATTGATGCAGGAAGGGCTGTGGTATTGGCAGTGAGAAAGAGCTGCTGGTATTGGTAGTGAGAAAGAGCTGCTGGCTGTGGTATTGGCAGTGAGGAAATGGAGGCACTACCTATTGGGCCAATCCTTCATAGTACGAACTGACCAATAGTCACTTAAATACCTACTGGAACAAAGAATTGGGACACCAGCACAGCAGAAGTGGATCTCCAAGTTACTGGGGTATATTTTACAGTAGACTATAAAAGTGGAAAAACCAATGTAGTAGCTGATGCCCTCTCACGTGTTCAGTACCAACACCCATCCCAATCCACCACAAACCCAACAAATACAATCCCATCCACCACCAACCCATCCACCAAAAACCAAATCTCCAAACCCATAAACAGAGAAGATATCATGCAGGCTCAGGCAATCAGTATATTACAGGCACAATGGGTAGAAGAGTTGAAGAAGGCTTACCCACAGCAGCAACTAATAAGTCACTACCATCATGGAGCCCTAGACCAATCTCATTACCAAATATGAAATGAGCTCCTTTTTTACAAAGGAATGCTACATCTCGGAACCTTGGTTCCTTTCTAGCGACAGATCCTGCACCAATTCTACAGCAGTCCATTAGGGGGCCACATGGGAGTACAGAAAACACAAGCCAGGATAAAAAAGGAGTTTTACTGGCCTGGATTGCACAGTGATGTTCGAACATATGTCAGGGAATGTGATGTGTGCTAGAGAAGCAAGGTTGAAACCCTCCACCCAGCGGGGTTGCTTCAACCCTTGCTAATACCTGCCAAAAACTGAGAAGACATCAGCATGAATTTTATTGAAAGACTACCCCCTTCTGCAGGTAAAACTGTGATTTTTGTTGTGGTGGATAGATTGAGCAAGTACGCTCATTTCATGGCCATTACACATCCATATACAGCAATAACTGTGGCTAGAGTTTTTCTGGACAACATAGTCAAGCTACATGGAATTCCTCAAACCATTGTAAGTGATCGAGATCCCGTATTTACTAGCAATTTTTGGAGGGAATTATTCAGGATTTGTGGGACAGAAATCCTACTCAGTACAGCCTATCATCCACAAACCGATGGCCAAACAGAGGCCATGAACAAAGTACTTGAGTGCTACCTCAGATGTTTTTCAAGTGATAGACCGGAAGATTGGGCAAAGTGGCTACCTTTAGCAGAATACTCATACAATATCTCAGTCCACACATCAACAAGGGTTTCTCCTTTCGAAGCTATGTACGGCCAACCACCTCCTCGGATGCTACCGTACGAGGCGGGATCAACGAAAGTACAAGCAGTAGATGAAGAACTAAAGTCTCGTGAGTTCATTGCAAAGCTGATCCGAGAGAACCTGCAAGAAGCACAAGGTAAAATGAAAAAAATTCACAAATTTGAAAAGAAGGGACAAAGAATTCAAGGAAGGAGATTTTGTTTACCTTCGATTAAGGCCCTACAGACAAATGACGGTAGCCATGAGGGGGAATCTCAAGATCGCGCCGAGATACTACGGGCCCTTCAAGGTGATTTGAAGAGTCGGGAAGGTAGCATATGAGCTCGATCTACCATGGGAAGCACGGATATACTTTGTATTTCATATTTTGTGTCTCAAGAGGAAGTTGGGAGTAGGGATTCAGCCATGTACAGCGTTACCCATCATCACTTTCGAAGGGGGTCTTACACTCGAACTAGAAAAAATCTTACAAAGGCGACTCAAAAAGAAAGGAAATGCTGCCGGAGTAGAAGTTTTGGTGAAGTGGACGGGGATGAAAGAAGACGATGCGACATGGGAGGACTTGGTTTCTCTCAGACGGCGACATCCTAACCTTAAGGGCAAGGTTTTCTAAGGAAGGGGGTCTCTGTTATGTGCCTTAGGGTTTGACCCTTGTTTCCCGTATCATTGTCTTAGAGTGTTAGCCGGCGTCGTTTTGGTTAGTGTTGGAGTATGCGGACTGGGTCTCCCAAGTAAGGCATGCGTGCGTAGTGGGTTAGTCCTTGTTATTGTTAATGGGTCTGTTTTCGTTATTTAAGTGTAATGCGTGAGTTGTTTTATTTAGTAGTGGGCGTGTCATCACGTTCGTACAACGTGGGCAGTTATCTTGTATGGGTTATTTTATTCCTGCTGATGAATGAAATGGTTATCCAGTGTTTACATTCAAACTTGAGAATCTCGGAGGCCTTGGCACCTCGAATTGCCAATAAATATTTACAATTTTTTTAAGTTACAGAACAATAAAGCTAACATATTTCAAGTGAATCCAACAAGACTCAAAAGATCGTAAATTCAAACGTTTAACTCGTGGAAGATGCAATTTGATATCCATTTTAACCCGAACTCTACCAAGCTCTCCCCATGCTAGCATTGACTCTAGTACATCTATATCCTCCACTTCCCCAATAGAATTACCAATCATATGAAGCACCATAGGGTTCATGCAATTCAATGGCAGATCAAAAAGCCTAATCTAGAATGACACATGATTTAAACAAAGAGTAGAGAGCTAGTTGTTCCCATCATAATCCCGCATTAGTACAAGACTTTTATCAAAAAATCATGGTCCATTACGAATAACACGAGACTTATCTACCACATCTGTAAACTACACCAAGAATAATCCATTACTGAGATCAAAGAATTTTACTGCCATGATTGGAACAAGATTGTTGCTTGGCACCCCTTTCTTCTTTGATGATTTTTGTTGGGGCTCACTATAATTTCCTGCATTTCTTCCATATTGTTCTCCCACCATTCTATCTATGGATTGTTTTCTCAAATTGGTATATGCTCTCAGCCATGAGCCAAACTAGGATTTTTTTTGCTAGGCTCTATTTATTTAATGGTACTATGACACTACACCCATTCTCATCATGCACCAATTTACCATATTTGAAACACACTTGAGGTAGCTTTTCATATTGCAAAGGAACCCAACTTTGCTTCCCCAACAGAATAATAGATTTTCCCCTTACAATTGGTTTCCTTAGATCAAGTTCAATTAGGACTCTCAGTTACTTCTCCACCCAATTCCATATTCCCTAACATCAACATCCTTCACTGAGCCAATTATTTTTCCAATCTGAGTCTCTATTTCTCTTGTCATACAAATCAGTGGGAGATTGTGCAATTGTATCCAAAATTCTTTAAAGTTGAAACTCATTTGCTTCGGAGGAGTAAGCCAATCAAAGGTATTGAGGATGAATAGGCTATTATCAAATAACTATGATTTTCCGGCTAGAACTCTGTCTCGATCCATTTGCTTCTCAAAGGTTTTGTGAACAAATTAGGGCTAATATCTTGGAAAGTGAAATTTTTACTTACTCTCTAGATTTTTGCTATAGTTGATTTCACAATTTCCTTCCCAACAACATGATCTGAGCACAACATCCCCACCAAGCTCTTCTCTCCCTTTTTATCAGTTTTGCCATCCGATTTGTATCAAGATTAATGATAGAATCTTCCTCCTCAGTCTATGGGACTCTTCTTCCTTACTATCATAAGTAAGAGCTGATTGTAAACTCCACATTTTCCTTCTTCCCTAGAGAGAAAGATGAGACGTAACACTTGACAATTTAGACTATAATTTTTCCATTATTTCATTTGAGTGATGTTGTAAAATTTGATAGCCCTTAGATAAATTGTAATATTTGACTTGAAAATTCAAATTTTATAATTTCTCTTCCAAATCAAATTGTGTCATGTAAGCATTTTATTAAGGGTGTTATGCACATTGACTTATAAATAAAATTTTTCATTTTAATTTGACAATACATCCAATTAGATTTAAGTTATGCTTGGATAGTAAGATGAAAGTTTTTAGTTTTAGATGAAAGTTTAAAATATTATTTTTTAATAGTATTATTGTTTTGAGATTTGAAAAAGTTGAATTGAAATTTGAAAAGTTGAATTGTTTATTATATTTTGTATAAAAATTTGAAAAAATTGTAATGATGAGATGAAATAAGATGAGAATTTTGCATCTCATCTTTGTTACCAAACATAACTAATGTTTATATAAAAAGTTCAACCTGTGTAGTTTCTACGTAAATTTTAATGTAGTATTTTTTCATTTTAAATCAAGCCATTTAGGATGCGTTTGTTTGCAAGACTCAGCTGAACTCAATTGAGCTCAGTTTAATTTTAAGCTGATTTTAACATTCAAATACCTAACTCTTAAATTACTAAACTCATTTTAATTCAAAATCTCTTTACAAATGGGATCTACAATTTTTTTTAACTTAACACATCTTTATACGTAGGAGCCACAACTTTTTTCAATTTCTCAAAAAAAGTACTAAACTTATATTAACATTTAAATACACTTTAAACTCAGTTTAGATGGCTCCACATAACTTTATTCAAGACTCAATTCATTACTATTTATAAAAAATTAATTTTAACTTAACATCTAAACGTAACCTTAAGGTAATCAAAAGTTTCAAGATAATCTTAATTATAATTTCTTAAGTTTGATAGATAAGTTTTATCTTAATAAAGAAAAATGTAACTGCACTTAAAAAAAAATTTAGAAAAAAATTTATTTATCTTTATGTCAACTAAACTGAAAATGATGAAATTTAAGATTTAAAATTGAATTAAAAAAAATGATAAAATAAAATAAAATATAAAAAATAAAAAAGCTCTTACGAATGTCTTGCACCCGACGCAACCGTGACAACCCCAACTCGATGCGTTTTCTTTTTCAGCGGCAAATAACAATGAATTATGTATTGACCCACCAACGTACGTGGCGGTTTACTTCCATTCCTTCCTTCCTTTCCTTCCATTTTCCTCCGAAACCCCCAAACCCCTCGCTTCCAATTTCAGTCGTTTTCTTTCTCTCAGAACCAGAGGAAAAATGGCAGATGCTAATGATGCGGGGTCGTCCACGACGGCGACTACGAATCCATTGCCTCCGTTTCTGAAGAAGCTCTACGCCATGGTGGACGACCCGGAGACCGACTCGGTTGTGTCTTGGAGCAACGGCGACAACAGCTTTGTGGTTTGGAACCCGCACGAGTTCGCCTCCAAGCTTCTGCCCAAGCACTTCAAGCACAATAACTTCGCTAGCTTCATCCGGCAGTTGAATACTTACGTCGGTTATCTTTATCTATCTGTCTATCTTCTCTCTCTTTTGTTCTTTCTTCTTTTTCTTTGCAAAATGCTGGGGTTAATTTCGGAATCTAATTAAGATCTGGCATGCTTAATCTGAATTAATCTAAAACATTTAAGAAGCTTGGGTTGGGAATTACGAACTATTCGGCACCAAAATTTTGATAGGTTAGTTTACTAAAAAGAGAAAAAAAGGTTATTTTATTGTTCGGAATTTCTACTGCCATACTGTGCTGTCAGTGATGGAATATGCACATTCGAGCTCTATTCTTTATTGGTGGATCAATTTAGTGCTTTTAGTGGTGGTCCTTACTGGATACTTATGTAAGGACCTCTCATCCTTCTTGGGACTTTTGAGGTCCTTACTGGATAAAGCAAGCACTCGCATTTCTTATCTGCCATAGATATATTTTATAGACCTTATTTCTGATGATATGTCTTAGACCATATTGTCTGATGTTTTATGTATCAAATTTTGGGGCTTCCTATATTTATCAACATAATTACTGGAACCGACTATATATCTCAAAAGAAAAAAAGATGTTTGGGGTGATTACTTAATGGCTAAGCTTATTTCACAGAAATCGGATTACTTAAATTCCAACTTATACAAGGATTTGTCCTTCTGGACTCTTTAGAGGGCATGATGGTTGATGGTTTTATGTTCTTCCCTGGACAAGTAAATAAATGCGATAAAAAAATACCAAGGGGGTATAGCTGCAGCATATGAGGTATATGGTGAGATTTGGTGGTGTTATGTTGATGTTCATATGTTAAAGGGGAGAGAATATGGTATTTTTTTTTTGATAAGTAATCGATATTATATTAATAGAGATAGACAAGACCCAACTACACAAAATGTTATACAAGAGATAAGACCTATCTAGGTCTAAGTAAGGGAAACTAGAAAGTCATGAAAATTCAGGCCATTAAAATCTAATGCAATGGCCCATAGAAATAAAGTATGGAAAAATGGAGTTCTAAGTTCCTCCGAAGACCGCTCCTTGTTTTCGAAAGTTTGATCATTGTGCTCTTGCCATATACACCACATAATGCAGATCGGGATCATTTTCCACACAGCCTTGATTTGTTGAACTCCTCTTGGAAGTATCCAGCTGGCCAATAGATCTATCCCAGTTGCAGGCATAATAAAAGATAACTCTATCCGGCTAAAGACTTCCACCCACAAGGCTTTGGTTGTCTTGCAATGTAGCAAGAGGTGTTTCACTGTCTCGCCAGATCTCTTGCACATGCAACACCAGTCTAGTATAACTATCTGGCGCTTTCTTAGATTGTTAGTAGTCAGAATCTTCCCCAACGTTGCTGTCCATGTAAAGAAGATCGCTTTCCGAGGCGCCTTATTTCGCCATAGTCTCCTCCATGGGAACGGAGTATTAGCGGCTTGGGAAAGTGAATTATAGTATGATCGAATTGAGAAAATGCCCTTACTCGCAGGAGTCCACCACATCCTATCAGCTTGTTGTCTAATCGGGTTCACAGAATAAACAAGGCTGAAAAAAGCCTCAAAGATGTCCACTTCCCAATCTTGCGTTGCTCTACAAAACGCGATGCTCCACTGCGCTTGGGGGGGGGGGGTATGGTATTTGACTTTCACTTATAAAAGAAGTATGGTATTTGACTTTTTTTTTTCTTGGATAAGCGTGGTGTTCGACTATAAATGGTATAAACTCAAATCACATGGGAGTGAGCATTGGATTGGATTAAGTGATATAATGGAATGTGAAATGGGAAGATGTAAATTGGAAGAGAATGTGAAATGGGAAGAGGGAAATTGGAGAATTCCCAGCTTAGTCACTTGAAAAATTCTATTTACAAGATGGTGTGGATGACACACCTTCCACACCATGGACATAGCATGATTTGATTTGCAAGAGAAATTCAACATTTTGACTCTTAAAAATCAATTCTTGTCACGTAAGCGGTGTGGATGATGTGTTTTTCACGCTGGCTTCAAGTGGAAGGACTCTAGTTTCCTTAGGTAAAAATTGTGAGTTCATACTACTCGTATCTAAATGAAAACTATTGGAATTGCAGATTGAAAGTGTAATACCCAGGATTTAGTGTAAGATGGTTGTGAGTGGGATCCAATATTGCTTAGAAGGAAGAAGTTCTTACTATTTATAATGATTATAAGGTGCTCCTATTGTAATCTTGACTTGCCCTTTTATAGTATAGGTCTAGATGTGGCTTGGGATTTCCTTGGGTCGTTATGGAAATAATGTGGTGGGCTTATTCATTAGAACTTGTAAGCTGGGGTGGTGACAAATTGACTGATAGAATAAACATTCATATGCATTTAGAATTAGATAGAAGAAGCTGTGAAAACCCTTTTCTAGTTGACAGGTACTTGTGGCTTGGAATTATTATTATTATTATTTTTTATAAATGGAATAATATCAATGGATTAATAGTATTTTTAATTAATGGAGACACACAACGAGTATAGTATCTATCACTAGAGTTAATAGGCCTTCAGGAACATGAGGTCTAAGTCACATTGGATTTAATATTAGTAGTTTGAGATTTTTGGTTTCCATGGATGCTAATATCAGGAGGTTTAAAGGAACTATTAAGGAAAATTAGGGATCTTAAACAGATTGTAGATCTCTATTTTTAATGTGGCAACGAGTAAGACCATGAGGTGCATTTGAACGAGGGAGCTGGTGTGGAATGTAGGTGTATTTAGTTCATTTTGGAGTAAAGAATTATGTATTTTTATGTTTCAGTTGATATGGAAGAAAGACGTGTCAATCCTTGTGGGATTAGGAGTTGATGGTTCAAATTTCCCATTTAGGTCTTAATGCTATATCTGAAAAATTCTCTCTTCTTAATTTCTACCTAGTGGTTGCCTTACCATAACAACCACCCCCATGGCTGCAGCAGCTAAATCTTTGTCGTTTTATGCACCCTATTCTTCCCTTTCAACATCTGATAGTTCTGTTGTGCTTATTATCCTCTCATATGGTGCCATTTTAGTATGGTTGTGTCTATTATGTTGTCTCGCTAAGATTCTATTTCTTTCCTTTTTGTTTTCTTGACATTCATGCTTTGGCCAAACAAAATGCCACACTCCATTAATTATATGAGAAACATCCTTTTGATTAATCTCATTTTTATTTTCATTGCAATACATCGGTTTTAAAAAAGTATTCTTTCTATTTTTTTGCTCATTTGAGGACATCTGGCTTTTAAATCATCCAACCACAGCTTTGGATTACAATTCAACTCTCTGTTGCACTTACCAAATATTTCAACAAATGCACGGACCGTTTTATTTTATTAATTTATAATTTCAAACTTGCAGGTCAGCTTATACTTTGAGTGGGTATATTCGGCTTGTCCATTTTTGGGTTAACTTGGCCAAAACTTGGTGTATCTATAACTGAGACGTCATTGTATGTTAGCAGAGTCCCACTCAAGTTTGGCTTCAGTGTAAGTTAGTAGGGTCTGCTCAAATTCTTGCCAAATCTATATTATATTTTTCCATGATCAATACATCAGGTGTTGATGCCTATAGATAAACTATTCTTAAATAATATAATCATAATCAGTTTGGCTTTTATTGTTCATGTCATTTTGTTGCTATTGGCACGTTATGTGATAAACTAGTTGGAGAAAAACATAAACAATAAATTATGATTTTAGTTCCTAAGGAAGTTACTAGGGAACTTTAATTACAAGGTCAACTTTTCTCTTTAGGACATGCTTTTTCTTTTTGATGTAGAGTATGCAAAACATGCTTGGTTCAACATTTTGGATGTACCCTTCCCAAAAAGTTCTATAGAATGGAAATGATACCCATACTTCCTAGGCTTAAACTTTTGAGTGGAGATGAGGTTTAGGTTGTATGCTGTCCAATTATAAGATAATTTTATTCAGAGCAGTATGTAATTTGCAATTAAAATGTCTAGAATATTTTTCTGTTTCAGCTCTATATGATATGTCGATAATTGCTAGCTTTTATTATTATTTTTGATAAGTAATCAAGAAGTTTTATTCATAATAATAGGCAAAGCCCAAGTATACAGGGAGTATACATGAGAAATACCTAGCTATAATTTACAACTGAAAGAAGAAAGTCATGGACATTAAGGCCTCGTTTGTTTTCACAACACATCTCATCTCATCTAATCATTACAAAATTTTCAAATTTCCATATAAAATAAACGAAAAAATTCAACATTTTTAAATCACAAAACAATAATAATATTAAAAAAGTATATTTATATAATATTTTATTCAATTTTAAACTTTTATCTCAATTCACTTCATCCCATCTACAAAAACAAACGAGGTTTAAGTCCATTACAAACAATAGCCCCCACCCAAGAAAACAATGTTTTAAAGAAAAAAACTTTCAGCTCCACCATTGTTCTCTTGGTTTTCGAAGCTTCTATCATTTCGCTCCTGCCAAATACACCAACACATACATATGGGGATCATTTTCCATATTGCTGCGACTTGTAAATTTCCTCAAAGGCCTCTCCAGCATGCTAGAAAGTCCACCAATTTGCCGGGCATGACCCATGATAAACCAAGTCATGTGAAATAATCAGCCCACAAGGTCCCGGCCACCTCGCAATGTAGAAACAAATGATCAACAGATTCACCATCTTTCTTACTCATGTAACATTAGTCCAATACCATTAATCGAAGTCTCCTTAGATTATTTGTGGGGAGAATTTTGTCCAAAGCTGCTGTCTAAACAAAAAAAGCTGCTTTTGAAGGAGCTTTGGTTTCCAGATGCTCTTCCATGGGATTGAGAGCCTGCTTGGGTTCGATAAAACTCTTTGAAATGATCTGACCGTGAATTTACCTTTTTTGGAAGGGCTCCAAAACATCCTATCTATAGTGCCCTCGGTCATATGTACGGAATTCAAAGCTGTATAGAAGTCTAAAATAACCTCTAACTCCCAATCTTGGGCTGCCCTAGTGAAGTCCTCATTCCATTGAGGGGAGCCGCTAGAAAAAGCCAAAAGATCCGCTATCATTACATCCTTTACTTGTGCTAACTCAAAGATGGCGGGGAAGGTGTCTTTGAGCCACGTACCTCATTTGACCCAACCCTTCCTAATGTTTTTCCACAAACCTCCCCCATGTGAGCCACGTACCTCATTTGAGCACCAACCAGCCCATGCTTCCCCAACCTGTGCATCAATGACAGACTTCCACAAGGTCCCCCCTTTCTTGTTGGTACTGCTACAACCATTTATTCAATAAGACTTGGTTGAACTTCGTCAAGTTACGAATACCCAATCCATCCCTGGAAAATGGAATGCACACCATGGTCCAATTGACCAGACGGAACTTGAACTTGTCCCCCAAACCACTTCACAAGAAATCGGCTTCTCAATACGGTTGACAATCTTTGCTGGGAGCTGGAACAGAAACAAAAAATAGGTGGGGAGGTTAGAGAGAGTACTTTTAATCAATATGAGCCTACCACCTTTCGATAAATACACAACCCCTTCCAAGATGCCAACCCTTGCTCCACCTTTTCAATCACAGGATTCCAACTCTGCTTTGATTCGAAGGAAGCACCCAATGGTAACCCAAGATGCTGAAGAGGTAAAGAAGGTACCTTACATCCCAAGAGAGAGGCTAGAGTCGCTGCTTCAGGAACATTCCTCACTGGCATCATTTCAGACTTTGAAAGATTAACTTTCAAACTCGAGACGGCTTCAAAACAAAGAAGTAGGGCCCTCAAAGATTGGATATGCCCAAGATCCACATAATATGAGTGTGTAACGCCTCAATGGAAAGCCCAAACTACAATGGCCTATACTCCAAAATGACTAGTCAATAATACAATTGGAGTTCAATTGGAATCCTTATAAAGAGCAATAACTTCTCCTTCCCAAGCAATGTGGGATTCCATACACCATCTATCATTATCTTTATCATATGTGATATCACAATCTACCTTAAATTTTCAACGTCCTCGTCGAGCCAGTCCGTCGTAGGTGGCACGGCTCAAGTCCCACATTTCTGGTTGGAACAGACTCTGATATCATTTGTAACGCCCCAATGGAAAGCCCAAACCATATGAGATACACTCCAAAAGGACTAGTCAATGATATAAATGGAGTCCCATTAGAACCCTTATAAAGAGCAAGAACTTTTCCTTCTCAAATAATGTGGGATCCCATATATCACCTACCTTTATTTTTATCATATGGGATATCACAGAGTGCCATCATCAAACAACAAATGAGAAATATTAAAAGAATCGAAGTTACCATTCCCCATCAAGAAACCGTAGAGAAAGCCACATTCCACAAGACCTTTTTTTTTTTGATAAGTAAAAATATTATATATATCAAAAGGAGTAATCAAGTACACTGATGTATACAAGAAAACACCTTGCCCGTAATAGAAAACCCTTAATAACCCAAAACGCCCGTGAAAAATAACCCAAAATACACCAAGCCCGACCCCAACTCCTTGTTTCCGATAGAACTACCACTCTACCCAAAAACCCCACCCCACCCACATTCCACAAGACCTATAATCATCTTACTGAGAGCTTCCATGACGAATAGGAAGAATAAAGTAGAGAGCGAATCTCCCTGTCTCAATCCACAAGAGGAGTCAAAAAAGCCTGCTGGAGAGCCATTCACCAAGATAGAGAAGCGAACCATTGAGATACAAAACTCTATCCATTTCATCCATCTCTCTCCAAAACTACATCTTGCAAGTAAATAAAGCAGAAATTTCTAGTTAACATGATCAGACTTTTTCCATGTCTAGTTTGCAAACTAACCCAGGTTCCTAAGATTTAAGACGTTTGTCCAGGCTAGCTTTTATTATTATGCTCATGCTATCTAGTGTTGAAAGTAGGGTGGACGTACATATGGGTACTATTGTGTTTTTCACTCATCAACAAATCATATGGATACCATCGTGTCTTTCATTTGTCAGCTTCTATCAATAGAAACTCACGACACTCCTAGCATGTCAAAGAAATGGTAAACTAGATGTAGCGTCCTGTTATGGTTGTATAGGGGATATTAATTTTTTTTTTTTTTATACGTCAATCTTATTAGTAGTGCATAGTGGGCTGTGTTATGAGAGATCCTTGTTACAGGAGACTATGGGTCTGACACTGTCCAATTATGTCGTCTGTCCTTTTTTTTTTTTTATGACGGGGGAATCACCCCACGGTAGAGCCCTTAGTACTCACCCATGGAACCTAAACCTCCGGGGAGACTAGCACAGCAACCCACCGCCATGGCCTCCCACTTAAATCGCAGTTTGATCCTAGGGAGAATCGAACTTGTGACATGGGGCACATGCACACAAGTTCGCCCTTACCACTTGGGCCACATTATATATCAAAATTTTTTTATGCCTTATCTAAGGCCATAGGTTCCCAATTATCTTAGGCTCCATTCAGTCAAATCCTTCCTGGTGGACACATTTTTGTTATTCAAAGATATATTTTTGAAAACTAATTTGTTTTAATGTGATTTTCTTGTGTTTGGTGTGTGTCAAAAAATCAATATTGTATTCTTCTTTTGTTGTTTGTTAACAACTGGTTTGTGGTTGGCAAGGTTGGGTTCTGTTGGTTAGTGAACAAGGAATGGATTCTTGTATATGTCCTATATACTTGGGCCTTTGTCTATTTTATGCTCAATAACATCCTGTTCGACCTGAACAAGGAATGGATGAGGGCAGTCAATGACCAATGGGGCCGGCAGTTGGATGGTGGTGGTTGGAGTCTCAAGCTCGCTCTGGAAAATGTTTTTATCTCTTCCGAAGAGAAGGTTGGTCAATAAGGCGCAGTACTTTTTTTCTATAATAGAGGTGCTGCAATGGGCGTGCTTGGCTAACGAATAAAAACCTTAGTCTGCTTTTGTTCTTTCCTATAAATATCCCATTCCCATTTTATGTGTTCTATTAGCCAATCCCATGCTGCTTGCTTTGTCCCACCTTACCTGATCATTTGTTGTACCCTAACTTGAATCTAGAAACAAATTTGTGTCGACATCTGTCCCATTGGCTTTGAAGGTGCTGGCTGATGAAAGACATCTGCAGATGCCCCCTTCTGTGCCTATTGGCTTGTTTAAATGTCTTCTTGGTCCTTTTTTCTTGTTCTTTTTCATTTTCACTTGTCATGGCCTTGGTGAAATTGATATGTTAAATCACATGCCTGTATATATTTTTTTGCCTCGTATGAGGCCACGGTCTGCCAATTATCTTAGGTTCCATTCATTGAAAATTATTCTTGGGGGAAAACATTTTGTTTAAAAAATGTATTTTTGAAAAAAAAAATTGTATTCATTTGATTTTCTAGTGCTTGGGGTGTTGAAGAATCTATTTTGTATTCTTATTTTGTGGCTTGTTAACAGCTGTATATGACTTCTAGGCGTTGCTTTTGTATATGACCCGTGTACTTGGGCTTTACCTATTCTTATGATCAATCAAATTTTATTTCCTGATTAAAAAAAAAGGCTGTTTGTGGCTGGCGACTGGTGGGTTCTGTTGGTGAGTGGGCTAGGAATGGATGAGGGCAGTCAACGACGAATAGGGTCAGTTGGCAGTTGGATGGTTGGGCAGCAATGGTCTGAGTCTCAAGCTCACTCTGGAAAATGTCTTCAATTCTTTAGAGGACAAAGACTTGGTCCATCTCTTAATTGGTTATTTTCTGTTGAACCATTTTTTTTTTTAATTGATAATTCCACCATGCATGAAAGTTATGGAAATGACTACAGAAGGTGATTTTTTATGAAAGAAAAGAAATCTTTGTTTCCATGTGATGTTTGTAATTGGTGGCACTTGAAGTATTGAAAGAGTTAAGTTTATATATTTTGATTCTTAAAATTGGTGCCTAGGAAGTAGGTCAAAAATTAGAATTCAAAGCAAATTAGTTCCCTTGTTGTGTGGGAAGAAGATATCAATAATGATTATGGTGAATGCCTGTGCTACTCATCCAAGGGAAAAAATGATGAGTGCCTATGCTGGCCTGGTGGGTGGAACTTAGAAAAATTTGCCTTATGTTATATTCTCAAAAGTTCAAGTCATTGAGTTCAATCTTGTTGTCTTAATTGACATTAGTATCATAAAAATTGAAACATTTTATTACTTATCAAAAAAAAAAATTGAAACATTTTATGGAAACAATTTGAGCAATTTAGGGTTTTTGCTTCTATTATATTTATATGTATTATAATTTGTTCATTTTGGTTTGACAGGGTTTTAAGAAGGTGGACTCAGACCGTTATGAATTTGCAAATGTGAAGTTTCTAAGAGGTCAAACGCACCTTTTGAAAAGTATCAGTAGGAGGAAACCAGTTCATGTACCCGGTCAACAACCAACTGAAGGGCCGAGCTCCTCAGTTGGGGCATGTGTTGAGGTAGGGAAGTTTGGGCTGGAGGAAGAGGTTAAAAGACTTGAAAGGGACAAGAATGCTCTCATGCAGGAACTTGTTAGGTTGAGGCAGCACCAGCAAGCAACTGATCACCAGTTGCTGAGTGTGGGACAACGTGTGCAGCTAATGGAGCAGAGACAGCAACAAATGATGTCTTTCCTTGCAAAGGCTATGCATAGTCCTGGCTTATTAGCCCAGTTTGTACAGCAACAGAATGAAAGCAATAGGAACATTACTGGAGTGAATAAAAAAAGGAGACTCCAAAGTCAGGAAAAAGAAAGTGTAGCTGGTGAGGATCACACTAATGCTCCCGATGGACGGATTATCAAGTACCAGCCTTCGATGAATGAGGCAGCTAAAGCATTGCTGCAGCAGATTTTGAAGATGAATGGATCTCCTAGGGTGGAACCATTGATGAACAACCCTGGTGCATTCCTTATTGGTGATGCTCCTTCTTCCCAGGCATTACATGATGGAAGTTCCTTGAGTCAAGTTTCGGGAGTGACCCTTTCCGAGGTTCCACCTAATTCTGGACAGCCTTTTATGCCAGTAGAGTCGGGATTTCCTGTTAAATCCCCATCTACTATTTCAGAGATTCAATCTTCCTCCTACATGGTGCCTGATCATGCTACAGCAGCTGGATTCCCAAATATTGATGTTTATCATTCTGGAGAAGAGACTATTTTGCCTGACTTCTCTGAACTGCAAGGAATCATGCCAGAAAGCACTTCCAAAATCCTTGATATAAACTTTGTGGGCTCCGAGACTGGGAATGCAAGTTATGTGGATCCAATGTCTGTTGTTTTGGATGTGACAACGCCCATGAAAACTGAAGCTCTTTCTCCAGAAAGTGATGTGGAGGCCCTGCTTGATGAGATCCCAGTACTTCCAGGCATTGACGATACTTTCTGGGAACAATTCCTTACAGGGAGCCCGCTCGCTGAGGATGCAGATGAAATTAATTCGAGTTCATTAGCTGGTGGTGTGACCATGGATAATGAGTTACCCATAGGAGAGAAGAACAACTGGGACAAGATTCAGTATATGGATCATCTTACTGAACAGATGGGGCTTCTTGCATCGAAGACTGGAATGGCCTGACCTTCTCACCAATTGTATATGCATGTTCGTCACCATCGAGAGGTAAACTTTTAACCAATCACAGATCATAATAAGCGTGTTTATTGTCACCAACTGCCAGTTTTACAAAATGAGCCAATGCATACAGTATTTGTCACTGATTCCACATTTGTGGTGTTTGATCAGCCATTTAAGTGTTCCTTTTTCCCTTCATCAGCTTGAGTTCCTGTCACGGTGAGAAGATTGTATTTATAATGAAACTCTGTATATGTGATCGGCTTTTCAGCAAATGATGTAATGCCAGTTTTTCTAATTACTATAACACAAGGAATTCGCTAGCACATCGAGTATTGTATATTCTGATTCCCCTTAAGCTGTGCTAAAAAACTATTAAGAATTACTGACATTTGTATGTACTTAAAAACTCCTGAATTGCTTTATTTCTTCTTGCACACGTGACTTGTTTAAAAGCTTCTCTGCTTTAGTCTGCACTGAAAAAAAATCGTTGTCGGTGATTTAATTTGACAAAAATATTACTATCTAGATCCGATCTGTGTATGTTTCTATGACTCTTCAACAGGTTGATGGCCCATGCAGTTGGGCAGACAAAGCTTTTCTTCAGAGACTGATGATCAGTAATGATCTTGGTTTAAGAAAACGTTTTATCAGTTACTATTTCTAGTTTAAGAAATACTTTTTACTTTTACTTCTATATCTCGTAATTTTGTGTGCAAGGTTACCTAAAAACACTTTCCTGACATGATACTGTTGAAGTATATCATACCCATTAATTTTAGGGATGGTTACAACATGCATGTATTGTACTCTAATTGAATTTTGTCTAGATGATTGTTGATCGATCAGAGTACTGTAGTGCCAGAGATTTTACTGTGGTCCTAGGAATTAAATTGCTGCCAGACCTTTTTTTTTTTTTTTTTTAATTTTTAAATTTTAGATTTTTGATCAAATTGGGAGCATAGATGGTAGAAGAGATTACTTTTATACAAAAAAAGAGATGGTAGAAGAGATTATGGAGATGAAGGAAAGAAAACATAGAAATCAAGGAATGGTAAGCTGTGTGAATGAAGGAAAAATTATGGCCTATGAGCTCTTTTAGGGAGTGAGATAAGATAGTAATTTTGTGAATAGTAATAAGATAATTTATAAATAGTAGTGAGATAGTTTGAGAGGAGTATTTTTAGAGTTTTGAGAAAGGAGAGAAAAAGTTGAATAAAAAATATTATAAAGTTAAAATATTGTTAGAATATAGTTTTATCATATTATTTTTGTTTTAGAATTTGAGAAAGTTAAATTGTTTTTTATTTTTTATTTGAAAGTTTGGAAAAGTGTAATGATTATTTTGAAAATGTTTGTATTTAAATTATGTTTGGGAAGGAGATGATATGAGAATTTTGGTATGAGATCTATTTCTAAATAAGTCCGAATCCCCGCAATTGTAGCAAAACTACTAATTGTCTCATGATCCTTAGGCTTCGTTTTGAATTTAGACTGTTTAATTTTAAGCTGAGTTTGATATCTAAATATTCAATTCAACTCAAAATCTCTTTACAAGTAAAATTCATAATTTTTTACAACTCAACACATTTTTATATGCGGAACTTGTAATCTTTTTTAATTTTTTATAAATATATGTAAATCCAGTTTAACATTAAAACATATCTAAATTTATCTTAAGTGGAAACTATAAAATATCATTTTAATTTATTACTATTTATTAAAAATTTAATTCAACCCAACATCTAAACGGGGGCATTCTCTTTTTCCTCCTCCCTCCGTTGAGGAGAAAATTAAAAGACGAAAAAAAAAGGTGGGGGTTTGTGTTTGAGGATAAGATTGTACAGGGTAGTTGGAGTGAAAAAGTCAAATGGACATCATCTTTGTGGCTTTAGTTTGTGTACGTTATTGAACTATGTACTAGTTGAAATAAAATATGCAGATGCTTCCGTTTGTTTTTTTTTTTATTTGGCAGTGAAAAATATTTTAAAGAAATAAAGAGAATAACTTGATGGATAGAAAATTTTGACGGTGGATCCTTTGCCGTTCTCTGTTTTCCCACTTTATTCTTTTTGTAGTTAAGAAATATAAAATATAAACATTGGAATACTTATGGCGTCCATGGACGGTATAGAGCTTGACATAAAGGTTATAGGAGTTGCATATTATATCTTTCCTTCTCTAAATTGAAGATTTTTCTTCGGGTTGGGAACTGTAGACCTAATGGACTAAAATCCTACCCTAAAAGGTTATTTTCTATGATCATATGGAATGCCACGATAAAAGTTAATTTTTTATTTTTTTAATGTTATGTGTACCTGAAAAGATAAAAAAAGACAAAAGAAATATATGCAAGTTATGCACATGAGCATTTTATACGGGCACAACTTTTTTGCTTTGAGTTATACTATTTGTACTTATAATTTTACTTACTAATTAATTACAATATTATTTTGATTAATTTTTTTTTTAATTCAAATTTTAAATTTTAAAATCATAATTTTCAACATATCAATATCTAAAATATGAAGAAATAATTTTTTTGTAAATATTTCTTAAATACATTTAATATTTTCCTTGCCAAATATTGGAGTAGATGAATAATGACCATTTTACAATTATTTTACAACCAACCAATGTGGTCGTGCCACCTCTCCCAAAAAAAGTTAAGATTCATCATTATTTCCTTGTACCTCTCCATGACTCCTTTCTACTCTCTCTAGTCTCATGCAAGAGCACCCCTTGCTTTTCAGCCATAGTAATCAGCCCTCTATAACATAGGCTAAACACAGCCAAAACTGGGGAACCGGAAGATATATTATCATCTCAACTTGATGATTTTGTACACCTCTAAAGTCTTTAGCTTTTGTGTAAATAGAAAGATGCATGTCAAACAGGGCTCTACAAGACTCCGTTCTACGCCACCACCATCGGAGACTCGGAGGTTCTCTCTCTCTAACGATGAATTCTAGCCATTAAGATGCAGTTTCACAAACATCAATAAATATATACATCAAGAAATAGTCTTCACATACATAAATCTTGTGTACTAAGCTGCACCAAAGTTTGAAACAGAAGACATTAAGTACTCTAGGAGTCTTGCTACAACAATGAACATATGAAAACACTCACTTAAGCAGGAGATGTAGTAGACGTTCCAGATTTTGTTGACAGTATGATGAAATCCTTGACAATTTTACATCATTATCGAGAAGACCTCAGAAAGAGGATGCCAGCTCCAAATGATTGGGCTGTATGATTATTTATCTGAGAGGATAAAAGGAACACATGTTTAGCACTGTCATTATAGAGCATGCAGAGCTTTCAAATAACTAACAGAGAGATAGAAATGTTAGTTTGTCCCCTGGGTTTGACTGCCAGTGCATTTTAATTTTTTTTCTTATGTTTAAATGTTTAAAGAAGTTTCTACTAGTGAATTTGTGTATTTTTTTTTTTTTGAAATGTTAAAGATGTTTAATAAAAAAAAAAAAAAGTGAAATTGCACGAGGGGCATGCCCAGCATAAAGAGCTGGGCGGCAGAACCAATAGAGAAAACCTTTTTATCGAAAAAAAACAAAAGTAGTGTAAATATAATTATGGACACGAGGCTTACCAATCATTGTTCAGGACCAGGAACGCGAGATCCTTCAAAATCTCATTTATCTCAATTAGCTGTTGCTGAATTTCTCTGATCTCCTGCTCTGTTTCTTCTATAATGGCTTCATTAACTATAATCTCATCCACCAGTACGACCTGATCTTGTCTGTACATAGTATAATGGAAATTGAAGTTGCACTATTTTTAATCTCCAGTATGAAAGGGAATCTCTATACACTATAGTCTGAAGGTTTTTTTATCCATCCAAAACAGAAACAAAGGAACGTCCTTTAGATATAGGTTTGGTCTGTATTTTTTCCTTTCTTTTTTGCTGAATGATTAGAGAGATGGGAGAGGGGAGCATGGCTTCAAAAACTATTCTTATTGTTGATATAAAGTAGCAATTAACACAGGTTTGTATGTCTGTCCTACATCGTGTTCTATGCAGAAATCTCATCTCAAAAGCAATTACGATAACTTCTTCTGTGGAAATTACTTCGTTAAGAGAGACTGACACGAGCATTGAAGAGTCACTTGCCTCAAATTCTTCGCTTGTATGCTAGGCAAGCCCTGCAATTTGTCAGGGTGATACGGTTTTTGGAATTGCCTGGGATGCTCAAAAACAAGAGATGTAAGCCAACAGGCATAGTTGGTTGTTTTACAGGAAGAAAATTTAAGGGAAAACAAAAAGAAAGTCTTAGAAATGGGTGTCTACCCCATTAGTCAAGGAGCATTAACAAGAAAATAAATCCTTTCAAGGATCTCCAAGCTATACTTGCATACCTTTTGGATTCTGGAAGAAGAGCCCGTCGTTCGGGGGTCCGAGATGAACTTATATCCTCCCGCTCATGGGCATCAGAACTACATCATGATATATCAAATTTAAGGCATTTAAGTCAAATATATGATCAAAGCTATATGTATGCATAAGTATGTGTGTGATCACATAACTGCTGTCTAATATTATATGCTCAAGCTTCACTGACAAAGCCAAAGGTACAACCTATCTCATTATGGACAGGTACGATAACATTACCTTGATGGAAGAACTTCTTTGGGGACAAAAGGAGCATACGTTGCTTCCCTCTCAACTGCAAGCTTTTGAACCTTCTGAAATTCCCCAAGAACCAACTGGAAATCTTTTGCAAGCTTAGCATCAGTGATCTTCTTGGCAGCCTGGAGTTCAATGAGGAAATTTCAAGGCGTAAGAAAATAAAACCCAATCTCTCCATCATCCCACCCCGAAACAAAAGAAACAAAACAATAGATAAAAATAAGAAAAAAAAGAAAATCTAGAAAAGAGAGAGGGAGATTCAATGATGAAGCGTTAATTTTAAAAATTATTGTGGATATGAACTTACACTAACTTCCAAATGCTGGTCAGTTCCGCTAGCCTGTTTAAGTTTAGCTGAAGTATCTCTCACCAACTCCCCAATGTGTAACCTTGCCTTGTGTCTGCCAGTTAATGTATATACTAGTCAGAAACAAGATTGATGGTGCAATCTTTGAGAAATGCTACGTATAAGGAAGTCTTACACTATCACATCTACTTAGTATATTGATTAAGTAGATGTGTGTGATGTAAGACTTTCATGTAGACTTTTTCAAAACGAAAACTGGTATTATCTTTTTAGACGATTTATTTATCTGGTGAAAAATTGTAAAAGAGAGAACGGAATGCAAAAGGAGATCAGTTGAAAAGGTAAATTCATATGCTTTAGTTAGCTTATAATCTTGGATCCCTAAATGAAAAAAAGTAATCTAGCAATAACCAACCACTCAAATCGATATGGGGAAAAAGATTGAAACAGCTATTAGTGGACTATGAGGATAAAGAAGGATCAAAATGGAAATTACATTTTTTTTGAAAGATACAACATGTATCCAATAAAACTATAATGAATTAACATAGGTTGAAATTTCTCTCGATCGCCAGTAAAATAGAGATTTCATATATAGTAAAATATCTAGCAGCTTCTGGTTGAGTTCATATCCATTCTAAGAAACTATCTTTATTTCTTGTGAAATTAAGATTTTATTTATTTATTTATTTTGAGGGAGAAATTTATGTTTTATGATATTCAATGCTCAATGAATACAATTATCCAGAAGTTGATCAAGTAACATGTAAAATAACATGTTTTACTTTTCAATTAGTTTGGGGAATTTCAGTCTGATTAAACTCTCTTCATAGTAAACTGATGCATGGGGTGATGCGGAGCAATAGGTCAAATTACTATAAGACTTCCATGTTCGAGTAGGAAGATTTCAGTCTCGTTTGAGAACACAAATCATTTCATCTCAAAATTTCTTAGAATTTAATTTCCAAACATTACTCAAATACAATCACTTTTTAATTTCAAATTTTTAAAATTTTTTTTCTAATCATTACAATTTTTCCAAACTTTCAAACAAAATACAAAAAATAATTCTAACTTTTTCAATTCCAAAATAAAAATTATATTATATTAATATTTTAATTTACAGTATTTTTATTCAGCTCTTTCATTCTCATTTACTAAAACCCAATATTAAAATATTTTAACTAGAATTATTTTATTACTATTTACAAACTATTTTATTACTATTTACAGATTTGTGACCTCATCTAATTCCCAGACCTAAAAAGGAAAAAAATTCGTAGTCTTTCGTGTAGATCACGGGCATCCCTTAAAGTCCCAAGAGAACAAACAACGCAATAATAAGGTAAAAGAATTTACAGCACAATGTACAAGTACTTTTTGTATGCTTGTTTAGTTTACCTTCAATTCTAAGCAGCACGCTTTAACCGATCAACAATGCATATTTCAGTCAACATAAGTTAAAAAACAGTCCAAAAACCGAAGTAGAAACCTGTTTTGCTTCCGAGCAACACTAGGAAATTAGACAACCTAGCAAGCAAAGGATAAAGGGAAAAAGAAAGAAAGAAAACAATGACTTATAGCACGATCGTAAGCACGCCAATGGATTCTCAATCATTAAAATACGAGAAAAAAGAAGACATGAATTGTTGAAATTCAGAAAACGCAAACCCAGAAGTTGAATCATCGTTTCTTCCAATAAAAGAACCATAAGACACAGACCAGACTAAGATTAAAAAAAAAAAAAAAAAGCATAGGAAAGAGGTTATGAAAAAGGAGAAAAACACCCACAGCCGGTCACGGAGTTCGAGAGTGTCCTTGGGAGTGCCAAGGGAATTGACAAGGCGAGAAAAGGAAGACACGGCGGTGTTGATTTGGAAAATCCCAGAAGCCAAGGCCTGAGGAGGGTCTTGCTGCTGTTGTAGCTGTTGGTGTCGTGGTGGCCCGCCAGCCTCAAGATCTCTGGAGCTCATTTTGAAGCAGAAAAGAAGTTGAAGATGCTTCATCCACAAAGAAAATAAAGAGTTAACGCCTAGAGGAAGCTGTTTCTGTTGTGTTGGTTTGCTATAGAGGATGGAATTTGAGAATACAATAATATAGGCAGTTGGAGACTTGGAAGGAGAATGATTCTTTCTGGTGTTCTCTAGGAGTTCTGAGGTGTTCCATGTTTGAACTTTGAGGCTCTTTTGTACCTTCAGTACGTGTAGTTATCAAACTTATCTTATTATTATAATTTTTTTAAATTTTAATATAAAATATAATAAATAATTTATTTTATTAATTTTAAAATAATAATAATATTAAAAAATAATATTATAATAATATTTTATTATTCCAACACAATTCAACTCTCAACATCAATACAGCCTAATGTCCAACTTGAAAGAAACTTCCGTTGGCCCGGATCAAGAATGATTCAAGATAGGTGCTAAATTAACCATATATATATATATATATGTATGTATATATATTTATATATATATATGTATGTATTTTTATACACACAGTAGATAAGAGCTTACGTGCACGTATTCTTTGTGTATTCTTTGTTGAAAGTCTGTCTTCATTTTTTATATGTTAAATATGAATTTTAAGATGCATGTCAATTAAAATAACAAATATGATAAATATAAATATAATCATAAATCTATGCAACAAATTTTAGAAACGATTATAATTATATTTGAAAAAAATGAAGGAAACAGAAAATATAAAATTATTGAATACAAAACAAATCAATTAATGCTTAAAGTTAACTCATTATATTGGACCATAAAAGGACATGCAATACCCTACCTATTATAAGACAAATTAGACATGTACATAATAATAATAATGACGATGTTGAGATTAACAGAAAATCTAGAGATGCCTTTGAAATAGATTAGCTAAAGCAAATAATAAAAATTCGACAATCTCACAAAGACACTAAGATTTAGTGGTTTGACTTGAACAATGGCTTACGTCAACGGAGTTGATCTCAAGGAATTCACTATCACAAATATTGAATACAAGAAAGAAATCATAAATTACCAATCAATCCCAAAAACGCCAATACACCAAATGAGATCTCAAAATATCATGAAAGGAGTTCTCACTCTTTCTAGCCACCACTCACCCCTTTTCTTTTTACAAAAATATGTTATCCCGGTTTGGATTGGAAACGCACCACAATTCATTTTATTTCATCATTGTAAATTTTTTAAATTTTCACATAAAATATAATAAACAATTTAATTTTTTTAAATCTCAAAATAATAATAATATTAAAAAATAATATTATAAAAATATTTTATTATACTATTCACAAACAATCTCAATTCATCTATGAATCCAAACAAGGTAACAATGCAAGAACATTCACTCAAGCAGACTGTCGAGTGAAAATTGAGCGAATAATTTGTCTGAAATTAGCTCGCGTGGACTGTCAAGCAAATAATCTATCTGAAGTTTGCTCGAGCCACAATCGAGCCAGGGTCGAACCACAGTCGAACCAAATCTCTAGAATGATATTTTCAACAGGAAATCAAACCACAATTCCAACAAATAATAATAATAATAATAATAATAATAATAATGATGTTCTTATAGACGAAAATAAAATAAAATAATATTTTTTAATTGTTTTAGAATTCTACATGGATATGATTTTTATTGGAATGATAAAAGGTAAAAATAGATTATTAATTTGAAGTTTAAAAAATTATAATTTTTTTTTTTTCAAATGAAATTAATATTACTTTAAAAAGTGTTATTCAATATGATTCATTATCATGAGAAATGATATGAAGATAATTATTATTATTTTGAAACATATGCTATAGTAATACAATATTATTATTTAAATTTATAGACAATATTCTCATTATAAAATTAAATGTAATATTATTATTTTGTTCAAATTTGGGATTGCAATATCGATCTTAGAAAATAAAAGCATGGCCTTACCAAAATAATTTTTTAAATGATAAAAGGTCTTATTAATTATTTTAATAATAATTTTAAAAATGCATTACAAATAGATAAATATGGAATGCGTTACTACAAAAAATAAAATATTGAAAATGATAACTTAAAGACCAATTATAAATTGAGGCATAAATTGGAACATCAAAATAATAATTCCATTTTGTAAAATGAAAATATTATTAGTCCAATAACTATGATTTATTTTTATAAATTACTATGAAAAATAATATGAAGATAATTTTATTTTTTTTAAATAATATTATATGCGAGAAATACCATTATTTTTAAATCTAAGAAAAAATATGAAAACAATCCTAAATTATTAATTTGTTTCACAAAAATTCAATAAACAAAAATTCACAATTGAGATTATTTGCAAACAAAAATTCACAATTGAGATTGTTTGCAATACATCATCATCATCATCATTATCATCAATCTTTTGAGGATAAGATTGTTCAGGGTAGTTGGAGGGAAAAAGTCAAATGGACATCATCTTTGTGCCTTAAGTTTGGGTACATTATTGAACTATTTACCACTTGAAATAAAATATGCAGATGCTTCCGTTTTTTCTTTTTTTGGTACTGAAATAAAATATTTTAAAGAAAAAAAGAGAATAACTGGATGGAAAAATTTGAACTTCGGATATGCCCTGTCACATGGAGGAATGACGGTAGATCCTTTGCCTTTCTTCTGTTTTTCCACTTTCTTCTTTTTCACAGCAAAAATTTTCTTCAGGTTGAGAATTGAAGAGGACCCAATGCACTAAAATCCTACCCTAAATAGGTTATTTTCTAAGCTTATATTGAATGTCACTAGAAAAATTATTATTTTTATTATTATTTTTTATGGTTTATATACCTGAAATATAATGATACATCTATACCATTTTACAATTATTTTACAGGTCGTGCCACCTCTAAAAAACAAAGTTAAGATTCATCATTATTTCCTTGTACCTCTCCATGACTTCTTTCTCAATATAGGACTCTCTCTAGTCTCATGCAAGAGTACCCGGCCAAAACTGGGGAACCGGAAGATATATTATCATCTCAACTTGATGATTTTGTACACCTATAAAGTCTTCAGTTTTTGTGTACCCGCCTCTCAGTTATCTGTAAATAGAAAGATGCATGTCAAACAGAGCACTACAAGACTCTCTGTTCTATGCCACCACTGTCGGAGGTTCTCACTCTCTAACAATGAATTCTACCCATTAAGATGCAGTTTCACAAACATCAATCAAGATATTCATCAAGAAATATAATTTACATACATAAATCTTGGGTACTAAGTTGCACCAAAGTTTGAAACAGAAGACATTCAAGTACTCTACGAGTCTTGGTACAACAATGAACATGTGAAAACACTAACTTATAGACAAATGAGCAGGAGATGTTGAAGTTCCAGATTTTGTTGATGGTGTAATGAAATCCTTGAGAATTTTACATCATTTGCGAGAAAAAACCTCTAAAAGAGGATGTCAGCTCCAAACAATTGGACTGTATGATTATTGGTCTACTTTACATTATGGAAATTATATGTACCTTTTATAAGCTGTGTGTGATTAGAGTTGACAAGAGCAGCACAAGTTAGGCAGTAGCCGCTTGCTAGCGAATGCTATCAAGGACATTACAAGGAGATCATATCTCAAAATCAAACTCAATCTGAGACAATTAATTTGTTGTTCAGGCAACGATGACTACTATAACGATGAGCAGAATGACCCCAAATATCAGCAAGAGCAAACACGTCTGCATACAAAACTTATGCATCAAACGGGAGGGAAAAAAAAGGTAATTTGAAATTAATATCACACTACTACAACCAGTGTACATAACTTGCCTCAATATGTCTGAACAAAAAATTGTATAGTTCAGAAGCAAACATAACTAATCTCATGAAATAGCTATATTACAATTTCAAGAAATAGCAACAATAAAGTCTATGAAGAACAACGGTTAGCGCAATTAAAACTTTGATGCCATAACTGTTAGACAATAAGCAGTCAGTCCACTTTCGAATCTCTTAATTAATTATGAAAGTACAAGGCTTAGATTGGTCTAAGGGTCTTCCACCTGAGGTTAAGGTCACAGAAGATTGAAACAATGGTAAATATAAATATAATTTGAAACGAAATATTCTAAGCCTGATCTACCCGCTATTGAGTGGAAACAGGTATGTACCAATACAAAGTCTTTAACGAGACAATGAAAAACAAAAAAAGAAAAAAGAAAAAAAGATCAAAAGATCAAAACTCAAAAGGAGTATGCAGATCTAGATACCTAAAAGCATTTCTTGACCACAATTGAGTTCAAGTGGTCAATACAACGGTAAGGCAACATATACCCTCCCTTTTACAGTGTTTATCAAAACTAACATTTACAGAATCAATGCTATCCCAGGTATTGAGAATATTTTGTCACTTGAATTTAAGCTGACACATTGCAGAAAGTAAGCTTTTTATTGTGACAAACATCTCGGTCTCAGCAAAGCGGAAACCTAGCAGTCAATGATTTGGCATCCACATTTTCTATCCATAATATTTGAAAAACATAGAAACATTGGAAAAAAAGAAGACAAGCACATCAATCAAATTTTACCAGAGATGAACCAGAATTCTGGGTCTTGGCTGCCTTTGCAAGTTGTGATGTGGCTTGTATGGTTTCAGCATGGGATCTTTCAATGTTAGAACTAATGTCGTCTGAGAGGATAAAAGGAAGACATGTTTAGCACTTTCATTATAAAGCATGCAGAGCTTTCAAATAACTAATAGAGAAAGCCTTTTTCTCTTAAAAAAAAAAAAAAAAAAAAATTAGTGTAAATATAATTATTGACACAGGGCTTACCAATCATTGCACCTTGTTCATGGACCAGGACAGCGAGATCCTTAAAAATCTCATTTACCTCAATTTCTTCTATACTGGCTTCATTAAATATAATCTCATCCACCAGTCCGACCTCTTGTCTGCACATAGTATAATGGAAACTGAAGTTGCACGATTTCTAATCTCCAGTATGAAAGGGAATCTCTACACATATAATCTGAAGGATTTTTGTTTATCCATCCAAAACAGAAACGAAGGAATGCCCTTAGAGATAGGTGTGGTCTGTATTTTTCTGCATTTTTTTTGGTTGAATGACAAGAGAGATGGGAGGGGGAGCATGGCTTCAGTAATTCATTCTTATTGTGGACATAAAATACCAATATTTTAGGGCTGGTTTGGTAACATCATTACAACTTTTCTAAAATCCAAGACAAAATATATAAAAAATTCAATTTTCAAATCCCAAAAAAAATAATATTAAAAAATAGTATTATAACAATATTTTATTCAATTTTCAACAAAACATCTTATCTCATCTCATCTGAATTGCGTAATCAAATAAGGCAATCTTTGTCTCTCAACATACATGTAAAGGCCTTTCTATTACAAGGAGTATATCCAACTAATGCTGCTTGAACAAGATATTGATTTTGCTCCTTTATTTCTTTTTCTATGAATATTTTCCCCTTTTACTGTGCAGTAACTTTTCTAAACTAACACTGGCCCATAGATGACACCTCAGGGTACTGAGGTCTAGAAAGAAGTTATGAGCATTGCGCAACAAGGTTTGCACAGTTAATAATAGCATCCCAACAATTAACTAATAAGCAATTAATGCAGGTTGTATGTCTGTCCTACGTCGTGTTATAGAAATGGATGCCTACCTAATTAGTCAAGGAGCATTAACAAGAAAATTAATCGTTTTAAGGATCTCCTAGCTACAGACCATCAGTTAATTTTTCTTCAACAATAATCCTTGTGAAAATGTTCACAGTTAATGTAAAATAATCATTTTATATGTCCCATTTTCTTTATGTAACTAGGATTTGAGTACAGCATAGACCACTGTCTTGCTCTTACCAGGAGAAGAGCATATGGGGGAAGAAGTCATTTTTCCTCAACAGAAATCTAATTAACAAAAGACTAAAAACCCACAAAAGGCAGCTTTTGGTTTCCAATGCATTGCATGCTGAAATAAACTCTCCTTTTTTTTTTATAAGTAACCGATTATATTAAAAGAATAGGCATAGTCCAAGTACATAGGGGTATACAAGAGTTTACACCTAGTTAGGAGGAAGTAATAGAAACAAGAAAATCATGAAAATCTAGGCCATTGAAATCTACAGCATTTGCCCAAAGGAATAAAGTTTTCACAAAGAACAATCTAATATCCTCCAATGAGCGCTCCTTATCTTCAAAATACCGAAATAAACTCTCCTAAGGCAAACAAAATTACCAAATGAATGTAGAGGGGTATAAAGAACATGCTATGACAAGCGATACAGACCTTTTGGATTCTAGAAGAAGAGCCCGTTGTTCGGGAGTCCGGGATGAACTTATATCCAGCTCATGGGCATCATAACTGCATCATGATATATCAAATTTAAGGCAAGCAAGTAAAATATTTTGATCAAAGCTAACTGCTAAATCATAACTTTCATATAACAAATTTAAGGCATGCAAATCAAATATATGGCCAGGTAAGAAATTGGCATCCCTATGAATTCTATTACCACTGGCACTCTTTTCATCCCATAATAGAAGAGCCCTCACAAACAGAATTGCAAATACTCTTCCTAATATATACTTAAATGGATCTAGAAAGGTGGAAACAAATTATACCAGTGCCAGATCTGGCAATTGATAGTGATTGGCCGGATAATTTCTTTGCTAATTTTCAGCCAACAACAGTAAATTTTAGTGAAATCTACAGGATTGGAACAAACTGACATTCTTATGAAATACACGTGCAGTTCTTAAAATAACAGAGGATAACCAGTTTATACTAACTCTTTGGATATGCAAAACATTCATATTTGGGCCTGTATATGTCACTACTCTCTTTGTTCCATGTGTTGGTCCTTTGCAAGTTCAAATCCTTAAGGTTTAAAAGCATTTAATGTTTTATAAAAAAAAGAGTTAAATGTTTTCACATGCATGATAAAATACACTACTTTCCCAATTTACTCTCTCTTGTTCATGTCTATATGAACTATCGATTTTTTGTTCCCAAAATTATGAAGACTTTGTACCCATATGTGGTTGAATTTCTAAAATAAAGGTGAACATTTCAGAGTAAATCAGTGACAGAATATTAACATTACCAAGGAGCAGAAAACAGATTAAAACATCCTTTTCGACTCTCCCATCTTCTCAAAACTCATTTATGTTTCAATACACATAGTCCTAAATCCTTTTTCAGGAAAAAAAGCCAATACCAGATAGGCCAAGGACAGTTAAAAGATAAATTTGTCGAACTAATCAAGCTGTCCAGATAAAATTACCTTGATGGAAGAACTTCTTTGGGGACAAAAGGAGCATATGTTGTTTCCCTTTCAACTGCAAGCCTTTGAACCTTCTGAAATTCCCTAAGAACCAACTGGAAATCTTTTGCAAGCTTAGCATCAGTGATCTTCTTGGCAGCCTGGAGTTTAATGAGGGAATTTCAAGGCATAAGAAAATAAAAACCATCTCCATCCCACCCCGAAACAAAAGAAACAAAACAATAGATAAAAAATAAAGAAAATCTACAATTGTAAGATCCACTTACTAGAAAAGGAGCAGAGGAGGAGATCCAAGAGAACAATAGAGAGAGGGAGAGGGAGATTCAATGATGAAGTGTTAATTTTAAAAATTATACTGGATATGAACTTACACTAACTTCCAAATGCTGGTCAGTTTTGCTAGCCGCCTGTTTAAGTTTAGCTGAAGTATCTTTCACCAACACCCCAATGTGTAACCTTGTCTTGTGCCTGCCAGTTAAGTGAATCCAATGTGTACACCAGTGAGAACAAGATTGATGGTGCAATCTTCCCACTTGATTGCATTAAGAAAAACCAAATGGGATTTTTAAAAAGGCTAAAACTAAAACTGTTGTTAATTTAAAATTTTTTTAAATGATTTGTTTATCTAGTGAAAAATTGTAAAAGAGAGAACGGCATTCAAAAGGTGATCAGGTGATCAGTTGAAAAGGTAAATTTATATGCTTTAATTAGCTTGTTATCTTGGATCCATAAATGAAAAAACGTTATCTAACAACAACCAACCACTCAAACTGATAGGGGGAAAAAGATTGAAACAGCTATTAGTGGACTATGAGGATAGAGAAGGATCAAAATGGAAATTAGTCTTTCTGAAAGATACAGCATGTATCCTAAAAGGTTTTACGCAATTCTTTAATGAATTAACATAGGTTGAAATTACTCTCGCCAGTAAAATAGAGATTTCATATATAGTAAAATATCTGCTTCAAGTTGAATTCATATCCATTCTAAGAAACTATCTTTATTTTCTGTGAAAGGAAATTTTTTTTATTATGAGGTAGAAATTTATGTTTTATGATCAATGCTCAATGAATACAATTATCTAGAAGTTGAAGTAACAAGTAAAATAACATATTTTTCTTTTCAATTAGTTTGACATATTTCAGTGTGATTATATTTTTAACTCCACATCCTTGGTGTTGAGTTTAAAAAAAAAAAAAAACAGTTCTTTTTTCAAGCCCCAGTTATGGGACCCTTCCACAAACTAGTCACAACAGGTCAGTTCCGTAAAGGACTCAGTTATAATTGTTCATATGGGAAATGAGCAGAACTTGAAATTGCCTAAAAAGGAACACAGTTACACCACAATGTAGCTAGGGAAAATCTCCAGATCCATGATCAGAGTTTGACGAAAAGATCAAGCCTATGAAGGCAAGAATGTCCTACAGTGATTTAAGGACTAAGGATTCATTTGAAATCAAAATTTAGATATCCAAGGTGATAAATAAGATGCGAAACACAAATACATTGAAAGCAAACTTAGATGTCCACAAGAAAAAAACGAGACTATTAATCCTACCAAATAAAATCGATCAGAATTCATCCACCCATATATTGAAAAAGAAACTAGGAAAACAGAGATGAACCTATAATGCTGTTTTCCCACATAGCTTCAACAAAATACAACTTATACTATTTAACATCCAGCTCTGAGCAGCAAGATATTAACAAGGTGATTGAGAAGATGTGAAAAACTAAAATATATGAAAAAAAAAAAAAGAATTTGTGAAATCATCGTAGATCAAAGAAAACTGCACATTAGCACTTGTATCAATTTTCTTTCTGTTTCTTTTTGGAATGTACATAAGCACTCAAATTCTTTGTCCTTAAACACTGTACAGAATTCTTAGGCCTCCCTTGTTTGGAACACAAACATCTCATCTCAAAATTTCTTGTAATTTCCTTCCCAAATATCACTCAAATACGAATGCTTTTTATTTTCTAATATTCTAACTTTTTTCATCTAATCATTACCTAACCATTACAACTTTCCAAAACTTTCAAACAAAACATAAAAAACAATTCAACCTTTACAAATTTCAAACTGAAAATAATATTAAAAAATTATATTTTATAACAATATTTTAACTTTAGTATATTTTTATTCAATTTTTTTTCTCTTATTTCTCAAAATCCAATAAAACATCTTAACCCAGACAATTTCATTATCATCACAAACCATTTCATTACTATTTACAGATTTCTCATTTCATCTTGAGACCCAAAAATTAAAAAAATTCATAGTTTTTTCGTGTAGATCAAGGGCATCCTTTAAAGTCCCAAGAGAACAAAAACGCAATAATAAGGATTTACAGCACAATGTACAAGTACTTTTTTGTATTCCTGTT